>CM017563.1:29194593-29207093 GCA_007844125.1 Sinonovacula constricta
ATTTTTACCTTAATAATACACACATGTATATTGGAACGCAAGCACATGATTTGATATGGATACAAAAAAAATGAAAGAAACCCGAAAATACAACAAAATATATTAATAACAACACTACCACAACTACAAGTAAAAGACATTACAAAACGAAGACTTTTACCGAAATAATTATAAATTTTGTAATGATAACACAAATTAAAAGGGCACTCTAACATCTTTTTGACGAATGATACTCAATCCACTGGCATTGCAAAACTTAAAACAATTGACTCTGTACCCCACCCTTCCATGGTTTAGTTTGATTTTTATTATACGGTGGTGCACCTACTATAAAGCTTTGGTAACTTGGACTACAAGTAAGTTTAACTTTATTAACATTTCTTACGGATCATATTTAATGAACGATTAGTTTTAGTTACAGTCACGAATAAAAACATTACACCTACAATCAAACGCAAATTCCATATTCGGAAAACAAAATAGATTTAAACATTAAACAACGCGTATGTTTATAAAACGGATGGTAGAATAAATATAAACTAGGTTATTGTTGAACAAAGAAAACGTTATCACATTCGGCAAGCCTTGCGATTTAGATTTGTCTCAGCCTCGTGTGATAACATTTTCTTTATTCAACACTAAGCTAGTATTACCAGTGCCTTTAACAAAAGAATAAGAAAACAGACATTTAGTTAACATCTTTATTTGCATCAGTATGTCTATTTCAACTGTTAGAAACTGATAGAAAGTGTCGATTAAATGCACAAATTCCAAGCTGGTCAACTTTTTGGTCTGTTTAATGGAAAGTCATAACATATAACTGTTCTTGCCAAACACGCGATTGTTTTAAAGCGCCGCTTTACATCAGGTTAACGATTAAGATAAAAGGCCTAGCCTTTTGGAAATCGACAATAAGGCAAAAGTGCTTATACATACACTGTATATATTGTACAAGGGTCGCTATTGGTAAGTATGACATGCAGTTAATACTATCATGACATATATATTTGCTTTAAGGGCGCAGCTGACTTGTTGCATTTTTCCTCACAAAGGATAGGTACAGTCAAACTTGTGTTAGCGGTCACGTGTTAAGAGCGGTCACCATGCCTTAAGCGGTCAGTTTAGGTCCTCCCAAGCAATTTGTTCTTTAATTGTCATCTAATCAGCGGTCACGTGCCTTCTGCGGCCAGCGGTCAGCTTGATTGGACAAACCCTTCTTTAAGTGACTCCTAATTAACGGTCAGTCAGCATGTGTCAATCGTCAGTTGTGATCACACAATGAATGTGTGACCGTTAATCCGCCTGCTCCCCACCCACTTGTCAATATTATCACACCATCTGTCCCGATCTAGCAATCAAGATAGATTTGAGATATCATCCAGCTGGTAATCGGAGCATTATAAAGTGTCTCAGCCAATATCTATTCAGCATATATCGTAGTGAAACAGGTAGCAAAAGCGTTAATTTATGAGCGGGTTAATTTATGCATAGATTAACTTCACGCACCGAATTTACTTGACTAGATGTTCATACATGTTGCAGTTTTGGTTATTGCTTATACAAACATTGTTTAAACGATATTAAATATAAATTAATTTTTCAAATAACACACTACTTGCTGTTTAAGTTAAAAAATAGCTTAAAACATGCACCATCCGGAACTTGAATTGTCCGAACATATGTACACTTTTCGGAGATTTGTGACACTACAATTTGACGAAGATTTTGGTACCCTCAGTATACATTTCATGTGAAACATTTAAAATTGTATGTTTTTTACTGTAAGTAACAAAACTACTTATACTGGAGCAATATTTTCTTTTATTTAGTGAGGCACTTCTGATATTCTGAGTCATTTGTTGACATTCCAAAAGCATTTACGTTGTTGTTTTATATATCTATTCGAACAGTACTTTGCACTTGACCTACTATTTAAGCAATACTTTTTTATAAAGATACATGCTTATATTAATAGGTAAACAATCAATAATATCATATTTTGTGTTAAGCAGCCAACTTGTCTTAAGCGGCCAATTTTAGACTGTCCCTTGGGTGGCTGCTTAATACAAGTTTGACTGTACATGTAAGTGTTAATAAAACATATGCTTAACAACCTGATCAGCAGTCATTAAATAATTTGTGTGTCTAGCATATATGCAGCTTCATTTCTTATATCTTCGCAGAAGATTTTCTTAAAGTAAAATGTTAAATTATAATTCTCAAAAAGCATAGTTGAAACATTAAAAAGAAGACATTTCTTTTTTTCATAAAACATAAAAAAATATATATATATTTCTTAATGTCGTCATTATCTTATATTTTGTTGTGAGAAAAAAGTGTGTTGTTTTTCGTATTGTTGTTGTTGTTGTTGGAGGGTGTTGTTTGTTTTTTCGGATTTTATAATAAAGACATTTGAGTACGAATGTGATGTCGCAACCAGTCTTTTATATTACAAGAAATATTCAGATACTGCATGAGTATATAAATTATTTCATCTTGCTATTATTAATAGAAAGGATTACATATCAAGAAAGGACAAAGGCTTATAAAATGGTCAAGCAAACGTGACAGGAACAGGCTCAGTCGAAACGCCTCTGATGATTAATGAACCATCTCTCGGATGTAAAAAGGAAAAAAAATGCAAGAATTATCATATCGGTGCCAATGACGCCATTAAAACAACAAAGACAATATTACTGGACTATGTTACCACATAAACTGCACTTATTGCTTTTTAGAAGAATGTTTTATCGTGTATTCTTTTACTGCCGAACAGGATGTACCAGGTATCAAGTAAATGTATTTGAGTATCATGACACCGAGGGACGGTCGTATCAAAGGACGATATTACCCGAGGAGTTCCGACTGGAACATTGTATGAATTAATTATCTCGGATTTAAGTTGTAACGATGTACGCTAAAAATTACAAAGTACATTGCACAAATTTCTAATGATTTATAAATAAAATGTTCCCTGATGATAAGTTATCAATTTGTTCCACATATTTGGTCAAGGACTGTTTGAAGAATATTCTCAAAACGTATCCAGAAGTTTAACAGAATATTTCGAATTATTAATTAATACTCAGACAAGTTGAAAAATGAAAAGAAATGGCGGTTTAAGCTGTTTCTGGAAAAACTGTGTTGCTAATACTGAAATACATTAAAATGACCAAGTTTATGTCCAAGAAATACGTGATATCAAAAGTGTTTTAACGGTACATTATTTTACCAAAATACTACAAAAAGCATGTTAACGTGTGTTCTTTTTTATTTTTTTATGCGATGGCAGCGCAATGTTATATTTTATGTCATAATACACGTATATGTAAAAATTATAAAATTCCATCGCAAAGATGAAGCTTCAGTCAATGGTCTTAAACTCTTTAACTTAAAAGTCTGTTCATTGAAAGCTACTTTTCTGAAAAAGGAAAAAAATGAATTACCCATATAAATGATAAGTATACCCCATCTATATTATCGAATACGAAGCACGAATCCTATTATCTATGACCACAGATTTATGGGGAAATAACACTAATCAGTTACTACCCAGTGAGCAAACTGGACTTTATCTCATTACTGTACACTTTCCAAATAATAGGCTTCCTTGGTCAGATACTTGTATTCTAGCCGATCTCCGGTCGTTGTTGAAGATGATTTGTCATATTGACCGATGTCTAAAAAACGATAAGTGCAATATTGAGTGGTAGGCTTAAAATATTCGTTAATGGTGATGAAAGCTGATGATATTATTATAATAATAATAATAATAATAGCGTACAAATCCCACCATGTATTTAATCTATGTTGTCATTAAATTAACCTCATCACGATTGTTAAGTTTGTTTTCTTTGGCATGGTTTGGACTTTAAATCAGTCTTCTTTAATGGTATTTTTGCCATTGATTAAAATAGTCAATTTCGATACGTTGTGTAGTTCTTCTAACTACGCAAAAAGTGCTCCTTCCCTGAACCAACTAGACATTTTTTATTGTAATGACGTCAATCCTTATTTTTCATGACACCATTATTTAGATCCTAATATTCGTAAAAATTACTTGATTGTTTTGTTTCGAACTGATCTGTTTTCACTGCATGCATTTTCGGTACATTGAGCGACTGACCTTTTAAGGCAGATAATTTGTATATGTATGTTTATATTGTATGTTCTCAGGTTTTGTAACGTTGTACGTTATGATTGGCATGTCTAGTGTGGCATACATTTTGAAAGCGCATTTACTATCTTAATGTGTGTTGCAATATTCATAAGACCTTAACTTTGGTAACGATAGATATGCAGCCGTTCGGATATAGTATATATATATTATATTCTTGCAACTCAAATCAATTTTCAAATAAATAAGCTTCAAACAACAAAATATTTAAAAAGTATTTTCTTGACAGATGTCTCTGCATATTTCTATAAGTTACAGTAATTTGTCTCAGATGTACTTTTGAACGGCATTTTTCAAAGTGTCCAGAAGTTATTGTCAATGTTCCGCAATAATTTGCCAAGTGAACCCTTTAGCAACTTAAGTCTCAAATGCATTCAATGTCTGTCTTTTATTGTGCATTGCTGTCACAATTTAGGAAAAAAAAACGGTTTCTAGCATTAAAACTTTCTACTTTAGTACAAACTCGTGCAAACCTTGAAAGTTGGGATATGTAAATTCAATAGGAGGTAGCACGAGGTGAATTATAGGTATGGATAATTTACAATACTAAAGTTGAAATCGTCTCTCTTGTCATAAATTTTAGTAGATACGTTGTCATTGGAAATAGTCATTGTTTAGAAATGTTGCATTTAAATGTCAGTTATTTGCTTTTTTAAGGGTAAATTCTCGAGGGTAAATCAGGTGGATCATGTGAGAAAAGAAAAGATTATCTATAGTTATATTATCGTCAAGCGTGACGTTGAATTGAAAGCCTCCATAATGTAGCTTTGATTAGAAGGGGATCAAGTTAACATGAAATCACGTTCAAAGCAGTATAAAAACAAATCTGCAATTAATGGTGCCCAGCTGGTTCACACATGAATGCCAATTGCTTGTCTAAATAAAGTGTCACCGCATTTTATGTTGTCTTATATATTTTATATTGTCTAATAGAAAACATAAAGCAACAGGCATTTGAACCAGCTACTTATATCTCATTTGTCTTGATAGCCGAGTGGCTACGTTTGTCAGAACCATTAAGATAAGTACGATACAGAGTCTGGCTTATGCTCTAAACTTAATTAGATGGCCTAAAACGTACTTAATTGAATTAAATTGCGTAACCTCATGTGTTTTAAACAAGCACTCGTGCGTTCACACTGAATAATGGCATAATAAAACGCAGCATACATCAAACTTGAAAAGAAATATCGAATAATTTAACAGGATCTGGTTTAGAGAAAATGGAAGTAACTTAGTTATTCTAAATATGTTTAATTAAGAAACGCATTTAATGATTGTTGTGCATAGTCAGTATGTTAGTAATATCAATTTGTTAATTTACATTCATAAATTTCATAAACAAAAAACAAAATTCAGGCCTTGTGTTTTAGAATAACGTGATTGTGAATGATTGTCGCTGAAATGTTTTACATGCAGAAAAATACATTAAAATGGCAAATACTCGAATGTTAAATAAAATTACATTGGCTTTTACAACGATTGTAGATACGAAAACCAGATGCTAGGCCTACAAAATAATTCAGATGTGTTTTTTTCTAGAATCAAACATTGTTGTCTTGCAACTAATGTCGCAATTAACTTGGCATAATGATACTTTAACAGCCTGATTGGAGCTATTTCAGGGATTAGAAACAATTTCTTTGCAAACGAGTATGGCTAAATGTTTTACATGCAAAAGATATGTAAAATAAACAAAAGATTCATGTAACATCAGCCTGAGACAAACAGAAGTGTATTCGAACCATTTTATGTCTTATTCGTTTCAATGTAATTAAACTCAATGGTCAGGTATCAATTGTTAGAGTCGCAAAAGTGCAACTTCACAGCCCTTACTTCCATGCGTTTCAGTCCAGAGGCGTAGCAAGGTATTAAATGTGTACACATGGCCACTAGGGAGTTCTGGGCATGCTCTCATAGAAAATTGTGTGTTTCTACATCGGATGTAGATGTTTCTGTATCAATCACGGCTAGATTTTAAGTAAAATATTACAGTATTTTAAATATAAAAACAAAAATTAAATTGTATTTAATCAATGCTGACTTTTTATTTCAACAGAGTGTCAATTCTATCGTTCTGGTTATGTACATCCGATCAACAATATTTATTTATACAGGTAATAAATCACTTGTTTTTATGAGGATGTATTTTTATCACATTGACTTCAATCAAAATGACATCATATGGAGAAAATGAAGATTTATTTATTTCAAATTGAGAATTCGCAACATACTATTGGTTTAAATGGAATAAGTTCAGTTTATAGCAATGGGTTTGTAAAGTAGCGACGAGCACATCATCCTAAAACAGTGCAGTTACCATTTCATATATAACTTAACATGAAAAGTAATGAATGATGAACTTGAAGTTGCCATTTTTGACATATCCCTTCAACAGATGTGTGATCATCCCGAGGGCAGAATTATCAGATTTCCTATCTGAAATAAGTTCCGATTTTAAAAAGAAGTGTGTAAGTCTTGTCCCATACCAACTAAACGGAGATGCAAAAATGTTCCTCATCGATTTAGCATTTATACATATTATTTTCATTGAGAAAATAGGAGGTGATCGCAATAAATACACCTCATCCCTACTAGGATTTTATTTTAGATTTAGTTTTGTTATATATTTGTTCTTTCTTTAAAGACAGTGTGTACGCAGTTGCGTATTCTGCTAGCAGTCCCAATAGGGCCAAAGAACCCAGAGTTTTTGTTTTTCTGTCAACATGGTCAATGGTAATTGCATAAAGTGATAAAGTAAAGTGGTCCATTAAGAACAGAAATCAATAGAAATGAGCAACTTCTTTCGAAGTATTTAAATCATGTGATCCAGTATGATGTATATTTGTTTGTTTGTTTTCTTTGACCGTTGTCCGACCAAATTAAACAAATGGGCGTGCAGAACAAGACATACACCATAAATACATAATGACGTTAAAACAGATTGGAAGATGATGTAAAATAAAAGATAACATTGATTGACATTATCGACAATTAACGACGAAATGCCATTAGTAGCCTGTTATCGGCAATGCATTGAATTGGAATTTATCATTATTGACAATATTGAAAGCTGTCAACCTTTCTAAATATTTTATGCTTATGTTTTGAGAGACAACAAAACCAATGGTGCAAAGCATCAAATGTTATTCAGATAGATGTTTTAAACAATTCAATCAATAAAATAACTGATCCAACGTAACGACGGACACCTACGGTAAAGCAAACAAAACAATACAAGGTTAGCAGGAATCCTGTAGCAAAGTCGACCTTCAAAATTGACATTAACTGGAGCAAGTAAGTGAAGCAATGTAGCAAGTATCTGACCTAAATTTAAATAGAATCTATTTTGAGTATTTACGTTTAGTTGATACTCAAGAATCAATTTACTGATTAATAAAGGGAGAAAATAAACAACATTATCAGAAAAGATGTCTAATCTGTGGATTTCTTCACCAACGACATCATCGCAGCAAGTTGCTTGAAATACAATAATCTACGTACATTAAATGTAATATTATTTAGATAAGCATACATTTAAATATCAGTGATTAAAGCGTTATTTTTAATGTATGTATAAAAAGACAACAAGAAGAGGCTTTGCTAACTGCGTTAATTACTCTTGCCCCATGCCTGTTTCAGGTAATTTGAATTAAATAACGGTCAGCTTCCTGTTTGATACATTCTTTCAGGGGAAGTAGTTCGGTGCCAACCGCCAGTTGTAACGTCCCATTTTAAAACACACATAACGTAAGTCACCATCCGGCTGTTTGGGTGGAATTGTGATTTCGTCAGCGCCAGCTTGGTAGAATCAGCAGCAGATGTCATATGTTTAATCTAATCATAATAAAATGTTTAAATTCTCATAAAATAAGAAAGACCGCCCTATTAATATTTGTATACATTTATGTATGTACATTTGTACTTGCAACAAACAGGGTTTAGCAAGTAATAACCTAAGTGTTTAAGCTTATGTTAAAGACAATTTTTTACAATTGTGCACGTTCGAATCAAGCATTTAAATGATTATTTCATTAACTCAATTAACTCTGTCTATTAGGGTTTTCTCTTATAGAACAAGTATCATGTAAAATACCGAAACACATGGCGTATATACATTGTTGTCCTGAAAACCGTGAGGAGAGAACAATTATTTAACAGGAAATATAACTGAAACCCCATCTAACAAATTAAAAAGTGACATTGTTATTGTTGATTCCAAATACTGCAAGCAGGTACTGTTACTAGTCATGTTGCTAGTTCATTAAAATATCAATTGACAAAATATCATTTTACATGCGTGTAGTGACTTCAACTGTAGTTTACAAGTCAAACAACGCTGATATAGAAAGAAGTCAAAACAAAGAAATGGAGCAATTTTGTTGGTCTTTTTATTTGGTCTTTTTATTTTTATAACATCGCAGCAACACATTTATGGTCATATCATCTCAGTCACAACAGGGGGAGCTCGGTTGAATTAAAGGATATGAAGACAAATGTAGATATACATATGAAACCCATTAGTTGGCAAGTATGGACCAGTACAATAATGAGATGGATTTTCTCTCATCTTGGAGTGGCTGAATGCTGTAATTGTCTCATAAAGAGACGGCCAGTCGGTTTCGTGCTTAGCATCATGTTATCATTAGAAATTCAGCTTAGTCGAAAACGAGAAAAACACTCGTTGTCTTCTAGAACGAAACATTATATTCTTTTAGTACGATAAACTATACTTGTTTCCCATATTGCGTTTAATGAAACTGTATTTAAAGGAATAATGTCAATTAATATGTGTTATTTTATCATTTGAAGGAAATAAATCTTAACACGTTTTACGGCACTGATAAGAATTTATTCTCTTTCTTAAAACTTATAATACCATAAATGCAATCACACTAAAATACTGTTGTGTGATGGATTATATAACGTATGTGCAAACAGCCTCGTTCAAGGTTGCCTACATACCAGATGCACAGTTGAGTGATACACAAGTAAGTGCTTTTCCCTGAAATAGTATAAACTTAAAATTAGAAATCTATTCAACAAGGCATGTGGAGCCTTATAAGACATACTAAAAGACAGAAAGTAACCAGAAATCCCCCTCCCATTTGTCATTCATTCTGCCATTGCATCTGTGTTGGAAAATTATGTAACTTTGACTGAAAGGAAACGAGGATGTGGTACATTGTAAATACTTTTATCTTTAAAGACTTTATATCGGTACCTACTTTTTTCTTGAATAACGAATAGGGTATCCCATTTTGATGGAGAACTTGAGCATTTACATAAGAAATGATTTTAAAAAAAAAGAATAAGGGGGTTCGCCGGCATTTTTGCCGATACTGTACAGCGACATTTCTATCATTATAACACAAGGGCACTTATGAGGTTACCAGGGACTGAACCCGGCTGGTCCATTATACTGACACCGACGAGTCAGGCGTTATGTTGTCCCCCTAGCCCCGAACGTTTGGAGGGAAGCCACTACTACCAACTTTTAAGTCTTTGGTTGACCAGGCCGGGGTTTGAACCCGCGACCTCCCAATCCAAAAGTCGAGACACTACCAATTAAGCTATTGCTACCGGTACATTTAAATAAATGTAGTATACAAATACATATAGGTAGAGTGTACGTATATGTTTTCAATGCCTCAATAAGTACAAATGTGGCGGTGTTTCCGTTATCTTGACCCCAAATAACAGTCACATTGAATGATTTACTTTCACAAACTTTCCGCAAGATAGAAAATTTCGATAAACATCAAACATCCTTTTAACCTTTTTTCGTTTCTCAACATAGTTTTTCCTATTACAAATTTACGCCTTTTTTCAACATGTATCATCAAATCTCATCGTCTCACCAACAAAAATAGCCCTTTATATATTCAGCACACTAGTATCTCGTGCCTAAAACATGTGGAGCACATGAGGCATGGAGTATGCTATGCTTCACGTAAAACATGTAGTAGTAGGGGCCTGGGGTTGTAAACTCAACTATCTTTATCAAGCCTCATTACTAGAAAAAAGCCTTAAAACACCAAATCTTTAACTGTCTTTTATTAAGAGCTGCAATCTGTTTAAGGTCTAAATCGGGAAAACTCATTTTGACATGCCACCTTGTGTCACAAGCAAAGCCATCACGATGTAAAAGATACAATAGAGCTTTCCCAAGGTGAAATAAAGGTACCACGAGATTTTCCTAAAATATCTGTTAACAACGTTAACGTACGTTGACGTAGGAGGCAGGGCCTGGAGACGTAGGCGGCTTAATAAAGTGAATTATTTCATTTAGAAGTATTATCTGATGTAATATATCAAGACATTAGTAACCATGAGGCGAGGACCAAACCAGTGCCAGTTGATACAAATAGGAACCCACGATCTGTGCCCAAAACAGGTGTGTAGACCTCTACTGCGCCAAATACAAGTATACGCTAGAAAATAGCAAAAAGAAGGGATCACCAAAGCCTTGCCGTGGCTGTGGTCTGGGGGTTAACAACAAAGAGCAGCTGTGTCAGGCCTGCGGATACAACACATCGTGGGTTAGGCGAGCGAGGCACGAGAAACAGGGGTGTAAGCTTATAAAAGTCTGAAAAACCCACTGTTCAAAGAGGACAACCATTAAGATAACTGTAATATTTTTTATATTTACAGAAAAATCTTAAGAACGATGCCCCCCTATCCAAGCTCTTAAAAGGATCTCCAAAGCTTAATCAAGGTAGTTGAGGTAGTTGTAAATAAGCGGCCTCCTTCCCAAAAGAAACTCTCAGAGCTAACACGACTGGTTCTCGAAAAAGGCTGGATTGTAACAGACAAAGCCGAGCCTAAGGCGGAAGCGCCACTAGCCACAGTGATGAAGTAGGAGAAGCCCCAAGAGGCTGGTGCGAAGCCGAAGTCGGCAGACCCCATGGGACCAGCCTGGGACTACCTGATCTTTCGAGAAGGCAGGGAGCTTCTCCAGCTCTTCCTTGCGCCTATCCTTGTCTGCCGCCTTCGGCCCGGCTTCCGGCTTCGCACCAGCCTCTTGGGGCTTCTCATGCCTCGTCACTGTGGCTGGTGGCGCTTCCGCCTTTGGCTCGGCTTCGACTGTTACAATCCCGGCTTTTTCGAGAACCAGTCATGTTTACTCTGAGAGTTTCTTTGGGGCAGGAGGCCGCTTATTTACAACTGCCTCAACTACCTTGATTAAGCTTTGGATATCCTTTTGAGAGCTTGGATAGGGGTCATCGTTCTTAAGATTTTTCGATATTCCTCCCGCCATGGTCACTTGGTATATATGATAGCGCGTATATAAATTACTATATAAAGTTATTGTCACCTATAAATATTACACTTATCTAATAAGGTTGTCCTCTTTGAACAGTGGGTTTTTCAGACTTTTATAAGCTTATACCCCTGTGTCTCGTGCCTCGCTCGCCTAACCCCCGATGTGTTGTATCCGCAGGCCTGACACAGCTGCTCTTTGTTGTTTAACCCCAAACCACGGCCAAGGCAAGGCTTTGGTGATTCCTTCTTCTTGCTATTTTCTAGCGTATACTTGTATTTGGCGCAGTAGAGGTCTACACACCTGTTTGGGCACAGATCGTGGGTTCCTATTTGTATCAACTGGCACTGGTTTGGTTCTCGCCTAATGGTTACTAACGTCTTGGTATGTTACATTAGTAACATACTTCTAAATGAAATAATTCACTTTATTAAACTGCCTACGTCTCCGAGCCCTGCCTCCTACGTTACTTGCGTTTGAGAAATTACCTTTTAGCTATTTTCGCGATTTTTAGCTTACCAGCTATCTTTTCCTCATTGTGACCTGCCATATGTGACATCGGAGGGTACTTTCATGATAAAAGATGGGCTTCTTAGCAAACATTTTAGGAAAATCTCGTGGTACCTTTATTTCACCTTGGGAAAGCTCTATTGTATCTTTACATCGTGATGGCCTTGTTTGTGACACAAAGTGGCATGTCACAAATGAGTTTTCCCGATTTAGACCTTAAAAAGATCACAGCTCTTAATAAAAGATAGTTAACGTTTTGGTGTTTTAAGGCTTGTTTCTAGTAATGAGGCTTCAAAAAGAAATTTGGGTTAAAAAAAACCAGGCCCCTACTACTCATGTGTAACGGAGCATATTACGCAAACGCATCAATTATGTAACAATCGCAGTAAGTTGCATAGCTAAAAGAGCAATGCAACGTGACGACGGGGCATTCGTTGAAAACGACGTTTAATTTATGGTGTTTTCCAAAGCATGACGACTTATGATATAACTTATAATCTCGAATGCCGGAGCTAACAATACAATTAACATTATCATACTGCCTGTATT
>CM017563.1:29212093-29652727 GCA_007844125.1 Sinonovacula constricta
AATAATGCATAAACAAACAAATGTATTATTTTCTGAAATAACTTATAAACAGTAATATGCGTATTGCTCTATAATATTTCTAACCGGTAATTTCCAATATCTTAAAACGTTGTAAGCCTTTTTTCTTTATCTTTACGATTCATGTTACTGACTGTAATCCGAACTCGTGGTCGAGTGAGAGTCACTGACCCCTGTAACTCCTCAGTCCCTCACCGCGTAGGTTCGAGTCCCAGTCGGTGCAAAAACTTTCATATGGGGAGGTTTTCCAACTAACCTGCGGTGTGCCGTCGGGTTTATCCAGACGTAAGTCTGGGGTCTTCCTCCGCAAATAATTAGCTTGACGTCACCAATATGTAAAAATAAAACAAAACGAACAAATGACAAACATAAACTATTTTACTGAGTCGTTTTATCGTACGTCAATACATTGCTCAGTTTTTATGCTTTATTGTATAATGTACTTTATCATGTTTTGCATGACTACCGAGTCGGCAAAATAGCGTGTTTGTTTACCGATTTGAATCTCTGTTTATATGTTCAACGTAAAACACACCTTTATGGTAGAATTACTTCTGAACACGGCTCTCGCAATTCGAATTAGTCACCATATAGCTTTTGATACACGCGACAAGAAACAATATGTTTTCATTATTAATCATTTGTTATCTGTTAATGACAAAACCGTGGTCTTCAACTTTGTGGAAACACGTGTCAGTTAGAGCTACATATACCAACACGACGGATAATAGGACTGTTACTTGATGTTTACAAATATTTGTGGTCGCTTTGTACCCTTAACAACAAGATTTAGACATTTCTTTGCATCAAACAAGACAAAAGTACTGAAGTACGCAGATGCCGTTCGTAACAACGAATTGCCTTAATATCAGAAGTCACGCTAAAACCGACAACAGATACTGGCGAAGGGTTACGGGCGTCTCAATTAGGAAAATGGATGAATGCCATTAAAGTTCTGCAACAGAGTCTTGATGTAAATGTGATTTTATGTTGAACCTGTCTTGGCGGTGGCTGCCAGAACTCGGCATTTCAACTTGCAGGATTTGGAAAATGAGATTCACATAGTGGGAAGTCACACAAAAATATATGCAGATATATGTCGCAGCAAATGAACATCCGTTGTATGACTCACATTGCTGCCTAAGATTAACATACAGCATTAAAGGATTTGTGTTACTGCTAAGGGCTCTTTCTTGAGTTTAAATTTACGAGTCATATAGTGCGTGTTTTATGTATAACTCGCCCCTTTTTAATGAAATTAAAACTGTTCAAAGAATGTCTGTCGAATATAATAAGCTAAGATAAACTGTTATTGTTTGTTAATCTTGCTTTACCAACAAAACTCCTGTATGTGACAGGTATGGCATTTTGTTTTCTGTATGTCAATATATATAATTCATAATTACGCGTAAACGCCACAAACAGTTTATCGGGTATGCGCTTAAAATTGTGCAAATGTCTCCTTTTTGAGAAGGGGCAAAAACTCAAAAGTTATATCTTCAAATGGACAAGCATCTTGAACAAAACCACTGACAAGGCTTTTTTAAATGTAAAAGCCGCTTGTTTAATTAATTGAGATGCCTGCATATTGTCTAAAATATCCAGCAGTCTTGCAACCGACCATAAAATTAATAAATATTTAGATCCATGAAGACAAAATATCTCATAAAAAGGAGCAATAAATAAGAAAATAAAAATCAAGGCAAATAGATCTGACTTAAGTGACCTGTGATTACACTATTTTGGATAAAATTGTATTAATATTTATACAATTAATTATTATTAAACATCGCTGTTTGATATTCACATTTTTGCCTGGTGGATATAAGAACTGGGAAGATTATTTAATAACAGTCTCAGATGGAGACAACAAGTGTAATTGTATAGTTGATCAGGTTGGTGCCCTTTGTGAAGGTAAATAACAATATCAAGAATGTGATGCCCCTTGACTAGTGGGTATACATATCGATTGCCCCTTGACTAGTGGGTATACATATCGATTTGAAGCTCATCTAACTCTATGACCTTTCGCGAGATTCGCTCTCCATCGAGGAATTTTACGTAGGAAGGTCTTTTAGCTGTTACATGTGGTTCTACCCAGACATATGTTTGTGTTCTCCACCAATAATATCTGAATGTCGCTTTATTTATTAAGATTTAGTTACTGCAATTTATTATTTACTTTTGTTAACAAATTAATTTGGAAAGACCAATGCACATTACATGAAAACAAGATTGATATAATACATCGTTTCTGGAGCACATGAGTCAACAAGACAATATTTATAGTTAGAATTATAGTGAACTTTCATTTTACATAATATCCAATTAACATATCGTTTACACAAAAACGGCATAGGGCACCACAAGTATGACAAAATGTCTGTGTTTTCTAATTGCTTGTCATGTTTATTTTTGTGGCGTAAAAAGTCTTAAATTTGTGTTAACCCTGTTCTTGAAAGTGCAAATAAATATTTACTGTAGAATAAAGTACGTTTCATAAACTTGTAATATTTTAAAAGCTGATGTTTACTCAAAGGTTGTGTCTTGTTTTTTTAGTTTTTGTTTTTTTCATAATCGCAGTGGAGAATCTCAGTATATGTAAGTAAATAGATATCGGGGGTTCCCTGTTTTTTTCGAAGCATTTATTTCAATTTAGCACTTTTTGTGCATATCCATCTGCAGGTATTGACATAGCGTTACGTTAATATTCAACCGGCGCGTTTCATGCACGTAATTTAACAATATCAAAACTCTGGACAATTGAGGTTTAATACGAAATTAATATTAGCAATTGTTTACAATTGTTTGTGTAAATTACACTTGTAATTGATCAGTAATGCTTTTTCTTTGAATGCTGCCGCATGAGAATTCGCACGCTTAAATGCGTTTTTTTATCATTTTTGTATATAAAGTAATGTATATGAAATTGATAATAAAGCATGCTTAAATAAGTGCAATATGCTTCGCTGCAACTATGTCCAGTATAGTAGAATGACATTGCTAAATGTTTAAATCCTGTAAAATCCTGATGTTACAAGTTCATAATTCATAGTGGATAGTTCAAAATGCTAACATAATAACTATTAAGCAACAGCTCTACCATTGTACACTATTAAAATATTTGTTAAAGAAAAAGGTTTAAAATTTTCAAAAATAAAAAAATGAATGTGTCAATTTTGGCAAATCAAACTTAACAACGACCCAGATTTAAATGTTAATTGCATTGCTTTTGCATTAAATAAACCTTATTTAGAAAGGCTAACTATAGTAAAGCTTGATGTCTGAAATTTCAAAATATTAATTTTCTCTAAGAAATAGATATTTAAAACGTTCAAAGAAAAAAATGACACAAATAATCAACATTGGACACTAAAGAATGCTTAAGTTAAACTTTCTTTTCAATTCGAACAAATGAGGAATCGAACCTTTAACTTTTGCTTCTAGATTAAATAAAATAATATATCAATATTTTTATTAAATGTATACAGACGATTTGAAGAGGAAAATAATACTTATTGTGCTGCAGAACTCAGAATTGTGCTGTCAAGTAGATTATTCATCTATTCTGCAGAAAAATGAAACTGCCTTTTTTTACTTAATCGACACGCTTTGATTGAACTGAATACAGACTCTTAATCTAAAGACTTGCTTATGCTGGATCCAGGTCACATGAAAATATCATGTCATGAGGACGCCAGTCGTGCTACGAAATACATTGGATTAATGATCGAATCCCTGATGCAGTCTTAGAAGACTTTGTTGCAGGCGCTGGGATTAGGTTATCATAAATCGCTGTCTCACTGGGCACAATTGATTAACACAATAAGAATATATGGCAAAGTCCTATGAGCGTTGCAACATACATCAAAATTTGAAAAGGCAACAGGAAACTGCACATGCAAGCCAAATGTAAATGAGCAAATCTGCGATGAGTCATTTAAAAAAGAGCAAACCCAACAGTGACCGCCTTGTACCGTTTCAAGCAGCACATGGGACCGACTGGGGTGCTTAAACTGGGTTTACGGAACTCTAACTATTGGTGGCAATGAAAAGGAAACATTTTATTGAACTAAGAAATACAGGCACAACGTATTCGTTGTCGGGAATCATAAACGATCAATCGATACAGACCTCGTTAGAAAAATATTATATTTTAAATAACAAATCGATCTTTTTAATACAGGCTCATTGTTTTTGTCAATGCAATGGGTACCTATAACGAACTACAATACACAACGTTTAAAGCAAATCACTTTACAATAGATGGTTATCGATTTTCACCAGGATGCGCGCGCACCTGTTTGTCCGCCATCTTTGTGGTAAGGTGAATCATCATATCAGTAACGTGAAAGCGCACTTTTTTAAATTGACCATGATTAAGTCTTGTAGTGTTGTGAACTGTCACAAAATATATAATCCGGATCAGAAATCTTTTTTTTTTCTCATTACCAGCCGTCAGAACAAACCAAGGGGAAAGGACGAGAGAACTTTCGGACGTCATGCTTTCGCGCTTGAACAGAGCATTCATTGAAGCTAAGCGTTTTTATGTGTTTTGGATTGCATTAAAAGTCGAAAGAAAAAATATCTGGGGAAGTATATTATAATGTTTATTGCTATGTTGTTGTTTATTTTATTGTTATTATTAAGATACATATAATTAACAAACATTTAAGAAATGTATTGCTTATTTACTTGTCCTAAATAAACTAAAAAGCTACCAACAGTATCGATAATTTCCATCAAGGTCAATTTTAAACAAAATGTTGTCATCAGTGACATAAAAACAAGCATGTGCCCCTCATGATGCTCGAAGCACAAAATTTACCCCCAGATATTTGAATTTGACCCTTGAAAATTTGGACTGAGGAGTCAATGACCATTGACGTTTAGCGTCTATAGAACGCCCTGTATGTGGTTGTAATGTGGTATCTGACAATTTGCTAATATTGTACCCATGTAACAACACATGCTACTTCTATTTTGGGAAATTTATACATAATGCTCGAATAAACTTTAGTCAAAGTGAAGACTGTTATTACACTAACTTTATTGTTCGACAGTGTGAATCTTAAAAATATCGCATTAAATTTCCATTATTTTTAAATAGGCACGTTGATGATTTCAGGTTATCTCAGATAGGAAAAACCTATTTGTATTGACAGGCAATGTGTTATGCTTTACTTTTCACATGGCTGTAAGTCCAAGGTTGGGCGGTAAATTCAACCCCCGGTATTTACCAGTGGTATTTACCTGCTGGAAAATACTCCCCAAAGTTGCAATAACTACTATGATTTTTTTTGCCTTAAAATACTGCAGAAATCTTAATTTAGTTAACTTGATATAATGTATAATCATATTAATAATTAAATTACTCAGATATTTTAATTAGACTTCTTTTTTAACCTAAAATACACGTGAGAAAGTAATGCTAATCCACCTGCACCTGGCCTTTGACACTCAGGAAGCAAGGCCATATGGTCTAGATTATTAAAACAACAAGTTTCAGACAAGGGGCTGTAAATAGCCAGGGGCAACATGGGCAAAAGTAAAATGTCATACATAACCTACACTGTTTGTATTGGTACAAGTAAATGGTTATGTATTGAGTATGGCATGAGCTAGAGTGTCAACTGTATGGCTTCATCCCTGAGTAACGTTTTTAATTTCTCTTGTCATCACCACTTCTATAACTTCACTCCACACCGTAACCAAGCTACTATCTACCCTTCTAACAAATGTTTTTGCACTAGTAGGACAGTGGAAAAAAAATAATAAAAAAACCCTTCCACTACTGTATATAGTAGAGAAATGCGTAGTGTAGCTTAAGTAGACTAAGTAGTTAGAAGAATGATTGGATGTATGAGACCCTGAGAGCGTGAATCGAGTGTGTGGTAGAATAGGGAAAACCATAAGATAATGGCCGCCGAATATGCTTTATACCTGTATAAATAGTAATAGAATTAAGTAGTAAACAAAGGCGAGCATTATCTTATACCACCAGCCGGGGACTTCTTTCTTTTTTTTAAAAGAATGGGGATCAAGTAAAAAATGTCTTTTTACAATATACCAGGCACTAATCAAATCAAAAATACAATATGGAATGGTGGCGTACGGTTCGGCAAATAAATCTATACTAGATAAACTCCAAAAACTACAAAATAGAGCAATAAAAACTATAATAGGAGTCCCTAGCTACTCGAGAACTGAAGCAATTCACGCCGAAGTAGGGGAATTACCGATCACCGAACAAATAGATATACTTAGTCTGAAATACTGGGCCCGCTCCGCTACATTAGGATCTACATTAAGCACCAATAAGGAGATATTTAAGCGCGTAGGAAAATGGCCCAAATTTCCGAAAAAACCATACACGCAACGTATTATAAATCTACTAGAGGAAACAAATCTAGAAACAGGCCACCTAACACCTCCCTCTCATCTAAACCCCATAGGAATCGAACCAATATCCATAGATATAGGCCTAAGCAAAATAATACGCAAAACAGACAACCCGCTCTCAATAAAGAAAGCCGCAGATAATTACTTAAGTAGATCAACAGCTAAATTCAAGATTTATACAGACGGCAGCAAAGACCCGATTAAAAAGATAGCAGGGGCAGGTATAGCTATATACGAAGGAGAAATTATAAAAGCAAAAGCAAAAATCAAACTAGATCATAGAGTTTCAATATTCTCCTGTGAACTAATAGCCATCAAGGAAGCAACTACCTGGATACACAAAAATAAAATAACCAATAGTACCATCAATGTTTTCACCGATTCCCTCAGTGCATTACAAGCTCTACAACAAATAAAAGGAACAAACAGACAAGAAATAATTAATCACATATATAGACTCAACTCTGACATTAAAACCAACCTCAATACTACAATAAATCTTGTCTGGATACCAAGCCATATAGGAATAATAGGAAACGAAGTAGCAGACTCTTTGGCCAAAAAAGGTGCTCTTTGTGGAAACATACTAAATATAAGACTAAGCAAAACAGAAGCTTATAGCTACATCACCAACCACTACAAACAGAAAGCGGAAGCGAGATTTTCTGATTACAAGTTAACACACAACTACGAATTCGGTGAAAGAAATACTAGGATTAAAATACATCACCCGTTTACTAAGTATGATAAATTATATACAAGACTTAGGATCGGCTCAAGCTACTTAGGTGCGGAAAACAAAGCTCGACCGAGAAACTGCCCTCACTGCGCAGACACAGAAACCTTCGAACACGTAGTATTCCAGTGTGGGCAGCATACAACTGAGCGTACCGAACTAGAGTACCAGCTGAGTATTAAATTAGGGTTAACTATCATAAATAGAAAAGTACTACTGTTTCCGCCCGCCGATAAAACAGAACCAATTAAAACGGCTTTATTCGAATATTTAGAAAAAATCAACTATACTAACAACATGTAAAATCATGCGTTCAATATGGTGCGGGCACACCAACCAATCAGAATCAAGCGAAACAAACAAACATTAAGTAGGTCAATCCGCTCGAAAGCCCAGTATGGTCAAAAATTAGATAAGACAAACCAGCCAATCAGAATTATGCGAAATAAACGAACACAAAGTAGGTCAATCCGCTCAAATGCCCAGTATGGCCAAAATATAGTTACGACATACCAGCCAATCAGAATCAAGCGAAATAGACGAACATCAAGTAGGTCAATCCGCTCGTATGCCCAGTATGGCCAAATTATAGTTAAAACAAGAACACACACAATTAAACAAGACACATTAAGGGGAATATAAAATACTATCCATTAGATGGAAGGTTGCTGAATAAACGGTGGACTCTTGAAGACCCCGTAAAAACAAAGGCACCTTAACACCACCATCTATAAAAGTCACATAGAAAAACCCACAGAAACAGCATTCAACACCAAGCCAATAATAAAGTAAACTGGATTGCCAAATAAACGGGTGCCCCCTAAGGGCCCCGTAAAAACAACGGCAATCCGGGCTCATTATTAAGACACCCACATAGGATTCAATATACTCCATACATATTGACTCTAAGTAGAACCAGGGTATGCTGAATAAACGGAAGCCCAATAGGGGATCCGTATAAACAAAGGCTACCCATGTAAGGTTCACCAAGCCTAACAACATATCTTTGTGTAATATATATTACTATGTTATAACATGCATGGCTCCCCCCATCTAACAAATGTTTTTGCACTAGTAGGACAGTGGAAAAAAAAAATATAAAAAAAAAAAACCCTTCCACTACTGTATATAGTAGAGAAATGCGTAGTGTAGAGTAAGTAGAATAAGTAGTAGGAAGAATGATTGAATGTATGAGACCCTGAGAGAGTGAACCGAGTGTGTGGTAGAATAGGGAAAACGATAAGATAATGGCCGCCGAATGTATTTTATATCTGCATTAATAGTAATAGAGTTAAGTAGTAGACAAAGGCGAGCATTATCTTATACCACCAGCCGGGGACTTCTTTCTTGGCATATACATCTCATATGTAGGACAAGAAAGATGGTTTAGTGGGCGGTCGGGCCCCGGGCGTCCAGACATCATAACCAAACAAACACTAGGTTCTAAACGAGCTACCACAACTACTCTTTAAATACCAAAGCTGATTAGCTACACAGGTCCCTAAAAAGGTGCACCCCTTCCCCACTATTTCACAATTTCGTTAGGGGAAGAGGTAAACCGAAAACAGGGATCCTTCTTACGGTTAAAAATAAATAAACAAATACCAATTAGAACCTAGTGTCAGGGGAAAGAGCCAGGAATTAGGGAGTGGAATTCACTCAAATTATGCTCAATCCCCTTTAAGACAAAAAATCACCAAAATTATACCATCTTTCCATTAAATGGGTACATAAACTAGGTACCTAACTAGGGCCCATTTTAGGCGATATTTTTCGGAATATACACATTTAAGCCATGCATGGGCAACATGGCGGGGTCATGAAAAAGCCCTCAACAGGGCGAGTAGACCCTTATTAAACTAGTTCAAACAACAACAACTTCTTTCTTGACATATACATTACATATGTAAGACAAGAAAGATGGCTTAGTGGGCGGTCGGGCCCCGGGCGTCCAGACCTCAAAACATAACTAACACTAGGGTCTAAACGATCTACCGCAACTACTCATTAAATACCCAGCTTATTAGCTACACGGGTCCCTTCCCCACTATTTCACAATTTCGTTAGGGGAAGAGGTAAGCCGAAAACAGGGAACCTTTTTATGGTGATAAATAAATAAACAAACACCATTAGAACCTAGTGTCAGGGGAAAGAGCCAGGAATTAGGGAGTGGAATTCACTCAAAACATGCTCAATCCGCTTTAAGATCCAAAAATTACCAAAATTAAACCATTTTTCTAGTAAATGGGTACATAAACTAGGTACCTAATTAGGGCCCACTTTAGGCGATATTTTTCGGAATATACACATTTAAGCCATGCTTGGGCAACATGGCGGGGTCATGAAAAAGCCCTCAACAGGGCGAGTAGACCCTTATTAAACTAGTTCCAACAACAACAACAACAACCAAGCTACTATTCACCATAAAGCCAAAGATCCAGTCCGGAATATAAAACAGCATTTTGCGGGATCTTTACAAGCAAAAATCATTTATTTGAATGCATGAGACAAAAATTGTTTCGTCCAAACTGCCAGATACCAGCTCTAATTAAGTGTAAGAAACAAACTGTTCTCAGAACGAGCCTGGACTAGCTGTTATAGCTAAGGTTTTTTTTTAAAAAAAATGATTTCACATTGACATTTGTCAACAAATAATAGCACATAGTGTTTTTATTTTTATTATTGTCCTACCTTTCAGCAAATTTAACAAACTTACATTATATTAAAATTATAATTTCACAGAATATTGAATTCAAGTTCCAGTACTTCTTTTAGAACCACACCATTTCTGAATTAAAAACAACACATTTTACGGTAACAAATATTTAATGACAGTAAATTCATCGATCAATAAACAAAAAAAGTAAAGGCAGTTAAGAAACAAACCAGGGTTGGGCGGTAAATACCACCCCCGGTATTAACCGGTGGTATTTACCGGCCTGGAAAATACTCCCCAAAGTGGCAATTACAGGCAAATACTACAAAGATGAGGTTTTTTGCCTTAAAAATATTACAGAAATCTCAATTTAGTTGACAGTTATTAATGTATAATCATAATAATAATTCAATTACTCAGACATTTTATTTAAATATCATATCAGGTGATCATTATAAGCACATATGGTAAAAATAATTTTTAAATAACTGTCTTTTTTTACTTAGAACCTAAAATATAGCAGGTGAGAAATTAATGCAATTCACCTGTGCACCTGGCTATTGACATTTAACAAGCGAAGCCATATTGTCTAGACAATTAAAACAACAGGTTTCAAACATGGGGCTGTAATAGCTAGGGGCAAAAAAGACAACAGTAAAGTGTCATAAATTACCTAGACAATTTGTTGAGGTGCAAGCTAGTGGTTGTATATTGCCAATATTGGTATGACATGAGTTATAGTGTCATCTAAATTCCATGGATGGCAAATTCAACTGACCATTTTTTTCAGTACTTAAATATTTATTTATTATGAATAAAGTGATAAAAGTGTAAAACTTAAGTATAAATAAAATGGCAATTGATGGGTAAACTTGAAATTATCCATATGAATGAAGATAATAGGGAATATTGTATATATTCCAGACTGGTCAATTCAATCGACCCGTATTTGCCAGTATTTGCCGGTAATTACCGCCGGCATGGAAAATACTAATATTTGCCGGCATTTTGCCAACCCTGAAACAAACAGACTGCTTAGGAAATTGGAGCATGTAATGGTATTCAATTACATTTAATAAATATGACAACCATAACATGGGTTTTAAGGAACTTAAAGCAATGAAAAAATAGTGTAACATGATTTAAAGTATTGAAAACAGTACACATAATAAATGACCCTGTTTTAAAACCAAAGTTTAGCAGTGCCCTTGTCCAAGCAGTTGCTGACTTGTAACTCCTCAGCCTCTCAGTGCATGAGTTCGAGTCCTAGTTGTGGAGGTTTACAAGCTAACCTGCAGTGCGCAGTGGTTCTACCCTGACACAAGTCTAGGATCTAGCTCCACCAATATTTAAGTGGATGTCGCACTTTGCTGAAACACTAGATAGTTCACTATGTCTGGATATGCAATGTCCGACTGCAAGTCCTTTTCACGCACAATAGCTCCAGTGTATTAATATAGTCATATTGCACTTCGTAGCCATTACACACGACATCTTTCGCGAAATAATCGATTTAATCGTCGAATTGTAGGGACCTAAGCAGACATTAGTAAACAATGGCTTTACCACAAATATGGCGGACCGCATTGCATGCTGAGAAATGTGTGACGTCACACGATAACCATCTATACCATGTTATGGAAGAATCATTTAAATTTTATTATAAAAGAATATTTTATCCGTTTGGATTTTTCACGTCTACGAAACGGTGGTAGTTTAATCCAAACAGGTTTTGAAGTAACCAAGCCTGCTAAGCGATGGTAGTTTTATCCAAACAGGATTTGAAGTAACCAAGCCTGCTAAGCGATGGTAGTTTTACCCAAACATTTTGTTTTTAACACAACCAAAATGATCACAAGAAAGAACACGGATGTAAGGCAGCCAATGCGCCTGCACTTTAAACAAGAAATGACTTCCTGTGAACTAAACAGTTTCTCAAACTTTTGGTTCATTACATAAATATGTAGAAGTAACGAACCTTAACTCTGATGGGAACTAGACTATCTGCTACTTTGCTTCCTTCCTTGTTGTCTGCTACATGTGTTACAATAATTTTATTTTTTTGGTTTATCGTCCCACCAACAGTATTTTAGTTATCTGGAGACGGTGTCCACTTGAAGCAGATATAGTGCTGCCTTCACTGTGTATAGCATGCCGTGAACACCTGGCATGATACCACACCCAGTCACATTATCCTGACACCGGGCCAACCAGTCGTTGAACTACCTTGGTATGTCGCGGCCCGGGATCGAACCCGGGGCCTACCGTACCTGGAGCCGACGCTCTACCGATTGCGCTACCAGGTCCGGTATGTGTTACAATAAGCTTCATTGTTAAGTTCGGCATACTCGGATTCTTTTGTAAAACACGACCTCGCCAAACCGCCGCGAATTCCTGTTATTGCATGTAACCCTTTTTATAATTGCAAGCTACACGTTATTGTTGTAAGCTACACTCGTTAAAAGAGATATAAACGTTTTTTTTTTTCTTTTAAAATGTTCTCGCAGAACTGCTGCATCTCTCTGTTATTGCCTGCTACACTATCGGCCCCGTACAAATGCATTCCATATGAGGTGACTTTAGCTTAAGAAAGTGCACCTCGGTTTAGAACTCTTATTTTTTGTAAAAGAAGTTTCTAATATTAAATATATTTTTTTCTGTTGCCTGTGTAGCTTGTCAATCCAAAGTCGCTCTTTTATCATCTGCATAAAGAAAAATGTATAATTGTATTAACAAACCTCTGGCTCAAAATAAACACTTTTCGGACTTTTTAACATAGATGGCATACAAAATGTTGCTTTAAAAATTGTAGATCATTGTCAGTAAAACTGTTAAGCACCTATTACATTATTGGACTGCTAAATGCCAACAAACTCGAGATTTTGTGGTATTGTTTTGACCTAGGTGCGAATAGAAATTGCCAAAACAATTATAAGGGAATGTTTATAATAGTCAAAAGGACCATCGGCAATATGAAAAAAGATTTTCAAATACCCTTTTAAAGAAAATATAAGAACAAAAGAACAATAGAATTAAAATAGAACGAAATTAAATTGAACAGAATAAAATATTTCCAACGTGTTCTAGGTTCATCTTTATTAGTTTAACAGGAAATCATGAAAAAGCATTACTTTCAACATAATCAAATCTTAGTTTAACGCAAACAACAACAACAACATCTAATATGGACCTCATTATTTCGTATCTCCACTGGATAAAGCAGTTAAGCAGATGTTTTACTATCTTTTTTATGTAAATGCAATAAATGAAAATGCATGCTTTTAAGAAATAAATCAAAACGGCTTTCAGACAAAGCATACACCTTTAAAGCAAAATCATATCTTAATAGCTTGGACCGCGTCAAAAGGAGATAACGTTGGAATTATCGGAAAGAGATGAAGTGCCATTAGCCTTTTGTTATCTGTAACATTTGTCATTCTACAGAAATGTTGTTAAATCTTTATCTTAGCATATATGACAGGATTTCAGTTCAAGACGCATTTCCCATTTCTGTTTTAGTCGTAGTATATTCTTTATGTTCTAATAGCTGTACTGATTGAATACTCTTAAATATGTCTGGCCATGATTTTAGGTGCTGTCTTTGAAGAATTCATTGCAGTAATCTATAAAGACCATATTTAGACAATGTTTTTCTGCGTGCATGACACATGTTTTTATCTAATATCCTTTATATGTACGGTGTGTTGGATAATTATGGATGATGCAATACATGAACAAACATGGATCCATACGTGTTCGGATATGTCGCGTACAATGAGATTATTTCATTTACGGTTATTAAAAGTTCATGTGCATGTAAATCAACAGATACACATGTAGTTCTCCATATTGTTCGTAAAACGACCCAGCTGATGTATAAAATATTCTGTCCGCGGGGTGGTGGACTGATGTGAGAGGTTTTTCTTTAGATGACTTGCAGTGCGACTTGCAGTACCAAGATACAAATCTAAACGGTTACCTGCAATATGTTAACCTTTTCAATAGAAAAGGACGTGTAAGCTTCATAAATACAGACAGAAACACAATAGCGACAATTAAATGGCACACAATAACGCTTTCCGCACGTTGTAAACAAATTAATGAAGGATAAAGATGGTGCAAATATTTTACTGATTATGTTTTAGCACGCCGTCTTTATCCGTATAAAATATAATAAATATTAAAAATAAATATAATTTGTAAATTACCTACCTATTTTTTTCATTTTTGCCCATGTAACTGTGTCTAACTATATCAATACTAAACTGCGTCCGTTGCTCATTTTAACATTATTCTTATTATTCCGTTTTGTTACGGTTACACCATATGCGCCATTGGTTATTGGTACCATTAATACAATTTGAGCTTTGTGAGTTAAGGTAAGAGGGGCCTAATTAGCCAATGCTGTCTGAAACGGCGATGTTTGGCGACATCGAGTTCGTAAATGCCCTCGGTATTATCCGACACGTTCTCCGGAACTAATCGGATTTGATCGTAGCAAACATTTTTAATCATTATTTTTTATGTATCTTGCAAATATTGATAATATTTTTTTCAAACAAGTAAAAATTCCAACAAAAAATATCTTATATTTCGTTAAATAAAAAAATATTTACCACAAAAATTGGATTCCCAAAGCGTGACGTTATATTTTCGGAAAATACCAAAATGGCGGACAGAGACAGCAGAGCAATCGTACCTACTCGGCGATCTCCGGCAAGCTTCGGATATGTTCGGATTATATAGAGGACGGAATTACCCGAGGAGTTCCGAGCTACAGCAGAGGTCGATATGTGAAACGCAAAACATTAAAATCAACAATTTAAGTTCTATTGTAAACAGATACACATTCAGAAGACAGTTTTAATCAGATCTGTAAAAGATCTTTGTGAAACATAAAGGTATTGTGCAAAATTGTGACAGAAAATCTTTTTTTACAGGTTTGTTGTTGTTGTTTTTTTGTTAAGAAAAACATGGAATATGACAATTTTAAAGCTAATATTTCAAAAACTAAACGGTGAAAGTCTGTAATTATTTGTTATGTGATTGGTATATGTATACAGCAAATTTTGATAAGCATTTTATAAATATACTGGTATAATTAAAATATTTAGAAACTCTGAAAGTTTGTGTATGTTTCTGTGTCAAGGAAATTTTCCGAGGGGGTATAGATGCCTTTTTCTGTGTAAAATCATCAAATGATTGTACTTGAACAATATAAATGAGTTCTTTTTAATGTTTAGGGTTATGCTTATAAAGTTACACCACTGATGCTAAAATTTGTTGTAGTTTTGAACCCCCAAATTAGACTTTTTAGCAATAACCACTTGTAAAAAATGGTCCTGGGACAAGGCGAGGGGGTCACCCTATTTAAATGTGATTTTTTCCAAAACATGACGGTAAAATTCTTTCATATTTCATTTTTACATCAGATATATGATATTTGTCACTATGGACATGCTTAGTTTAGGATTCTTAATAGCTTCTTTTAGGCCCATCTTACCGTGATTTTATTAAGTCCCTTGAAACAGCAATAATTAAATTATATTTTATCAAATAATCATACATTTGAGTCCCGCTGACTTTGCCAGACAGCAAAGCTGTTAATAAGATTTTATAAACACTGTACAAACATTAAATATGTGATCGCTCTGTTTAGCCAAATTTCACCCATTGTAAGAGAATGAATACAGTGGTTAAGAAAAAAGCAATTTAACCACATTTTTTTTAAATTGATTTTTTTCCTTAATGTTTCTTTAATGTTTAAGTGCAACTTTTCATGCTAATACGGTTAATATTAACACAATTTAGTGGTAGGACATTCGAACTTTACGTATATTAAAATGTATCTAGTATCTTTTTTTAATTTTGAAACCGACCATTTGCCATTGTTTAAACACAATGAAAGCGCAAAAATAGTAACAAGTATAAAAAAATTAAATGAAAAAGCAGCAATGAATCCCGACAATACATCCTAATGTTTAATGTGTGTGTGTGCGTGCGTGCGTGTGTGTGTGTTGTTTGAACAACTTTACTGCTTATTTTAATTTAAGGCAGAAGAATTCGTCTTAGTAAGTTCGAGCGCATACGTATACCTATAAGCGCGATAATCCTAGGCAATTATTCTTATAATAACAACCAGTATACACACGCATGCGTATATGCGCAAAAATCATACATGTATGCATGTATACTTATAAGCGCAATAATCGTACATGTATGCATGTATACATATAAGCGCAATAATCATATATGTACATGTATGCATGCATACTTATAGGCAGCATGCATACATATAAGCGCAATAATCCTATGCACGCATAATTATAAATACAAAAAAATAATCATATATATATATGCACGCATACTTAAATACAATACTTATCAGCACGCATAATAACAAATATCATATGCACGCATAAATATAACTACAATACTTATATACACGCATAATAACAATAATTCTATGCACGCATAAATATAACTACAATACTTATCAGCACGCATAATAACAATTATCATACATGTATGTACGCATACATATAACTACAATACTTATATACACGCATAATAACAATAATTCTATGCACGCATAAATATAACTACAATACTTATCAGCACGCATAATAACAATTATCATACATGTATGTACGCATACATATAACTACAATACTTATATACACGCATAATAACAATAATTCTATGCACGCATAAATATAACTACAATACTTATCAGCATGCATAATAACAATATTCATAAATGCATGTACGCATACTTGTAACTACAATAGTTATTAGCATGCATAATAACAATATTCATACATGCATGTACGCATACTTGTAACTACAATAGTTATCAGCACGCATAATAACAATATTCATACATGCATGTACGCATACTTGTAACTACAATAGTTATCAGCACGCATAATAACAAAAATCCTGTACACGCATACTTATAAGCACATTTAACATTTAAACGATGTTGATTTATTGTTGTTGTTGTTGTTGTTGTTGTTGTTGGTGGTGGTGGTGGTGTTTTTGTCAATAAAATCGAATTGAGTTTAGCTTTGAAGATATTATGTTCTCCCCCGAGTCTCTGTAGTTGAACGAATTAGGATGGTTTTGTGCTTTGTGTTCCCACTTGAAAATTATGTCTGTTAGTGGTCCTTGTGTGGTTAATAATGTCATTAATAACTACTTATTATAATTATGTATTAATTATGTCACGGGAATGCGTGACTACACGAACAAATTTTTCGTCCACTTTTAACGTAAGTTAAATGCCAATGCACAAGTATACATGAATATACACAGGATAGACTACTTACCAAAGTTCTAAGATATAGCTGATAAAACAATGAGCTCTGGTAAAATAAAGACCATTGACTTGCTGTATCTAAATGCAAAACAAATGGCATAATGAAATAGATTCAGTCCAATATTGTACTCAAATGCACCCATCCTGGGTTCAGTTGTATGCGAATAGTACACATTTTTCAGAATCCAGATAGCATTATTTTTGTATTGCAGAATATTGCTCCTTCATAGGAATTTTAAGTGAAGCTAATGCACATTGATGAATCAGATATAATGTGGCAATAATTTATTGAATTAAAGCACAGTTCCCAAACCTTGGTTTCTTGATCTGTTTCACAAGACGGTCATTTGTTTAAATGTAATTCAACTTGCATTTGATGTTCATTCTGGAGAACTTAACAACTTAAACCTAACTGGTTTATTGCTGTTGGCATAAGTTAAACAAAATAAACATCGTTTGTTATTGATGGACAATATGAGATCTAGTTTATGGCAATTACGATAACAAAATAAACATTGTACGAGAACATCTTGTTCTATTAAATAACTAGCATTTTTAGGATCTCGTTACTCATTTTAACTATTTTCGAAAAACAACAATATATAATCAAATCGATAAAACAAACCTTTAAACAAGTCCATGACCAGACTGTATGCCATAGTATTCAGAGTTAGAATGTGTGACTGGTCATATCAAAATCAGTCTAATGTCACGTTTCAGATTATCGAGATAATCCGCTCGAAAGTCATGCAGGTGCAAAAATATCGATTTTTAGATTTTGCTATATAATTAATGTTGAGACTCTTTACTACGTATACATTAAAAAAATAGTCGAATTAAATAAGTTTTTGACTGTTTTTTTTTTTAACTTTGATCGGACCCTTTACTCTGTTTACGTTCGCGTAATTATCGAGATTACGCAACGAACAATCGAAAATGAGCCCACTTCATTGGTGCATTTCAAACACAAAAAAGAGACAGAGTGGGTGTATTTGGTATCGTAATAAAGGTTAATCCGGGGCATTCAATTATTCTATTTTTAAACAAAATCGTCATGCCAAAGTAGCCAATACAATCTCTTAAAACAAGTGTCCAACACAAAGGAAATCGCGCACGTGTTGCTAAATAAACCTATCGGCCTCTCTGATTGATCAAACGGCCGTCACGTGATTTTTTCTCTACTTCCGGTATCCCGTTTAAATTATTATTTTTTCTTTACTGTTTACTGCGTTTTTATCAATATAAAAGTGGAATTTCTCATCGATCTGTGTTATAACTGGATAATAAATAATAAACACAATGGATTCATCACCAGAATGGAATTTCGTTTTAGATATAGACCAACAATCTTAAAAAAGTTTCAGTGCCGTTTTCTCCATATTAATGTGTAGTTTTAGGCCTTAAACTGTGTTTCTTAATTTTGAATAACTTTCCACATGATTCTATTATCATGAAGCTTCTTGTATCGTTTTAAAGGTCTATTTATGCTTTATAAAATAAATATAAAAACTAAAAATATTTATTTTTCGAAATAAGATTGATTTTGATATGGCCAGTCACATATACACTTTAAGCTACATTTATTTTTTCATCACAGCAAAGACGATTGTGTTGTTTTTGTTTGTTTTTGTTTGTTTCTTAAAATACAGCGCAGTAACACAAGTATGATAATTTTGGCGACGCCTTGTGATGAATGATCATCAGATAAATATCTACCTAGTAGAAAGGCACACCACAGCTCAGCTTAAAGACCTTAACAAATGTACATGTAGTATTGGACCGGAAGTTGGCTCGAGTCCACGTGATGATCGGTTAAGAGGATTAACAGGTCGGCGACTCGACCCACGTCATTGGGCTTCCATTTGTAGGTTTACAAGAAGTGATATGGTCCTTAAGAATTTCATTTTACATCCATGCAAGCTAAGGTCAAAACAGGTTACACAAGCTCATGGATGAAAAAACAACTGAAGATATCCGAAACAAGACGAGATGATGATTTTTGCAATGTTAAAATTAGTCATTTTTTCATAGCACGAAAGTCAGTCTCTGAGTCTTTTTTTTAATAATTAATTCTTTCTGATCTTACAAACTCATATACGTTTTAAATTCAATTAAAAAAATAGTGTTGCGTCATAATTCTAAATTAGCATTATTTGTATCTTTAAAACGCGAGATACTTAGGTTCGACAGTTGGCAGCCATGTGAGTGTTTAACAACCTCGTGTTTAGTTTAAGCAGTTACAATTTGTCTGTTTTCTTTTTGCAATTACAATGAAACTTTAAACAGCTTGAAATGTTATTTGGAGATTAATGACGACAATATATTCCCAACAGCTAAAGCAGACTTTAACTAGCATTCAAGGGCTAACAATGGTAGAGCGTCGGCTTGCGGATCGGGAGGTTGTGGGTTCGAACCCCGGCCGGGTCATACCAAAGACTTTAAAGTTGGTAGTAGTGGCTTCCCTCCTAACGCTCGGGGCTACGGGGACAGCATTACGCCTGACTCGTCGGTGTCAGTATAATGGACCGGCCGGGTTCAGTCCCTGGGCACCTCATAAGTGCCCCTGTGCTGTAATGATAGAAATGTCGCTGCGCAGTATCGGCAAAAATGCCGGCTAATCCCAATCCCAATCCCAAGGGCTAACAACCTTTTTGATATATAAGTATGCCAATCCATTTCAGCTATTTTAACGTCGCTATTTTGATCATAACTGTACGGCTGCGATGTTGTTTTCAAAATTAATGAACGAGTTTAATTTAATAATATTACTGCAAAAGAGAAGGGCTATAACATTGCCAATTGCTGCTGAAAAATGGTTTGGAAACAGAGAGTTTACGCAATGTTTCAACATGAAATTGCAATGTTGAGCGTCGATAGCGTCTAAACTGGGTGTACACACGGCATGGTAAATGCACATATATGTGATATTAAATTAAAACTAGCACGGAAGGTTAAAACATTTAATTATTGGAAACATTTAAATACAACATTTAAAATAAATTTCTACTACCGCTGCAAAAAATAAAAATGCCAAACAACGATTGTCATTGAGTATGTCAGTCCGTTGTTGAAAGTAAACGGAACGAGAACCTGTTCTTTCGCGAAAAAGTGTACGTGCGCACTGACATTAGCAGTTACAATGCTACACAATCAGTCTGTCTGTTTATGTATGGTCTCTGGAGGTACAGTCTCACAATTGTAACAATGATTCTCTTCAGTAATTATATGTGGCGTTGATGAGGCTTTTAAACGTGAAGTGTGTTTGCAACTGTGACGTATATTTACCAACACGTTAACACAATTTGTTGAGCGTTTTTTTTTTTAAAGATAATATGCTTTACGACCTATTACACCAAAAGGTTTTACATGTTCTTACATTAATATTTTAGAGGGTATAAAAACAGCTAACTTCTTTTAGAACTAATGTATTTATTTTTGTATATCTTAAAGTACAAGTCGGATATAAAGATTGTAAATACATGTACGTGTTAAAAACGTTTAAAAACCAGGTATATACCTGCAAATTAACAAAATATAAAAACTGATCAGTGCAAAAAATGTTTCCTTTGCACTATACGTCTAATAACACAAAGAAGCTTAATTCCTATCGAGCTTGGTCTATGCTAAATAGATTTCAGCTTACACTTTAATGGAGTGGTGAGGTAGTCATCGCCGATGAGTTCTGAATGCTACTTTATGTCTAGGTCACAAATAAAACGGGCGCCGTCCGATTGAACGATTTTTAAGGCATCGGCGGTTTTCACACTCTCGCAGATGCCGGGCGATTTTAAATCTGATTATGGTCATGAATGGCCGGGCAAATTTTCTGCTCAATTGCTTTTAAAGAAAGCATTCGAAGAATCGGGCAGTCTCCGTCCGATATTCAGGCGGGCCTGTGCAATTCATAAATTGATCGGACAGTTGCCGCGCGAAGGCTTTATATTTTATGACATTTTTATATAAATCAGTCAGTTGTCAATATGCCAGCAAAGAAGGCAGAGACAAGGGAAAGGTCAAGCAAATGGCCAGTGAGGCTGACACTGAGCCACCACATGCCAGTAATGACAAGGTTATAGGAGAATGGAAACAGAAGATAAAATAGCCAATTTCTTTAAGGAAAAGCATTTCTATTACAACCAGGGTGACCCTGACTGTAAAAAATAACTGAAGATAAATAAAGAACTTGCCGATGTTGCTGCTTTTCTTTGCCAGGGACAAACAAGTATAAAATATTTGCCTTTAAATTTTTATTGATTATGGATATAGAATCAATACGCATCCTAGTTGTGCCCCTTTGCTTAATGTGACAATAAATGCGTGCGCTGGATATAATATCTAACAGCGTTAGTATACCTGTTATCCCACCACTCGTTCCCTGTGCTAAGTTGTAACGTCACGAATGAATTAACAAATGATCACTAATTATGCATTTGTTGAGAAAATTACAACAAACTCAAGCCGCACGGTCGCCGGACGACCAAAACGATGACCGCCTGGTGCCTGTACATGAATCGTCCAGGGACTGAGCGATTATCGTTCGCACACTGGCGTCTATTCGGGCACAAGGCAGGACCCGGGCGATGTTTTATCGCCCGATTCAAAAGAATCATCGCCGAGTCACTGACCCAAAAATTTATCGTCCTGACGCCGTTCGCTTTTAAGTTGAAATTTTCAGCTGCCGCCGTCTGATTGGCACTGCTGCCGGATGGACGCCGGCCGATATTGCGATTTTTATTAGAAACAGACGCCAACGGAGGCCATTTATAGTTTGTGACTGAGGCATTACTAGCGGCGGAAAAAGACGTAGCCTTTAATGGTAGCGATAGTATGGGAATACTGATGCAATGGGCAATTTCTACAAATGCAGACCGCTTTGATATTCATCCGGAGTGCCTTGCGTTAGCGTCAATAACTAGGTCAAAAGTGAGGTTAGACGGCTACGAACAGAAGTCCTTGTTCTAAACAGTGGAAATGCTGTGAACACACTCTGTCATTTATCGTGCCAGCCATGTTTTGTTTTAATATTTTTACAGTCAAGGTCACGACGCTTAAACCATAATTTGTATATGTAAGTACTGCATTTCAAATCCTAGATTAGGTCGATAAAATATTATGACGCTGAGAAAAAATAACAAAATGTGATTTTTATTGATTGTGTTTGGTTAGCAATCTATTATGTTCATGAAACCAATTTATCAGTATTCTTTCCCTAACGTGGTAAATACATTTTATTTCACTTGATAATGAATTTTATTGAAAACATGAAGTCGTGTTAACTTTTAATACGTTCTATTAACATCTTCAAAAATTGTTCCACGTACAAATTAAACGAAAACCTTTAAGAATTGCAGCCTTTGGAAACACCTTTTTGTTTGTCGTGGTTGTAAATGTATAGTTTTATATTTTATAAAACACTTTATAATATTTACCCATTAAAATTATTTTTATCAATCTATTGATAAAACTAAGTCGCATTTAAAGTAAATGAAATGTGACTGGCCATATCAAAATCAGTAAAGTCGCATTTCAGATTATCGAGATAATCCGCTCAGAAGGCATGTAGGTGCAAAAAATATCGATTTTTAGTTTTTGCTATATAATCAATGTTTAGACTCTTTACTACGAATTAATTGAAAAAATAGTCAAATTAAATAAGTTTTTGACTGTTTATTTTAACTTTGATCGGACCCTATACTCTGTCTACGTTCACGTAATTATCGAGATTACGCAACGAACAATGGAAAATGAGCCCAATTCATTAGCGCATTTCAGGCAGAAAGAAAGGGACAGAGTAGTTGTATTTGGTATCGTAATAAAGGTTAATTCCCGGGAAATTTAATAATTCTACTTTTAAACATAATCGTCATTCCAATTAGCCACTACAATCTCTTAAAACAAGTGACCAACACAAAGGAAATCGCGCACCTGTTGCATAATAAGCCTATCGGCCTTTCTGATTGGTCAAACGGACGTCACGTGATACTTCCAGTATCCCGTTTAAATTATTTTTTTCACCGATCTTTACTGTTTACTGCGCTTTTATCGATATAAAAGTGGATGTTGTCATCGATCTGTGCTATTACTGGAAAATAAATAATAGACACAATGGATTCATCACCAGAAGAAGTGGCTAAATGCCTAAAAGAGTCAGTAAATGGGTCGAATCTCGGAGGCATCGGAAACTTGAATGAATTCATTTACAAGTGAAAGTGGTGTGTTGGACTGAGATAGTGAATGAGACAGTGAAAGCTGTAATGATATGGAAAAAAAAACATTTACAGACATCGCTAACTCTCATATGTATTTCTGTTAAAGTAAATGCTGTGGATTTATTTAAATGACTTAAAAACAGTGTCGCCCTCATATAGTTACCGAGACAAAAAGTTCAAGAAATTGACACTTTTATGATTTTCTATAATCACTGTTGCATTATATGATTGCTTTGTTAATATATAAGTATGTTCATTAAATAGAGTTGGGTTTTCTCTTTCCAACAGTGTATGCCATGATGGTGTAATTTATATAGAAAATGTTGGTTGCTATGGTATTTCATTTAACGTATAGACCAAACATGTTAAAACAAGTTTGAGTGCCGTTTTCTCCACATTTATGTGTAGCTTTAGGCCTTAAAATGTGTTACTTAAATTTGATTAACTTACCACAGGATTATAGTATCGTGATGGTTCTTGTATCGTTTTAAAGGTCTATTTATGCTCTATAAAATAAATATAAAAACTAAAAAATATTAATTTTGCGACTTTAGACTGATTATGATATGGCCAGTCACAAATAACAACCGTGTTTGAAACGTATGAAAAGTTTGTCAAACTTTTGATTGATCACCAGCTTTAACACGTTCATCCCTTGTATTTATAACACCAGGGAGCCTATTTGTTCTTCGTTTAAAATACATTTCCTTTTTGTTTTTGTTGTTTAGAAATCAAACACACTCGGTTTTTACATTGTCCAAGGCCGGAGCTTGGTTGCGCTAAAAGGAAATAATGTGAATTTAGGGACAAAAATAGAAAACACATTAGCTGGCAAGTATGGAACTATATACAATAATGAGATAAATTCGTTTTCTCATCTGGGAGTAGGTAATTGACGCTACTGTCTCAATAAATGTGGTCGATAAATAATAGGATTCGTGATTCGAATCAGGCTTTAGTGAGCGATTTTACAGGAGGTTATTCAACTGACCTGCGGTTGACTGTTGGTTCTGTCCAGACACTTCTCTTTGGCCTTCCTCGTACATTATCTGAACAACAACAAAAACATTTGTGCCTCTGTGATGCAGATCAAAACTAAATAAACAAATAGTAGATGTAGCTTTTTATATCAACAATATTTTTTAAAGTAAATCATTGGCAAATTTGCATTTATCTGAACTGGAAAATATTGCATCGTTAAAATGTAAAAAAACAAGGATTACTATATTCAAACAATTTATCACTAAATGGAACTGTGTGCAAACGCCTAAGCAACGTAACAGTTTTCAATAGAGATAGTTTCAATCGAAACAATAAAACAACAGACTTATATTTAAAAGGGAATTCATAACAATATATAATAACAAAGAATTAACATCATATGAAATAAAGATGTAGACCTTTCTTGCACGAAGGGACTCATCAAGATGAAGCAGACAACAGAAATAACAATTTAAAAACACAAAATCAACTAACAAAATTATTAATGTGATACAGTTATAGGTTACGATGTTGATCTAGAAAATAACGGATCGACCATTCTAAAGGAAAAAAAATCTGAGACACTGTAAAAAAATCAGGAAGTTTCTGTTTTAATTATTTTCTGAACTTAAGACATGTTTTCAAATGCGCCTTACAATCTAATCGTACACAGGTCGAGGGTCTTTTCAAAATATTCAGTTTCTGAGCATTTACATTATTGTCTGCAAGAAAGATCGACGATGTTTCGACAAAAGGTTTTTAATTTTTTATGGTTGGTTGGTTGATTGGTTGGTCTGTTGATTGGTTGGTCTGTTGATTAATGTATTGATTAGTTAATTGATTGATGATGTATGGATGTTGAATGGATGGATACATTGATGAATGGACGGACAGATGTATAGATGAATAGATGAATTCATTTACTGGCAATCGAAAGACTTCATAAAGCGGTCGTAATTTTTATTGCTAAAAAAATAAATATTCGCATTTCGTAGCTTTATAAGTAACAGTGTAATGTTTATGTAAAAATGCGTTGTCAGTTGCAAGTTGCCCCGATTATCATACAGTAAGTGGTACCATTATCATACAGTAAGTGGTACCATTATCATACAGTAAGTGGTACCATTATCATACAGTAAGTGGTACCATTATCATACAGTAAGTGGTACCATTATCATACAGTAAGTGGTACCATTATCATACAGTAAGTGGTACCATTATCATACAGTAAGTGGTACCATTATTATAAAGTAAGTGGTACCATTATCATACAGTAAGTGGTACGATTATCATACAGTAAGTGGTACCATTATCATACAGTAAGTGGTACCATTATCATACAGTAAGTGGTACCATTATCATACAGTAAGTGGTACCATTATCATACAGTAAGTGGTACCATTATCATACAGTAAGTGGTACGATTATCATACAGTAAGTGGTACCATTATCATACAGTAAATGGTACCATTATCATACAGTAAGTGGTACCATTATCATACAGTACGTGGTACCATTTTCATACAGTAATTGGTACCATTATTATACAGTAAGTGGTACGATTATCATACAGTAAGTGGTACCATTATCATACAGTAAGTGGTACCATTATTATACAGTAAGTGGTACCATTATCATACAGTAAGTGGTACCATTATCACACAGTAAGTGGTACCATTTAAGTTGGTTTAAACATATGTATATAACAGAAATGACCTCATACTCAAAGATCATCTCATACACCCTAACTGTACAGTATTTTTAAAAATACGATTTAATATGATATATAATGTTTTGAATATAGCGAGATGGAGGATGCAGTTGCAATTTTGTTGTGCAGAAAGATTATGTCGTTTTGTGCGATAAGATTTCAAACGTTTTTTTTAAAATCAAAATAACGGATATGACCTTCACATTCAAGAATATATGAAGGGGTAATTAAATGAAAAGATTATCTAATATTGTATTTTATTCAATTTTGGTTTAATTAACATTTTAGTTTTCGTCTGGCACTGCAATATTATATTTTAACAAATGTTGCACATGCAAGATTATATTACGTGTAAATAAATGCAATGATTCCCAAAATGGATTAATCTGCATGAGGAAAAAGTTGTGTAAATAAGTACATTTCACATTAAGCTAAGAGGAGAATTTATAGTTTTACTACGCAGGTATTTCACTGTTTGTGTATACATTGTAAATATGGAAAACTGAAACATATAGTTAAGGCCGTCTAGTTGTCTCTCACTGCCTTGATCTCTAAACCATGTTTGGCTTGATTTAAATAATGCTATACAATTGGACTGGAAATGCGACAATATTGTCCATAAGTATATCAAATATAAATATATGCATGTATCTCAATATGTATTGTTTTCTTTCTAAACTTCAACGTACCATCTTCAATGCTTACAAAATGAATGGCAATTTTGTATTTTAATGTCTGTAACTGAAGGTTTCGTGATCAATCAAACGTCTTCAAAGATTTAACAAGCACTAAATGATGACTATTTACAACATTTCACTAAATAACTGGTACAACATTCCACCAAATAACTGTATACAACATTTTACCAAATAACTGTTTACAACATTTCACTAAATAACTGTTTATAACGTTTCACCAAATAATTGTTTATATTATTTCACTAAATAACTGTTTACAACATTTCACTAAATAACTGGTACAACATTCCACCAAATAACTGTTTACAACATTTTACCATAACTGTTTACAACATTTCACTAAATAACTGTTTTTAACGTTTCACCAAATAATTGTTTATATTATTTCACTAAATAACTGTTTACAACATTTCACTAAATAACTGTGTACAACATTTCACTAAATAACTGTTGACAACATTTCACCAAATAACTGTTTACAACATTTCACCAAATAAGTGTTCACAACATTTCACTAAATAACTGTTATAACATTCCACAAAATAACTGTTGACAACATTTCACTATATAACTGTTTACAACATTTCACTAAATAACTGTTGACAACATTTCACTAAATAACTGTTGACAACATTTCACTATATAACTGTTTACAGCGTTTCACTAAATAACTGTTTACAACATTTCACTAAATAACTGTTGACAACATTTCACTAAATAACTGTTTACAACATTTCACTAAATAACTGTTTACAGCATTTCATAAAGTAACGATTTACAACATTTCACCAAATAACTGTATACAACATTTCACCACATAATTGTTTACAACATTTCACCAAATAACTGTTTGCAACATTCCACTAAATAACTGTTTACAACATTTCACTAAATAACTGTTTACAACATTTCACTAAATAACAGTTTACAACATTTCACCATATAATTGTTTACAACATTTCACCAAATAACTGTTTACAGCAATTCATAAAATAACGATTTACAACATTTCACTAAATAACTGTTTACAACATTTCACCAAATAACTGTTTACAACATTGCACCAAATAACTGTTTACAACATTTCACTAAATAACTGTTTACAACATTTCACTAAGTAACTGTTGACAACATTTCACCGAATGACTGTTTACAACATTTCACCAAATAACTGTTTACAACATTTCACTAAGTAACTGTTGACAACATTTCACCGAATGACTGTTTACAACATTTCACCAAATAACTGTTTACAGCATTTCATAAAATAACGATTTACAACATTTCACTAAAATATATACCTAGTAATTTGCTTTTGGCTGGAGATTTGTAACAGGTCAGTGATGAACTACACCCACGTGTATGATAGTCAGTGACAAAAGGTTGAGCAAAGACAGGATATTCCGCACTGCCCTGTCGCAGCTATACTGGTCCCATTACATGTAGCTTCTCTAGTCAAGATAATTAACTATTTTATTATCTGAAGCGGAAATTACTATGCAATTACCAATTCTAATTCATTATATTACCAATGAAGAATATTTATGTTTAATATAATTAAGGAGACTGATATTTTGATATACTGCCATTGTTTATCAGTATCATTAGCTTTAAATAAAAAATGCTTAATTGAAATCGATGTATGGGGAATGCTTTGAAGAATTGAACATTCATGCAATATGAGAGCACATAAAGCAGATGTATTTTTATCGTTGAACTTACAATTCATAGGCGTAAAACTCAATATGATTAAATATTGTAATAAACAGTTCAATGAGTTTGTTTATTTGGTTTATCGTTCCACCAACAGTATTTCAGTATCTGGAGACGGTGTCTACGTGAAACAGATATAGTGCTGATTACACGGTGTATTACATGAACACCTGGCTTGATACCATACCCAGTCACATTATCCGGACACCGGGTTAAACAGTCGTGGAACTATCCATATATTTGCCTTAACGTTAGCAAGGGAGCTATAGCACTATCATTTTAACGACTTTGGTATGTCGCGGCCCCGGATCGAACCCGGGACCTCCCGTACCTGAAGCCGGTACATTGAGTGCAGATTTGCATAACAATAAATAATTATATAGCTTAATAAACAGTACATGAAATACATTGCTGCATAACTTAAAATGATTATGCGGTGTTATAAAAGTACAAAGTTGCATTACAAAATATAATTATATTGCCTTATAAACAATACATGAAATCATGAAATACGAATCGCTTAACTTAAAAGTACAAATAGCACTATTAGTACTTTGTTAATTCCAAATATAACACCGAAATAATTATTAAATTATTCATTTATCTTTATATTAATTTATATTTATATACATATATTAATTCTTATTAAGCCTTCGAAGCAAAGAGTAAGCAGATATTTAATTATATTAAACGTGTTTAAACAGTATTTTTAATCTCAATTGTTTGGCAAAACGCAAGAAGAAAAGTTACCGTCTTGGAAATGTCAGACTGGTTTTATATACATTTGGTGGCATAATAGTAAATGTAAGTTTAATATATTATTGTTAATTATGGCTTCAACCCGAAATACATACGGAAATGGAAATATGTGAAATAAATCTTTTGACTGATTAGGAAAGATAATCGAATCTTTAATTAAGAATAATAGCAATCCCTAGAGAATTACTTTGACATCTGTAAATTGAATTTACTAAATTCTAACTAGCAAGCATACATGTATTTTTCAGTATAAAGGGCAGTTGAACAAAATCAAATTGTTTTCACTTTTTGCAGTAAAACATGTTCATTTCCGTCGTTTAGTCATTTTGTTTTAAAAATTTTCTTTCGTTATTCATACTTAGCAGACATTGTACTTTTAATTTAAAAACAGGGTTATTCAAGTTTTTTTATTTTCTTGATTGTATGCATGATTGATATATTTATGGTCACAATAAATGTATATAATAATTCTCTAACTCTAGAATATTTCCATTTATGTCTTCGTTATGAGAACTTATGAGAATTAATTTTGCCTCATTTACAACAATATAATATCAAATTTACTCATAATATAAATTATGTTATTCTCCGGTTGCAATTCTTAAATAGATAGCATTTCTAAGACAAATCTACGACCTACATGGAATTCAGAGATGTAAAAAATATTTCTAAGGATTGTTATGATTCTCAAATAAAGATTAATGTTCAATGATTTTTCAGTGCTTGCAAGAAAAAAATGGATATAAAAATAAAGTATTAATATGTCAAACTGGATGTTGTTCTTAGCTTTATGCTTCTTATAATCAATGAGCTATAAAAATTTATCGAACAGAAACTTCAGAAAAAAAATGTTCCTAAGATAGATAAACTATTTATATTTCTTCGTCAAATAATGTTCACGTATCTTCATTTAATCATTCCACGCTGCTTGAAATATGTTGCGATAAAGGAAAGGAATCTGACCATTGTATGATTTCAAGAATCCATTTTATGATATACATTTTGAATTGGATACTATAAGTCTCATATCACTGATCTGAAAGCGAGCGGCAATTTTTAAGATATAAATTGTCTTTGTAGTGAGAAAATAAAAAAAAAGTTGCACAGACATTTAAGTTTTATAGTCATTCAAAGCCCAACTTCATAGAACAGCTCTGATTATCGCGTAAGCAAACTTATGTCATATGCTATATTATTATGTAATTGTACTAGTAACCGGCATTGTAGTATTAACCTAGGGTAATAGCTACTAACATATCTAGAAAAAGGGCAAAGAAAACCGGTTAAATCTTGTTGCCTATCATCAAGGCGTTCAAGGAAAACTAGAACATCTAACACTCACAAACTCTCACATACGTCATACGTCATGTTTACGAAGCTATCTAACCATTGAAATAAAAAATAAGCGAATAAACGTTTCAAGGTCCTAAAATATTTAATAGCGCGGGTCTTGACTTGTCTGCAAATGTATGTCTTATAAAAGGGCAGACACTTTCCCAAAGTTACACCTACATTTCAATTTCTCGTGTATGTAAAGAGCAAAGGAGACCGCTGCTCAAGTTGAATTTATAAAGGGCGCGACAGAAGAGAGGAGGAGGCATAATTCCATTAGAAACAGCCCTAAAAAAGAGGCAGTTTATACGTAGTCCCATCTACCTGACATGTTATCGTGTACTTTGAAAGCAAGGCAAATGTTTGACTGTTAAAGGGACAATTGAATACAATGAGTTACATGAAAGAATACTTGCGTTGTTACCATTCGCGATACAGTGTGTGATAAGTTGTTCCTTTAAGTTGGCAGAGAGAAGTAATAAAGTTTTTAAGATCCTTTTGATGCGCTTAATAAAATGTTTTAATATCTTATTATGGAAAATAATTATTACGGATTTTGTAAAGGCATCCCTTTAATCAGTATAACCATTAACCTTTTAACAAGTGTGTACTTTTGAAATAAATTCTTGAATTGAAATATTCCACTTCTGTTCAAACACCTGTGAACCTTGTAAGCTATAATGATAAAAACCATAGACAGAATCAATAGTGAAACGCTATCAAAGTAAATAAATAATTCACAATACAGGTACTAAAGAGGAAATCGTCAATTTACCGATAATAAATTTCGAACCGATGTCCATCGCATCAAGTCTTGCGTAATTTTATAAATAGTTTTCACGATTTACTCAAACTCTGTTTTAATTATTAAAACTTAAAATTTAACTTTTTTAATATTTTTTTTCATCAAAACGTTGTTTTCGACAAAAAAGCAAACCCTTTAAAAGCAGCAGCAAATTCTTATCTGCTTATATAGGATTAATATTTCTTCAGTCTGACATTTTCTTTTAAAATTTAAGATGCTCACATTAAACATAATTTGGTTGCATTTAAATGTGCAACCTCGCGTGTTTTAAAGTAGTTCTGGTCTAGTCATAGTTTTACTGCAAAAAACTACTGATAAAACGCCAGGCACAGACATGAAAGAGAACGTCGTATAATTAGACAGTGGCTGGTCCAGGGTAAATACATGTAGTAGTAAATTTGTCATTAATCAACAAAAGTTCTCCAAATAAGCTGTTTGAAATGCATAGCCAATTAATTATTTTAGTCAAATCAATATTTCATTCAGCATATGTTTTACATGTTGTTTTTTTAAAACACAAACATATACATAAACTGGCCAAACAGACCAGTCGCTTGCCTGAAATCAAGTATCCTTGATGTAGACAACGAGTAAGAATGAATGAAATTTGAATGCAAAATCAGCTCAACGGCTATTAAACTGAAAGCACGTCTGACAACATATAAAAAAAGAGTTTTCAGAATTCTTCTTTTATTAAATAAATCAGATTTGTCTAGCATCTAAAAGCCTCTTTAGATGAACATTACTCTACTTTTGTTCAAATACAACAGCTTCTGGCACTAGAAATGTTAATAATTATATGTCTTTAGAAACATGTCTTTATTTTTTCAGTGCCATTCCACACAATAGTTCAAGCCGTAAACTTCCTTCACGCATGTGTTCAAGTCGCAGTTGTGACTTTCATGAAGAGAGATTTTCCAGCTGATATGCCGATAGCTCGCGAGTTATTTTGTAGACTTTTAATAGGAATTATACTCCACCTATAATTAACTGGAAGCCGACGATATGATAACTTAAGTGTTGGTGCGATGTATATAAAACTAAATCAAACAATGATGTATGTCAATTCTGTATTAAGAATAACACTGTTATTGCCTTGAACAAAAAGTCCTGAAGAGAGTCACAGATGACTACAAGCTTACTTAGGGATGAAATAATATTCCAACATATTTTTGTATATTATTCTGTCGCAAGATAAAAGACAAAAGAATGTGTACAGATTTTGCAACCATATCTGTAGCAGTGAAAGAATACTGCGGTAAAATAAAAGGGAAACTTCCATTCCGAATGATTGCTGTCAAAGAAAAGACCTTGAATCAGCTACTTCGTCACTCTTGTTAATGGTTTAGTCTCACTGTAATAATGTTCAGTTCTGCATGTAGAACAGAAGTCAACAGCAATAAACATTACTTTTATGTGATCCAGTTCATGTCTATTAACTTGTTTCTTAGTTAGCAATCAATCAATCAAGCCTGATATAAAGGACGGTATTCCAAGGTTAACTTAACTTGTAAGGAAACAACCCAACAGCATACAATTTAAGGTCATAGCCATGTTTCAAATAGCGTCAAAGTCAAGAAGGTTCATTTCTGTGAATGCCTTTAAATGAACCAAATAAAATGAAGAGCGTGCCACCGGGAAAGATAAAAACTAACAGAACATCCGCTAAAATAAACGAGTTTAATGAAGAAAAAGTGAATACATAAGAAATTGCGGTAAAGCAACCGGATATGAAGTTTAACTGACTTTGAATAGAAACAGGGCTGTTTTACATTTACATTACACTGTGGTTTATAATATTTCTCTTTGCTATGAAACGTTATATTTCAATAAAACATTGCAAGAGAATATTCACAACCGACTGTATAAATGCGCTTGTATAAAAACATCATGCGCTGTGACGCTATCTTTTTGTGACGTAACATCAACATTGTCAAAAATGCCCTGTTGGCGTTTCGCGTGACAATTTTATAAGTGTGTTCAATTTGTGCTTAGCAAGTTAAAAACGAATAACCACTAACAATATCAGGTTTTGCCGAAGATTAATTTAGCATTCTAACTACCTCCCGAGTTCTAGATCACTGTTGATGTGTCCCGAATCTCGCCATGCTCATATTGTTCAGCTAATAATTGGCCATCATTAAAAAGTAACTTATTAGCAAAATGCTGTTTTAATATCCAATCAATATTTATTGTAATTATCAACATTTTAATATAAATACGTAAAGTTAAAGTGGAAATTTAATTCAATACATTACAAATGTACACTCAACACCAATAACAAATATCACATAAATCAATAAACATTTCCTGATATGTAATAAAGTGTCATTATCTTCTACGTGCTGACGTAGCATTTCAGAAGCCGGTTAGACCAAGAAGACAAAGCAATTGCAAATAACAACAAGTACATGTAATGCCTATGTTATAAAAGGGTCGGTGTACACGCTGATAAACAAAGACCCCCTTAAGAAAACAATTTTTGAAAGGACTAAGATTTCTTAGACATTAGGGTTTATGTCTATATACCACTCCACTTTGAAGATAGGACAAGGGGTCAAGTTTTAAGAGCATTCCAATATGAAGTTCAGACAAGGGATCAAGGCTTTAAGACCATTCCATTATGAAATTCAGACAAGGGTTCAAGCTTTAAAACCATTCCATTATGAAGTTCAGACAAGGGATCAAGGGTTAAGGCAATTCCATTATAAAGTTCAGACAAGGGATTAAGCTTTAAGATCATTCCATTATGAAGTTCAGACAAGGGTACAAGCTTTAAAACCATTCCATTATGAAGTTCAGACAAGGGATAAAGGGTTAAGGCAATTCCATTATGAAGTTCAGACAAGGGATCAAGCTTTAAAATCATTCCATTATGAAGTTCAGACAAGGGATAAAGGGTTAAGGCAATTCCATTATGAAGTTCAGACAATGGATCAAGCTTTAAGTCCATTCCATTATAAAGTTCAGACAAGGGATCGAGCTTTAAAACCATTCCATTATGAAGTTCAGACAAGGGATAAAGGGTTAAGGCAATTCCATTATGAAGTTCAGACAAAGGATCAAGCTTTAAGACCATTCCATTATGAAGTTCAGACAAATGATCAAGCTTAAAAACCATTCCATTATGAAGTTCAGACAAGGGATAAAGAGTTAAGGCAATTCCATTATGAAGTTCAGACAAAGGATCAAGCTTTAAGACCATTCCATTATGAAGTTCAGACAAGGGTACAAGGTGTAAGATCAGTCCATCACTTTGGTATATAGGAGTTGATACAGATTGTCAGTTATCACCGTCCTTATTTGTGACTTAAGTAAAGTATTAAATTTTTATGTCGAAAAAACTGCGTTCATATGTAAATGGAATGCGTAAGGCAAAAAGACCAGCCTTTCTTAATGCCAGATTTTTGCTGGAGTTAAACCATTTAAAGGTTTCTGCTCTGTCAAACGAACCTTTATAATCGTGGTATATCAACTTTATATTAAACCGGAATCGGCTTTAGGTACGGGAGGCCCCGGTTTCGATCGCCTGCCGCGACATACCAAAGTCGTTAAAATTAGCAGTGGCATAGCTCCCTTTCTAACGCTCAAGCAAATATAAGGAAAGTTCCACGACTGGTTGGCCCGGTGTCTGGATAATGTGACTGGGTGTGGTATCATGTTAGGTGTTCATGCTTTACACAGTGAAGGCAGCACTATATCTGCTTCAAAATGACACCGTCCCCAGATAACTGAAATACTTATGGTGGGACGATAAACCCGATAAACAAACAAACAAACAACTAATGTTACTGTAAAACACATGGCGAACGGTAAGATTCAAAGCATCTATTGAAACCACTGATAGGTAAATAGTAAATACAAAGAAGAAATATTTATTTTACTATATATAAGCACGATAGATAAACTCAATAACTCCTCGGACTAACCTAATAAAATCGGAAATTGGAAGGATAAATAAACCCTTGAGACACCCAATGAAAGAGTAAGCACTAACCAATGTGGCTAGATATATTGTATGTTGATGAAATATACTACTACTACATTATTTGTAAAGGAATAAAGAAACAGTTAAGAATCTCTTTGATATCGCTTTGACGTCCTCTGTATTCTAGTGAAGAAACAATGAATTATGTACAAAGAACGCACAAGACTTGTCTGCCTTTCTCAGACACAGTCCATGCTATTTAATTTAAAGAATTCCGTTGCAAAAACCAAATTAGCTTTCGATGAACACGATAAGACTATAAAAACTTATCCCTTAATAGGAAAACAGACTTTTGAAGGTCGGCAAAATGCAAGACTGAAAATTTTTTTACTAAAAAATGATCATATGAACTTTTTAAACATAAAAAGCACGTTGTTGAATTGCCCGCAAAATTTTACCAATAGGTGTAACAGTTACTGCAATCATAGATTAATATTAACAAGCAGTTAAAACATATGAAAGAAATCTCTACTAAACATCAGTTATGTACAGTATACATTAACTTCAGTATCCCATCAATCCAAATCTATTTTTCTAGTGATGGGCCGATATCATCGATGCATCGGTGAATCGTGATAATTGCCATGACGATACAGTATCGCGATACAATGTTAAGGTATCGATACGGGACGATACTATTTTTATTCACGAAACACAATAATTTATGTCCGTATTGCTTGCTTGCATACCGTCTACGTAATTGAAAAAAAGAATCTATTATACCGCTTACGTAACTGACAAAATATATATCAAAGCGCTTAAATTCGCAATAGTTGTTACGGGATCAGCCTTTCATTAGTTAGTTAGAGAAAATGGACCTCTCTTTCCTCAAAATATTTTGTTAAAACCGGTAACCAGCTGTAAGCGTGTTCTGTTTTAATATCTATGTCCTAAGTGACATATACGTTCGAAACAACAATTATGTTTTTTTTATTAATTAACAATCGTCTTGAGCCAGAGCATTGTCTTTGTTAATGTTCCAGTTTTAAAGCCTATTAAAATCAAAAGCGTTCTAGTCACAGTGATGTTTTTCCTTAATAAACATATTAAACAATAAACAGAAATGAGGATATCAATTTAGTAAGGCGTAAATTCACTAAATTGCATTTATTTGGTTTTAATATAATTATCGTGATACTATATTGCGATACAATCCAGCTTTCTTGATAATACCTTGACGTTTTTTTCAGCGGCGATACCCAACTCTAATTTTTTCGTCATTAATAATACGAACTGTCACTGTTCCTTGATTTAAATGCAATGTTACGTCATCATCATCATCATATCCTGAGTTTATTTGTCATCTGCTGCGGGTGTCCCAGATACTGAGGTAGGCAGCAGGCGGCTTGAACGTCTTACACCAGCTCTCCATTCGTCCCTGTTGTGTGGACTGGTATTGCCCATACAACATACACTTAAATCGGTCTTGATGCAATCAGACCACGATTTTCTAGGTCTTCCACGCCCACGGGCGCTTGGAATATCCATGTTTATAATGGTGTTGGTACAATTGTTACGAGAAGCATGGCCATACCACCTCAGGCGTTTGGTACGGAGAGCTATGGCTACCTCTTGAATTCCTAATTTGGTGTACAGAGAATCTGTGGTGACAGATCCAACGGACCATGGCTCTATCATTACGTTGTAATCGATGTAGGTCTGAGGTGGACGGTGCCCAGGATTCACTGCCATGTAGGAGTGTAGACCGGACGCAGGCATTGAAGACTTTTCCACGAGTACTGAGGGATATATGTCTTGAGGTCAAGATTGGTAGAAGCTTTCTGAATTTTCCCCAGGCTATACGACATCTGGTGATAACGGCTAGCTTGCAGCCTCCACCAGCGCAAAGCATATCACCCAGGTAACAGAAACTTGGTTCAACATCAAGTACTGTTCCATCGACATCGACGTGTGTGCAAGGTCTACCATCAATGGGACGGGACAGCCCACAACATCTTGGGCACACTTAAAGTGGGTTGGCATGAAGTGGACCTTTGATGGCACTACATTTCTTGTGTACCCATAGCCCGCACTGAGAACACTAGATAGCGTTACTCCCAACTCCACTACGACACACCGCACAAGGGAAATCTCCACTATCTTGAAGAAGATCAAGACCTGGCCACGAGATCAAGAGTTTGGTTTTCTTCATGTTTACCCTCAGTCCTCTTTCCTCCATACCACTCTTCCATGCTTTAAGATTGTTGATGCATTCTTCAAGTGAGTCAGCAACCAGTGCCAGGTCATCAGCGTAAAGTAATTCCCATGGCACACCAGTGCGGAAAGCACGTGATAGAGCTTCTAGTACAAGGATAAAAAGAAGAGGACTGAGAACAGATCCCTGGTGAACACCAACTCTCATCTCAAACCTAAAATAAAATAATTATACTGTGTACGTGGTTTATTTATTTCATATTTTTTATTTAAATAAACTGCCGCTGTTGCAAGGATTTTAATGTTTCTTAGTTGCATACATATTTTGGTGCCAATACTTTAATAAGGTTATCACACTCAAGATGACTTGAGAATGCAGATAAGAGCGTGAACGTTAATTGATGTTTGCCTACAGTCATTATTGTGATGATAGCATTCGCACTAATCTTGATTGATAATTAGTCAATGTGATCTTAATTAATGTTTACCGACATAGACGTGTATAAAAATTAAAATTAATAAATTGGTCTGTGTGATCTTTAATTGATGTTTGCCTACAGCCATTTTTGTGATGATAGTGTTAGCACTAATCTTGATTGATAATTAGTCACTGTGATCTCAACTGATGTTTGCCGTCATAGACGTATATAAGTGCTTGCAATTAACAGACTGGCCAGTGTGTGATTCAATCTCGCAACGTACGCTAGTTTTATCACAATGCAGTATGAAGAAGTCGACTAAGACGGCAACCAACTTATTGTGTTTGTATGCATATCTAATAAAATATTATATATATTATACAATGTATAACAAATTAAATCCAGTATATACTTTACTTTTACATCATTTCGCCTTCATTTAACGCTTGGAAAAGATACACTTATATCCGAAGTACTCATAATGCATATGAAGCCGATGGAAACAAATACAAATTGATGTGAATGGTGTCGAAATAATTATAAATAAGTTAACAAGTATACATTTTTGCTATATATACACGTATATCCGACGGCGACATGTTACCGATCAAGGGCGAACTGTTACCGATCAAGGGCGACCTGTCACCAGTTAAGGGAGGGCGAAGTGTTACAAATTCTTCTCGAGTTATTCTTTCCTTTTACATTCATAATTTCCAGTAATATCTAGCTTGTGAGTGCCGATAATTCGCTCGATTATCTGTTATTTCCTTCCGGATTCAAACGACGATTCGCCAGGTACTTTTTCAAATATGTTAGCTTGAAATGGTCCAATTCTTAGTTGTTTACACAAGCTTCGTTGATTCCTATGTCCATGTCCGCCATCTTTTTTTACTTAGTCCCCAGAGGCTCAGCGGCGAGTAGCCTCCCTTTGAAATCAAGTAACCGAGTTATCGGACTGCCCAATAAACATGTAACGTATACTGAAGCAAATAATTACTTATAACTTAACCCTTATCATGCTACATTTTGTTAAAGGTTCATGCTGAAGTCATAGTTTGTGCCTTTATGTTATAAATATTACACGTAAATTATGTATATATAGCTATAAATATAGCTATTAATACAAACTAAACTCAAAGAGTGTAGATCCTGATCAGACAGCTCCATGCTGGGAGCTAGATGTACTGGGGTTCACTATTTGCCAAAGCTTGATAAATACTTGACAAGCAAGTTAAGTGTTAACAAGATTCGATTCCTATCAAGCTTGGAATAAACGTATTTTTTTTCAGAAAAGGGTGGCAGTTTTAGGAAAATCGCTGTCAAAATGGTGCCGTCAAAAAGCAGATCTTTGCACGCACAACATATACACATACATATCGTATTTCAGGCGATGCGTTTCTTGTTTCGATAATTTAACGATGATATCCGAAATTTCTACTTGCGACTCGCTTCAATATTCATCCGAAAGGACCTTTCGTCAGCAAGGGTCAAAAGTGAGACAGCTACGACGAATACATGTAATACTCATAGAATGTTATTTTGTGGGAAACACTTTATTTAAAAACCCTGCATGGATTTGTCAACACAATTTAAACTGTTGCATTTGAATATGTCAACTATATACTGACATGTATTGTAAGCACAATTCAGAGAAATATGCTTTAATTGCCTATTTTTTAAACTTGTGAAGATGTTGCTATCAAGTTTTAACATGGAGCCTTTGCCATATTTTATTACAAAATGACACCACAATGATAAAAATACATGTATGATGCATTAGAAAAGAGCAAGTTGATTTTTAATAAAAAAAAACTCCACAGATTTAGTACTCTGTTTCGAATACAGTTTGTCTAAGATCATTATGTGACTAATTCTATATTATTCAATTTATCATATCAGGAACGATACTTGTATTTTCCTTTGGCGTCCATTGGGTCATTGTACTTCATTTCCATCTTTCCCATTTTTTTTTTAATTTTGTAAAATATTTTACTAGTTATAAACTGTATTGTCTTTGTAAAATCATAAGTTCGAAACTTTACCTTGTAGATCAATGAAATCAGCAAATAAATGTGTATATTTGCAATTTTATAGTCGAATATCTTTGATAGACCAAATGGCTATGTACATATTTCTCTAGCTCTGTAGTTTTGTTTTTCAGGAGGGTGTTTGTATCTCCCCAGACTTAAGTTTAAATATAGTTGCACATGTTTGTTCTGTTATATAATTAAAAAAATAACCGGATCATAAATTGTCGAAGTTGTCAGGGTTGCTATGTGACGAACGTATAAAGAAGGTGCGCACTTGTGAGAGGAACCGAATAGTCAAGATGTGGCAATTACAAAACACGGAAATGATGATAACTTAGATATTATTGCTTGTTGAAATTGTTCCTTACTATATGTCACATATAAACCTTCAAGTGCAAACTGAATTTTACACAAAAATTGAATTTATATTTTCTTGCATTTGTAGATTTATTTGTTAGTAAAACTAATGCACACGTTGTTTGACAAATTTACAGTTTCTCTTCAGCGTTTTAAAATATAACATAAATTAACATTAATTCAACAAATAATATTCTAACTCGAATCCTCTTTTACGGTAAATTAACACAGGACAAATCTTTGTTCAGCACTGAACTCTCCTACCGAGAACCTGTTAGCCTTCTCCTGATTTGTTGAATTTAATCATGTGACAAAGGTCTTAGTTTCAGCCCTTTTAGATTTTGTTTCCAAAGGGATATGTCATTGCGATATTGTTATTCCCTAGATCCTAAAGATTCCATTACCTAAAGTTGAAACAACCTGCTAAGATTTAACCCGATTAAATATACACAACGTCAGTTGCTGAATAACTAAGTGCAATAAACTGTAGTTATTACATTTATCAATGCAAAGTGTGGTTTGCAGAAATAAATATATATGTACAATTTAAATGTCATACAATATAAAACAATGGAATCATAAAATGTTTTGCTAATTTTAACGAATGTACATTAAAACAATCTAGAAAATGCTTGCGTTTTTTCTTTTATCATTTCGTAAGAACTTCTGCAAGTTTTAAATCAAGTTGCATTTTTGGTCTTAACAAGTTTTAATATAAAATTTAATTGAATGGTTTTACGTCATTTATACTTACAACGGTTAAATGATAACGACATTCTCAAAATTGACAAAATTCACATGCCATTTAAGTTAAGTGAGTTAAGGTTTATGCATCAAATCTCATACAAAAACACTCGTTAAGATGAATTATGTTAACGTTTGACAGGTAAGAGCTCTGTAAAAAACGGTTTAAGCACCCCAGTTGGTCCATATTGCCGACTGACCGTTCCAAGGTGGTAACCGTCGGGTTTACTCTGTTTGTTAAATGACTCACAGATTGGTTCTTTTACATTTGGCTTGCATGTGAATATCTTTGCCATGTGCCATTTCAGATTTTGGTATACGTTGCATTGCTCACAGGACTTTGTCACATATTCGTATTCATGACTGATTTTGTAAGACAGCTAGCAAATTAAGTATCGCTGAAAGTTGTTGTGTAGTAAACAATCTTTATTTGCAGAAAATGCGAAAGTTCAATTGCATTTAAGTACAATTGTAATGTTGAAGCAGGAAATTTGCAATTAATACCAGACAGTGAAGGCAAATTGCGAAGAAAACCCACCACAAGAAATTAAAAAGAAACTCAATTAGCAACAAACCACAAAAATATATTCCAAAGTCAAGTTAGCCGGTTACATTCATTGATCAATAGAAAAAAGATATTATACACAGAAAGTTTTATCCAAACCAATATACAGTCGTACTGACTGAAGTGGCGGATTTTCGGAAATATTCGGAATATCAAACTTTTTCTAACTCAACGTCTTGTTTCAAGCAAATGCCTGACATTTATGTCTAAAACGTAAAAATAATCATTGTCGATTTTCTTAAATCGAATTTCATCCACGTATCCAAATACAACGTTTTTTTTTATTGTCGGCGATTACCGTTTTTGAATTTTTAGCAAATTAGTAAACTTATTTTTTCAAGGTTTTACCGGAAAAATTTAGTAAAATACGTTACTTAATTGATTAACGGTTCGTAACACTTTTGTTATAGATAATCTTGTTTAAGCAAAATACTTGCCTTTTAGATTCTTTCAATTAAGCTTGCTTTAATACAAGTAAAAGGTTAAAACTAAGGCATTGAATAATTAAACAAATGTGACAGATTTAATGATGTTTGGCGATGTGTTAAAAGTACAGCTAACTATGTTTGATTTGAAACAATTTTCTACCGGACCAGGTAACGCAATCGGTAGAGCGTCGGCACTTGTTCCCGGTTTCGATCCCGGCTAGCGAACTACTGATGTTTAAATGTGATGGTATAGCTCCTTGGAAACTGGACAGGTGCCAGGATAATGTGACTGGGTGTTGCATCATGCCGGTTGTTCACGACATGCTATTCACATTACAGGCAACATATTTGCTTCAGGTGGACACGGTCTCCAAATAAATGAAATACTGTTGGTTGGTCAATAAACCCAACAAACAAACAAGCAACAAACAATTTTCTTTCTTAATAACATATATTGAATATTTCACAATTTATGCTTACAACAATGCGACTGTGGTACAGGCATTCAAAGGATATCATCAAAGGTTTGTGAAATCTCTTTGCCAGGTATAATTAGTTTGGAACACAAATAAACATGAAGGCATACGAACGTTCTGTGTTTAATCCTAATAGTCATGAAATTGTCGGACAATAGTTAAATACTATTTATACTAGCTCAATTGTAATATATCTTGTAACTTGCAACAGGTGCAATATACAGTTAATTTAGTATGCGAGTCTAAATAGTCAATTAGGTTTGGAAAGTATGAACAACAACAGATGTGATATTCGGTTCATCACTGATGCTGCATTTACAACCTATGTTGCAATTCACTTCAATGAGAACAATTACTTATTTACAGATTTCTCTCAGATCAATCAGTGTATTATGTCGCTAATGATGTTTGTCGTCTATCAAAGAAAGGTTTCTGGACACACAAACTAAAGACATTACTATCAAACGGTCAGAATACACGATTTGTTCATTGTTAAGTGAGCATTAAGCCTTATTTCTACCTCTAATAAACTGTGTACTATGTATCTTACAATATATTTTTTTTCTGCAAATCATGTTCTACATAGAAAACAGTTTCTCTGTGCATTACAGTATCTATATTTGTTGACCCTCTTTTGTTTGTAAATGTTCACTGTAAATTACAATTTTACGCCACACCTAATGACGTTCATGACATCATTTTGTAACCAATTGTCATGACGTCAACATAATTTAAATAAGCCTGTTAATGATTCGCCACGAATCGAAACATCGTTAATTAGGATGGAGTTTTGATTTTACTTTAACCTACATTACTAATTAACCTTTAAGATATTTACAACTTGTCATTTAACGTTGAATTGTTTTAATATACACGTCAATATATGTTCGTTATCTTTAATTTAAGACTTAATTCGGTGATAATATAGCTAGCTATTCGCCGTTGTAAGTAATTAACATGCGGTTGTTGTGTGAAAAAGATGACGTTTGAAAATGTTGGTTTGTAGACGTAAGTTTAATTAAACAATAATATAAGTATTTGGTATTTTACACCATAACTCGTACTTCAAGTTCACTTCCCGCAACAATAATATGATGATATAACTGCAACTAGAATTGATGTAACAATTACATGTCAAGGCTGACAAGTTATACAAATAGCCATCAACATGTAACAAATGTTAAAAAAAAGACTGGTGTTTGAAATTTTTTGATAAATATAATGAAATATGCGTATTATCTTTATTCAATTAATTGGAATCAAATTACTTTTTATTTTCCATGCTAACCTTTCTTACAAAAAAATAGGAATTATGCAACAGATTTACTCGATTATCACAAAAGTACATTCTCATCTTGTGTTCAGTTAGTTTTTCTCGTTATAAGAAATACTTAGATTTGAGTTGTAGTCTAATATGAGCACATTAAGACAAAACCTCAATGAGTGCAATAGGCATTTATGGTTCAGATAAAACGTTTTGTGATTTCAGATTGCTTCAATAATTAAGTTATATCACTAAAATTAAATCCGAGTGATATTTTCTGATGAAGATGTGTTTCGAAACTCGGCTCTGGGTTTTAAGAAAACACAAAGGTTACAACAATGAGGACCAGTCTCTATTTAATGATTAATTGCATCATTCGACCTTGTTTATAGACGTTGACATCAAAACAACGATTATGTTGTCATCTATTCATTGTTATAGAATATTTTCTTTTAAACTTAATGCAGTTATTATGTTTTGGTGTTTTTTGTCATTTCAAACTCAGAGAACATCACATGTTGTCACTGACCCAGGCTCACTCTCAGTTGAGTTAAACGTGCATTACAAGGATTTGACAGCAATAAATGGAAAACCAATTAGGGAGCACGTATGAACTAGTACAATAATGAGATTAATTCGTTTTCCCGCCAGGGAGTATTTGAATGGTGATTTTGCCTCATTAAGCGGTGACCGGAAGGGTAAAGATACCTTATAATTATCGGGATATCATTAGCAAGTAAACACGATCGAGAGAGTCACGCATTCGTTGTCATTTAACCTTTTACTACAACGAAGGTGCACTTTGCTGAAATTGTCTTTGGAGGAAACTGATACAATGATTACATATCAAAATAGTATCAGTAAGTTCATTTTGTACAAAAAATATATATGTATTTATATGTGTATGTATTTATTAATATAATTTATAATATATTAACCGGCTCGTTTTTGGACTAGGATTATTTTATTCTTTAGCTTGATATTAGTTAAAGCAAAATGCTTATGTACATGTACAGTATAATAGATTAAATGTAGTCTTTGAGAGTATCAAGTTAAAGACTGCGAGATTGGCTGCAACAAATCTACTTTTTTATTGCTTAAACTGCTTTACATGGCTTCATACAATGATTTGACGATCAGAAAGCTACATACTGTTATATACTGTTTACTAGATTATCAATCTACCTTAAAGTTTGAAAAGTTTATGATAGATGGCAGATTGCCTTTGGTACAATTTATGTGGTAAGTTATATTTCATAGTCACAAAAAATGTTTAATAATGGAAGTGCGTACATGTAGTACAAATATACGTCACTAGAAATTAAACGTCGCTTGTCGTCAGTCGTATCAACACTGCCAAAGTCGGCAGTTTTGTGAAAGTGTGTTTTTGTTTATGAAAACCATAAACAACTAATGGCATTTGCAATAATCTGAGAAACCTGAAAAAGTTTTTATTTAATCAATTGCAATAATGAATTTAACCAACAATCAATTAAACTATGTATACTATTTAATTATTCGTATGTTCAAATTAATTTCATGCCACGTTAGCCCTTGCATTTTATTCCTTTCACTTACTTTATTCTATCGTAGAAGCTATCTAATTAACAAATTGAAAACTAGTTATGGCACACAATGTGTATATCGTTATGTTCCTGGTATATTGTTTCGGAAATTGGGGTTGTGAAATCTACCAAACACAGCAATACAAGATGCTGTACGCTTCATTGTACAGTTCATTTATCTTTTAATTTAATGCTCGAACAACTGTCTATTCAAATCCTCTTTCATGTCGATTAAACATTTAGTTAGAAATATAACATAACTACGTTGTGACAGAATCGAAATGCCTGTTTTGACCAGTGTTCATTTCCTTACTTTCCGATCTGCAACTTATGTAACTGATTTTAGAAGATAATTGAAAATGAACAATTAAAACATATAAAATAAAAAAGAAGATAATAAACATCCATTATAAAATTATGTTAATATCCACTACAACCTAAGTGACAAACAGAAAAGGTTACGAACAAGATAAAACAATTAAGCTCGTACTTAAATAGGTTTTAGGTTTTAGATTTTTTTCAATTATATGGCTTCTGTCTTAAGTATAGAAGCTCCTTCATTACAGCCCAGCCATTAGTAATGTGTGGTACATGTATAAAGTACAAAATCAGAACTCATACCCATTAATTTTCCTCAAATATATATTCTAAACTGAAAGAAAAACGACTGGCGAACTTCTATAGTAGCAGAAAATTGTATGGAGACAAAAACCTGATGCTTATTGGGCGAAAAGAAACCACAAACTAAACGTTTTTTATGCGTCCTATTAATAGCAGTTATGTAACCATTATCCCGTTTTTACTACACTCATAATAACAGTTTTACTTTTTCGATTGTAGAATGAAAAACGATTTCTGTCATTCTGATATTGTTTCCTCCAATACGAACGTGCAATTACCAGTAGCTTAATTTTCCATCAATGATTAAGGGAACCATACGATTGTTGATATAAATATATAGTTTATTGATTTTCTTTTCAGATTTGTTAGATATAGATGAAACTATTAATGTTGAATTTGTAACTCGGCAAAACCGTTGGGATTACAATGATACACGTGCATGTAGTTCTCTGCGTTGCATCCTTACCAATATAAAAAATATTACAAGGTCCTATGAACATTAAACCAAAACATTTACATTTGAAAAGGTACGTACAAAGTTATTCACATGCCAGTCGAATGTTAAAGTTACAACACAATAGACATTATGTGAAATTAAGCCAACCCAACATTTACCGCTTAGGAAAGATCAGTTGGATGCTTAAACCGGTTTTACGGAGCTCTAACCTCGCACTTCCTGAGGGTGGTTCAAAATGAAATATTCTTATCGTAGAGTTGCTGCCTGATGCTACAGAAATGGCCAAGACTTGCATGATTCTTGCCCCAAACTCCGTCATCACATCGAGAATCCTTTCAGTGTTCACTTTATGTACAGTTTTAAAATAATATTCGCGTACTCACTGCTTAGAAGGCATGCTCTGAATATGGAAGAATCATTACGTTGTGTTGTTGTTTAAGAGATAAAAAACTTAACATGAAGACAAGAAACTGTTTGTTTTAACAGATTGTAAGCAAATAAAACATTCACTTACAGGGTTGTAACACCGTATATTATATACACCGTTATTTTAAAAATTGAAGTTAAAAATGCCCACTATTTAAGGTGCTACTGAGGTATCATTTAATATCGCTGGAACGAAATTTCGCACCATCGTTGAAAAAGACTGTTTCGCGCGGACGTAAATTCGTGCAAAAAAAAATAATAAAAAAGAATCGATAATTGACTGACCCGTTATCAATATTGTTTTTTGAACAATCCAGCAAATCATGTGTTAGTTACCACTTCCCTTGTTATTAATAGTCAATTATCGGACCACTGTTTATTCGGAGCCGCTAATTGACACGGGACCCGTTTGATCCATACAGTTGGACCATTTATAAAGTACTTTAATTGGCGTGTTAATTGGCGTACCCGTTATATATTAAACCAAGAGCGGCTAACCTTCTCCCACCGCAGCTAATCTACACAGGGAAAACAGATTTGTCACTGCCCAAAGGTGTGAAATTCCCGGATGATTGAGACGTGACACAACCAGAATCCCACTGGTCGAATGAAACATTTCGGTCTTCCCGTAGAAGAGTAGATACCCACTAATAAGTTTACTAACAGCTTTAATCACCCATTTGTTCGCGTAAACGGCTTAGGTCAGCCCAAAAGTTTCCTTTTAACTTATTCGCACGTAAGCTTTTCATCCTTTTTACTGTGAACAATTCTCCCAATTTCTCTCAGTAATCTCTCAATTTCACTGTCACACATTTCATAGCTCTTGGAAAACTTAAACAATAGACCAACAAATATTAACACAGTAGTTGGATGTGTTACAAATTCTTAAAAAAGGTAAGCTTTATACATAATAACGAACAGAAAAGACTCAAAAAGTTTAACAGCTTTACAGCAAATGATATTTTGTTTTTATTCATATGAAATACTTCAAATTTTATCAAATAGCGATACGGGCAACCAAATACAAGTTGTAGGTCCATTCGGACATTAGCACGTTTCGGATACGTATGTGGAACTATATGGTTAAATATTAGCTTAGGTTTTTAAATTCGTGCACTGGCCCGAGCGCGAAATACGCGAAAATTAAGCCATCGCTAAATAAAATGATACCACAGTAATTAAGAGGAGATATAAGGCGATGTTTATGTGATAATGCTAATGGACTGGTTAAAGATAATGTACATGCATAATAAAAATGTAATAGATTAAAGGATAACAGATTTAATATGAACTATGTCGAAATGAAAAGAAAACATGACATGAGATGGGCAGTGAATGGCATCAACGTAAGTGCATAAAGTTAGCCAGCTACTTGCACTTTTTATGCTGGTTTCGTTGTATTGATTCGGTTCTAGTGTGGTCATCAATATGCACATTAATGTCAGTTTCTGACAAATGGCTTTGTTTATTAAATCATTCAAAGATGCAAGTTGTATAAATGTAGACATATTGTTTGTAATAAATAAGAGATCCCAAGACAAGATAAGTGGGACACACTTATTTGCACTGAAATGTGTTGAAAATTTAAGTTCTTATGCAAGACACCAGTAAATATATTTAGTTAAATAATTGATTTTATATTTCAAATAATGTTTCTCCCCACGCCCAATATAACAATGACAATCATATTTTAATTACGTCACAACTTTTGTATTTATGACGTCTCAATGTGGAGTGTTTTGTATTTCAAATAGTTATGATTTCTTTCCACTGTTTGCATCTGAGAAAGCCCAAAAGAAGTGCGATGCTAGAGCTCTGTTAAACATGTTTACGCACCGTAGTCGGCCTTTTTTGCTAACTGCTCGTTCCACGGCGGTAACTGTTTGGTTTGCTATATTTTATATAATGTATAAAGTTTTGTTGTAACCTTTATATTTGACTGACATATGAATACCTTTGTCGTATTATTTTTCAATTTTCATATATGTTGCAATACTGAATGACCTTTGTGATATTTTAAGTATTCATCATTGCAATAATGTTATATGTGCAGTGTGGCGACCGTATGTCTAATATGTGTTATTAAATGCTATTCTTCACACTTCTATATAACTACAACGTGATTGATACTCTCATGAATATATATTTAAATCTGCATTTTTTGATGCCCGTGTAAATAAATTCGCAATAATATCAGTAATATATCATCACTGCTGCAGCTGAATAATCTTATTGTCAGAATATTTATACGACAGCAGAATTAAATCACCAACTTTCTATGATAATGTAAATATTTGTAGTAAGCTTATTTTACTGAAGTTTTTATTTAACATTATAATGTCAACTGTTCGATCAAAGTGTAGCAATGTCTTTACCGATATTGTATTATAATTTAAATAATATTTATTTTATTTCTGTTATAGCAAAAAATGTTCACAATATTACAGTAATGGCTATTGGTTTAGTATAATATTGCAGTGTATCTTTTAAATCCAAACAAGTTGTTCGACAACAAATGGAAATTGATTTCAACTAAACATGCTTCCCTTATTGTCAACCATTTCAGTTCTGTGCATAGACCCTTTTAGCTACTAAAACTAACTAAAACCAATATCAGTTACAGTAATATAATACCACGAATTTACTATTTAAGACAGTGTTCGAGTCTAAACTTGTGTGCTGTCTAACGGGAATTGTAGTCTTAATAAGTTATAAGTTTCACTAATTATTTTAGTTTTAACCTATTATATTAATACAACATTTTTGTTAAACGTAATCGTATTCGGCGTTGTATGATCTATCAAGTGTCGGTGTGCCGTAAAACCCAAAAGATAAAAGTACAAGAACACTTTCGTGAAAACAACACCATTTAAACTGAAATCACGTGTTATGTTGTTTTTTCTACATTTTTAACTAGTTGAAACTAGTTTTATTCTGTTAATGTATGAACGGAACTATAAATGTTTAGGTATAAGACGTTCATTCTTAACACGCAACTTGCAAATATTGATTTTCGACATCTGAACCCAAAATGCATTTAATACTTAGACAAAAACTAAATTCCATTTCAGTATTATAATTGAAGATTGTATTGTCTGAGGAGTCAGCTGGGACACCTTCAACATCGTACTCGCCACCAACAGGAAGTCAGCTTGGAGAACTTCTCTCAAGCCAGTACTCCAGCCCTCCAGAGAACTTCTCTTCAACCGGCACTCCAGCCCTCCAGAGCACTTCTCTCCAGCCGGCACTCCAACACTGAGAGGCTGAGGATGACGACGACGACGACGATCATGATGATCAATTTGCTGACAATAAGCATACTCGGCAAATTACATGCAAAACATTGACAAAATAATCCTACTTGTATATAGGGAGAATATTTCCGGTCCTTTACGTTTTACTTTATGTATGAATCGCGGTCGGTCAATAAAAACCGTATCTGTCAATGCAACTGTACAAGGAATGCACTTTAAAAGTAGGAGGCAAGCACTTGCCCTGGAATTTGTTTCTTAAACACACACAGTATTTAACAAGTTTATTTGAATATTTGCCATGTTAATTGAAGTTTTATTCGAAAGGGAAATTTAATTAGCAAACCATTAGTACGGTAACATGGCAATTGGCACCACAAATGTGTGTAGAACCCCTGCTTTCTCAACAGCATGAAATTGATTTTTGTTGACGAAACTTTGTGTTTAACCTTTTTGTCGCACTTTTAACACACGCGAGCAGCGACGAAGGCAGGTGCAAAATACATTATTTCATCACTTAGTTAACAAATGTGTGCATTATTTAACAATGTTGTTCTTGTTGTGGGGATGGCAGGGGATAAAGTCGAATCGCCGATATGTATCTCCACCGACTGCTCAGCCTCTCAACGCTAGGGTTTGAGACTCAGTCGGAGCGAAGACGGTGACGCGTAGAGATCCTCCAGCTGACCGGTGGTGCTTTGATGGTTCTATACAGATATTTGTTGTAGGTCTCCAGCATAATGACACAATGAAAGTGATAATTTATTATCACCAACATTGTGTCACTGCGATGGATTTGCAGAAACAAAATCACGAAGCAAATATGATCCTTGGGATATTCCTCGGTTTTGCTGTCCAGTTTGAGTTTCAGTTCCTTTATTTTCTTTCATTGAAAAAAAGCTTTTGTACTACCCGCTTTTTATAGAACACCTTTGTAATAATGTTATAATCAAATACAGACTGGCTTTGAAATATAGTTGCAGATTGTAATAATTAAAAAAGCGATTTTAAAACGCAACAGTTCAAAATGTTGTAAGATGACTGGAAATGATCTGACTCTTAAACACCACAACAGGGTTTGGGGGTGTACACTTGGTGTACACTTGGTGTACACACCACAACAGGGTCAACATTATTATATGTATTTATTATTTTAAACAATTTTTGAAAAAGAGAAACGCTGTTACAAGCTGAGAAGTTAAAATCGGAATTTATTCAAAGTTCATATTCAGTATTATTTTTTTAATGTTCAGACCGAAAAACACAACAGACGTCGATATCTATTTTTATCAGAGACCAATATCAATCTTTTTACAATGCTGGAAAGAATATTCATTCACATTGATTTATTTTTTTCGCGATTTGTACTTTCTAACAATTCAGTTTGTGCTCGAACTCGTATTTATTAACACAAATGTATAGTCTTATACAAAGGTTATACCCCAATTCCCCAAAGCAGTGATTCTATATTGTTACATGTATTTGATATCGGCAAACTTTCGGATACCACCTTTAAGGGGGTGTTTGCGACTGTTATACTCAGCATCGGCAGTCAAACAGATACAATGAAAATATGTACATACATAATAACTAGTATTAAAATAAACAATCAACATATGTACAGTATATACAGTAGATAAAAGCCTCAGCAACCTAAAAATTCCAAATGAGAGAGTAGTTTCAAAAAATAAAACAGTACAAGCGCTGATATATAATAAAAACAATATAATGACGTCATACAATGCCATGACATCATATGCCAAAAGTGTCAACAGTGAAATGTAAAAAATACGAAAGAAATAATCGAATTTAAGAAAACAACCCAAATCATCAAAATAAAACGTATTATTGTTAAAGAGTTAATACGTATTATAAAAACATATCATAAAAGCCAAGGATTTATCCGCAGTTGTCAAATTATATATAATAAAGGTACCAAAAATCCCGATGTTATACCTACTGTGCAATCTCACGTAAAGGGTATGGAGACAGCTCAAGTTGTCCCACCTATATAGGGCTCGACTAGGGAGATAAAGAGACAAGAAATCCAACAGTGACTGTCCAACTATGGCTTTAAGTCACTGTTTTCATATAGTCTCAACGACCTGTCCGGTCATCGTGTAATTTAAAAGCAATGCAAGTTCTTGACTGTAAAAGGCTCAATTGCATGCAACCGTCTGCAATATTTTTTCTGATAAGTTTTGTAAAGTGGTCAGAAAAGTTATTGAGACCCCTGACATGTATAAAACATGTCCATAAAATGCAAGATGGCTTATGCCTTTCTGCATAAGTGTTTTCATACTGCTCTTATACTTAGTAGCAATAAAACCATTGCGGTGAAAGAATTTCGAAAACGCCTTTCTTAATGTATGAAAATGAAAGCCTTGCTGTAACAATTTAGGAAAAATAAACAAGTTTCAAAGATTGAAATCTTCAACTTTAGTACAAACTGGTGCAAACCTTGTAAGTTGTGATATCTAAATACCATAGGAGATGGTGAATCACCATCAAGATATAATTCACAATACTAAATTTGAAATCATCTCTCTTGTCATAGATTTTAGTAGAGACGTTGTTATTGGAAATAGCGATCTCAATGGTCAGAAATGCTACATTTAAATGTCAGTTATTTGCTTTATTAAGGGTAAGTTCTGGAGAGTAAATCAGATGGATTATTTGAGAAAAGAAAGATTATCTATAGTTAGAATATCGTCAAGATGGCGTGACGTTAAATTGAAAGCCTGTATAATGTGGCTTTGGTTAGAAGGGGATAAAGTTAACATAAAAATAACGTTAAAAGCAGAATAAAAACAAATCTGCAATATATGCACAGTTGGTTCCCAAAGGAATACCAATTACTTGTCTAAATAAAGTGCCACCGCATTTTATGTAAATATTGTCTAATAGGAACGTAGAGCGTAACACATCCGTGCAAATCCACATAGTAAACTTTTCTAAGAAAGTGTTGGTTAAATTGCATTACTTTCATGACATGCAATATATAGACTTTGCTCTTGAGCAAATGTTTTCTCAATAAGAGCAATTAATTTGGTCTTAATTAAATCATGAGGTAAAGAAGTGTACAGCGTAGAGAAGTCGTAAGTATTAACTGCAGCACAATAAAAGTTTAAAGTACGAAACTTGTCTAAGGCTTCTGAAGAATGTTTAATAGACCAAAAAATGTGAATTCCTGAATTTTCATACACTTTTTCACAATATTTAACAACGTGATTGCGAACGGCTGTAAGGCACGACGTAAGTAGTTTAGATATGTGAGTGGTGATGCTAGAGCTGGCATTAGCTATGAATCCTGACTTGTATGGGGTTTTGTGAAGCCTAGGAATCCAGTACAGTGAAGGAAGTTTTAAGATTTACTCATTCCATCTTTTACACAGAAAAGTTGAGCGTACATGTGTTTCTTGCCAGGAGTCACTTACAGTAGCCATATTTTAGAACACTGTATTGGCACAAATCATATTTGATCAAAGTATTTTAGTGACGGTAACATAAAGGAACTGTCCGATTACAAAGTTGTAAATCTAATTCTAAAATGATATTGGTATTCTTAATAAGTTATTAAGGTTATAACTATTTACTATTTACCTGTTTTCAATTAACATTCACATTATTGTATCCTTAACTGATTTATAATTCTACTCATGTATTTTGATCTTCACCTATTTATCCTTTATATAGGTTAAACCTTATCGTATTCTTAATAAGGTGTATGTTTTAACCGTTGTACTTATTATTTTATATTTAACGTTTACGTATTTTTAGATTATTATAGTTGTCACCTTGTATTTTATATTTTCATCTGATTACAATTAATTGAAATGTACGTTAAACTCTATTGATTTTAGAAAAAGGCAATTAAAACTATTATAAAGCAACATTGATCTCATCCTGAGCCTTGGAATATATCTGTAGCTGTTCATATAGCAGCACTTAATAGCATAGCTTTGAATAGATTAAGCTTAGTTTCTTGCTAATTGGTAATGTTTATAGGACGAAAATGTGACTTCGCCTTAATCTTCTGTTTATTTTCCTGTCTGTGTCGACATACAAGCTAAGTGTAGTGTTAATCATTGCGATTATAACCTGATATGGAATTGATTCAGATTTAATGGGAGCTCTTAAAGCATCCACTAATGGCATAGATAATAATACTCTTAGAGAAATTAAAATCGGAGCTAATGCTTGTGTTTTTGATAGCATAATGTCTTTCTGTCGATTTTTCTCATGTTCTTGATTCTTATTTCCGAAATGTTTTAGATTTTATGCGGTAAAAATGCAGATGACGTTACTAGATGCGGAAAATAGATAAGGTCAGACTTTAAACATCATTTAGTGTCAATTTTGTCAGGTCATATTTTATAACAAACCACATAATTCACGTTACTTTTCCATTGAAAAGAACAAATGTTATGTTCCTTAGTGGGACAGTATTGCTTAAAATAATAAAGTGCAAAATATCAGACAGGATGTGAATCGGAAAGCTAGTGTGTGATTTTAACCTTTGTATTCGATCCATGAATACGCGCTGTATTCGTAAGGAGTTATTGCAGTATTTAAATTTGAATCAGAATTATGAAGCGGGCTTAACTTTGGTAAAAAGTCATTTGATTGGTAACATCTTTGATACGAAGCGGACTTTAAAATAACAAGTTCTTTTTAACAAAATACAATTTGTGATCGTATTAAGCCTAAAATAAAAACCGATAAGAATGCATTCCACCGAGAGGTGAACAATGATTAACATAGTCCGATCTCAGAAGAAAAATCCCTAAAAAGGATAGGATGAGTGCATTGTCAACTTATATAATGAACTGAAACAAGAGTAGCTGCCCGAATATTAGAAACCCAGTGTTTCCAAACCTTATTACAATGTAATGTCATCGTCAAACACAATGATTTCAGTTGTGCAAGTACGTTTGCAAATCATTAAGTAAGTACTTCACTCTGATCTCATTTGACATATATCAGGACAGCCTACATCGCTGTTTATATTGAAACATTTTAAATATTATCATTGTCATGTATATTACTAACTGTGAGGCAGTAGTAAACCTTATATCAACGGCCCTGCCGGTAGGGGCCTTAGAATTCTCCGGCTGCCGCGAAATGTAGCGGGGTAAGAACCCTCCAAAGGTAGCCCACCTGTTTGCCGTGGGTGGAGACCCAGTATCTCTACGACGAGGGGATCCTGGTGGTTGAGGTCCTTGTTGGCTTGTCAGTATATTGACATATAAGTCGACCCTGACCAACACACTACTTTGGCCCTAAGTTGTGGGGTAGACGGGCGGGGTACTGGTCCTGTATCCTCAATCGGCTAACCCCTCGGCTGGTGCTGGGTTACCTTTTACTCCCTTTAGTCCCACTTTCTTGCCTCCGACTTTCCACTCGTTTTCTCCTTTTCTGTCTTCAAATAAACCTTGTTCCGCAAACTCCTTTTTTCATATTTTCCCCTAAAAACTATATCTCAGCCGCCGGTTTAACGGATCAATCTGGCATTTTTGTATGCTTTATAGTATATTTTATGTCGGAGTATCGTATCATGGTATCACTGGCGTTGGGAGGTCGGAGATCCACTCCCATAAGACGCCCCCTTGTTGGGTTTCGTGGTGGGTGGTGAGCCAGGATACCGATTAATTATATTTATTTATTTGGGTTTTACGGCACACCAACACTTAACAGGTCATACGGCGACGAATACAAAGTTAAATGTGAATAGAGCGTAATCAGGTTAAAACCAAACTACGCATGTAAAATATAGAAAAATATAAAAGCTATCAGGTGAAAAATAAATAATAATTGAAAACAGGTCAACACATAAAACGGTTTAAAAAAGTATGACGATTGGTAAATAAACAGTTTAAAAATGTATAACTTATTAAGAATACCAATCACGTTCAAGAAGCAAACAAGTTTAGAATCCGACACTGTCCTAAATAGTTCGTACATGTTATTGACATTAAAATACTTCGACCGTATGTGGTCTCTGTCGATACACTGTAATAAAATGTGGTTGACTGTCAGTTGTTCCTGGCAAGTAACACATACAGGTTGAACTTCTCTTTTATAGCGATATGAATAAAGTAATCTAGTGTGTCCAATGAGACAGCGGGTAAGAGCTACGTCTTCTCGTCGACTTTCTCTGCAAGCAGAGACATTGGCACCGACGTTAGGTTTAATTACGTGTAATTTGTTACAAGCAATACTGTCCCAACTTGTTTGCCAGTTGGTTAAAATATGTCGGTTAATAAGTGGTTAAAAATCAGTGTGTGGGAAGCAAAGATCTTTCTCAGTGAGTCCTGAGGCAGATTTTGCACCACTGTCAGCATCTTCGTTTCCTTGGATGCCTACATGACTAGGAAGCCAACAGAAGGAGATTTCGTTAGTTGCATATAAACTTTAAAGTTTGACAAGAACAGTGCGAACATGTAGATTTAAATAAATCAGTGAATTTATGCTCTGCAATACAGATAATAAGTTTGAAAATATAACATATTTTTCACTGGAATGTTCTGAAATGAAATCAAGGCTTAGACTTATAGCCCGGATTTCAGCGGTGAAGATAGATGAGTTGTTAGGAAGTCTTTGTTTAATGCAATGGCTATTACTTACGGAAGCACAGCCAACGTGAGTGTCCGTCTTTGAACCATCAGTATATATATGAAGGTGATCAGAATACTTGTCACGGAGTTCGAGAAATTATGATCTTAAAATTTAAAGGATCTGTGTTCGACGTTTTATTTTTACAGAGTTCTACATTTACAAGAGCAGAACGGAGTTGCCATGGTGGATGTTAAATTATGGGTTGTTTTAGAAATGTTATCGAGTTTTATACCTGATGTTTTTATGCTATCTTTAAGCCTTAAACCAAGAGGTCTGATGGATTTAGGTGATCGATCATAAAGCTCTTCAAGTTTTAGGTTGAAAACACAATTAAACTTTGGGTTATCGGGGTTAGACACGAGTTTAGTTATATACTGCAAAGAAAGTTTCTCGCGACGCAAGAATAATGATGGTTCGTTGGCGTCGACGTAAAGGCTCTGCACTGGTGAGGTCCTGAACGCTCCTAGAGCTAGACGAATTCCCTGGTTGTGAACGACGTCCAGCATCTGGAGATAGGACCTCCCGGCAGAATCATAGACTATGCTCTCGTATTCGAATTTAGACCGAATAAGGAACTGTACAGAAGTAACAATGTTTTCCTGTCGGATCCCCAGTCTGTATGGGATAAGTATTGAAGCAAGTTAAGAGCCTTAAGACATTTCTTCTTGGTGTAATTGATATATGGAAGAAAACTCAGCTTTCTGTCAAAAATGAATTCAAGAAACTTAGTTTCCTGGACGACGGGAATGCGAACGTTATTTAAAAACAATTCGGGGTCAATATGACCTCGACCTCGTTTCTGACAGAAATGTATACAGTTGGTTTTGGTTGGAGAAAATTTTAAACCGTTAGTGTTGCTCCATTTTTGCAAATTATTTAGACATTGTTGTAATTGTCTTTCAATTGTGCTCATATTTTTAGAATATACCATTTTCAAATAACGAAATCGTCCACAAAAAGTGAACAGTCAAACCCTTCATTTTACAATATAATTTTTTATGTTGAAAAGGGTAACAGATACAATACTAACCTGGGGGACACCCTGTTCCTGTTTATGAACAGATCCGAATATTTATAAAAATCTCTCCTGGAACGCAAACGTAAATACAAGGACCCGATCCCTACTTTATCATTCGAAGATTCCGATACCGAAACGACAGAGAAAAGGCCGATAACCACAGTATCCCCTTTTGTGATAGAAAAAATCCATCAAAGGGCATATTGGCAGTGTTGTTTCAGTAAAGAAAAATAAAAAATGACGGCTTACTAATTGAAACGGATCGTGCAACTTACTCCGACAAACTTCTTAAACTTACTAACTTCTGTTCTTTAAAAGTAAAAACGTACCCTCACTCGTCTTTGAACTCGTCGAAAGAGGTAATTCGATGCCCTGACCTTGCTGGTGTCTCTGAGGAGGCTTTCCTCAGGGAACTCACGCCACAGGAGGTTTGTGGCGTCCGCAGGATTTTATTCCTGAGGAACGGCCGCGAGTTCCAACAAATACTTTTGTTTTAACTTTCGCCAACCCATTACTCCCTTCTTCTTTTAAAGTCGGTTCCCTCAACGTCAAAGTGCAGGTGTACATTCCCAATCCGCTTAGGTGTTTTCATTGTCAGAAGCTTGGCCACCACGAGTCCCAGACCAAGGAAGACGACCGTTGCACACGTTGCGGTGAACAGTCCGCCCAGCACAGGGAAGACGCTTAAATGTGTTAATTGTTCTGGACCACATGAGACCAAATCCAGGGATTGCCCTGCCTGGAAACTAGAAAAGGAAGTACTAAAAATAAAGTACACCAAAAACATCTCCTTTCCAGAAGCCAGAAAATTGGCAAAAGACAAGGCAACTCCTGCTGGTGGTGCAACATATGCCTCAGCAACCAAAACAAGCATTTCAGTGCACAAGGACAATTTCACCCAGTATGAGGTCCCGACTGGTGACCAAATTTCTGACAAAGTCATCATTTCCTCCAAATACAAGGTATCGGAATCTTCTGAAACTCAGACTTCTCCTTTAAACAAAAACATTTCCTCTTCAAGTCATTCTGTGAGGAATAACGCAAAGGTACAAAACAAGCCTGCAGCAAAGGACCAAGTCTCCTCTAAGGAGACTCCTGGTCCTTCGGGGCAGATGAGAGGACAGAGTCCTCCAAATGCTCCAAACATTAGGGTTATAAACCCATCAAAAAAAATTCGAGTGTCTAATGTAGTCTCCATTGGACACTAAAAAACCACCAAGGTCACCTGTAAAAGCACCTAAAACATAATCTACAAGAATTAAGTTGAATAATCCCATGAATAATAGAATCATTCAGTGGAACTTTTGAGGTCTTAAGGCCAATTACAATGAAATATTTATTTTGTTATCTACGCTAAATCTTGCTGTGCTTTGTCTTCAAGAAACCTTTCTTAAAGACTCTGATAAATTTGATTTTAAGGGCTATACCTGTTATGATCATAAACATACAGCTTGTGAGAGGGCATCTGGAGGATCGACAATAATTGTCAACTCCAAATTGCCACACTCTCAAGTCGAACTTGACGCAAACAGACAAAATGTTTCTATCCGTGTAACCCTACATAAGGTTGTAACTATTTGCTCTGTTTATCTTCCACCGAATTTAAATGTATCTAAAGATGATTTAGATAATCTTATTAACCAGTTTCCTACTCCATATATACTCGTTGGAGATTTCAATGGCCATAACTCGCTATCGGGATGTTGTGACTTCAATAATTCAAGACGATAGAAAACTTTATTGCCCATATGACATATGTCTGGCCAATAATAAAAAGCCAACATACTTGCCCCGCAACTGGGTATTATTCATATTTAGACCTAACATTGTGTCATCCCTCTGTATATTTAGATTACACTTAGGATGTACACGATGACCTTTGTGGAAGTGATCAATTTCCTATAATCCTTACAAACTATACTTCGTCAATAGGAGACGATAATCCTCGTTGGAAGATGGACAGAGCAAACTGAGACCTTTTTTCAGCACTTTGCTCTGCATAACTTGTCCCAACTTCAGTAGAAAATGTAGATGACAAAATTGTCGCATTTTCAAACACTTTGCACAATATTGCAGAAAGGTGTATACCTAAGACCTCGACTAAATCAAAACATAATAAGCCTTGGTTTAATGAAGCGTGTAAAAAATCTATTCGTAAACGTACGGCGGCATTAAAGCAATTTGATGCTCGACCTACCGATACAAATCTTAATAACCTTAAAAAAGGACGGGCTAAAAGTCGCCTGACTATTAAACATGCCAAAAGATCATCTTGGCAAAAGTATGTTTCAAAAATAAATGACAAGACTTCCATCAAAAACGTTTGGTCTGTTATTAAATAGATTAGCGGTAAACCATCATATTGAACAGTTAATCACCTTAAAACAAATCTGACCGTATTAACAAACAAAATATTTCGAACACATCGGCTGGAAATTTTGCCAAAAATTCCTCATCGGCCAACTACACGCCTCAATTTCAAACCGTTAAACACACTGCTGAAAGGGAAAAGGTTAATTTTAAATCTGATAATGACGAAACTTTCAATCAATCCTTTTCCTTGAAAGAGCTTAAAGATGCTCTAAATAAATCGCATGATACCGCTGCTGGTCCAGACGACATACCGTATCAATTCTTAAAACATTTACCAATTCGATCTCTAAACTCACTCCGGTCAATTAAATTTGGATATCCGGTAAAGTACCTGATTCTTGGAAAATGCCTTCATTATTCCACTTCATAAACAAGGTAAGGACGCAAAGGATCCTCAAAGCTATAGACCTATTGCTTTGAAAAGCTGTATTTGTAATACCTTAAAAAGAATGATTAATAATGGACTCGTCTGGTATCTCGAGTTCAACAACTTAATTTCAGAATATCAAAGTGGATTCAGACACCAACGTAGCACAGTCGATCATCTTGTTCGTTTAGGAACACTCATTCGTGATGCCTTTATCAAGGAGGAACACCTTGTAGCTGTGTTTTTCGATCTTGAAAAGGCTTATGACACGGCTTGGAAACATTGGATTTTAAAGGATTTAGGTGACCTTGGTCTCAGGGGTCGTTTACCAATATTCATTGACAGCTTACTTTCGGACAAAAATGTTCAGGTCAAGATTGGGTCCACCCTGTCATCTGTTCATAAACAGGAACAAGGTGTCCCCCCAGGGTAGTGTTCTATCTGTTACCCTTTTTAACATAAAAATAAATAATATTGTAAAAACCCTTCATGAAAGGGTTGACTGTTCACTTTTTGTGAACGATTTCGTTATTTGTTACCGCTCTAAAAATATGAGCACAATTGAAAGACAATTACAACAATGTCTTAATTAGTTGCAAAAATGGAGCAACACTAACGGTTTTAAATTTTCTCCAACCAAAACCAACTGTATACATTTCTGTCAGAAATGTAGTCTTCATGTTGACCCCGAATTGTTTTTAATAACTTTCGCATTCCCGTCATCCAGGAAACTAAGATTCTTTGATTCTTTTTTGACAGGAAGCTGACCTTTCTTCCACATATCAATTACATCAAGAAGAAATGTCTCAAGGCTCTTAACTTGCTTAAATATCTATTCCATACAGACTGGGGAGCCGACAGGAAACATTGTTACTTCTGTACCGTTCCCTTATTCGGTCTAAATTAGATTACGGAAGCATAGTCTATGGTTCTGCCAGGAGGTCCTATCTCCAGATACTGGACGTCGTTCACAACCAGGGACTTCGTCTAGCTCTAGGAGCGTTCAGTACCTCACCAGTGCAGAGCCTTTACGTTGAAGCCAATGAACCATCATTATTCCTGCGTCGCGAGAAACTTTCTTTGCAGTATATAACTAAACTCGTGTCTAACCCCAATAACCCAACGTTAAAGTGTGTTTTCAACCCTAAACATTAAGAGCTTTTTGATCGATCACTTAAAGCCATCAGACCTCTTGGTTTAAGACTTAAAGATAGCATAAACACATCAGGTATAAAACTCGATAACATTTCTGAAAACCTCACAATTGAACATCCACCATGGCAACTCCGCCCTGCTGTTGTGAATTTAGAACTCTGTAAATATAAAAAGTCAAACACAGATCCTATGATTGTACGATCTGAATTTCTCGAACTCCGTGGCAAGTATTCTGATCACCTTCATATATATACTGATGGTTCAAAGACGGACACTCATGTTGGCTGTGCTTCCGTAAGTAATAGCCACTGCATTAAACAAAGACTACCTAACAACTCGTCTATCTTCACCGCTGAAATCCAGGCTATAAATCCAAACTTCAAAGTTTATATGCCACTAACGAAATCTCCTTCTGTTGGCTTCCTAGTCATGTAGGCATCCAAGGAAACGAAGATGCTGACAGTGGTGCAAAATCTGCCTCAGCCCTCACTGAGACAGAACTTTGCATTCCACACACTGATTTTAAACCAATGATTAACCGACACATTTTAACTAAGTGGCAAACAAGTTGGGACAGTATTGTTTGTTACAAATTACACGTAATTAAACCTAACGTCGGTGCCAATGTCTCTGCTTGCAGAGAAAGTCGACGAAAAGACGTAGATCTTACCCGCTGTCGCATTGGACATACTAGATTAACTCATTCATATCTTTTAAAAAGGGAAGTTCAACCTGTATGTTTTCCTTGTCAACCATATTTTATTACAGTGTATCGACACAGACCACATACGGTCGAAGTATTTAAATGTACGAAAATAACATGTACGAACTATTTAGGACAGTGTCGGATTCTAAACGTGTTAGCTTCTTGAAGGAGATTGGTATTCCTAATAAGTTATAAATTTCTTATCTGTTTATTTACCAATCGTCATACTTTTTAAAACCGTTTTATGTGTTAACCTGTATTCAATTATAATATTTTTTTTTACCTGATAGTTTTTATATTTTTCTATATTTTACATGCGTAGTTTGGTTTTAACCTGATTACGCTTTATTTACATTTAACTTTGTATTCGCCGCCGTATGACCTGTTAAGTGTCAGTGTGCCGTAAAACCCAAATAAATCTTACATCAACGTTAAATACATCAAGCTTGATAGGAATGTAATTTCATTAAATTATAAAAGTACAAATGTTTAGTTTATTGTAAACCTGACATGGTTTTGCAATTATGAGTTATTAAAACGTAAATACTAAAAAGTAACGGGTGCTTTTTGGAGACGAGTTGTTCGTAAGACATCTGATAAAGTATAGAAAAAGGCCAAACCATCTATTTATTTAAATGAATTATTTTGTGGTTGCCGTTACTGTTTGACAACTGGATATATCTCCTCGCCATATCAAATGAGCTGGATGTAAACACTGTAAAATTGTAGGTGAAAATAGCTTGGTTCTTACCCGCCTTTGCCTTTTTTCCTATAAAAATAACCGATCAATTAAGTGTTGTTTTAATTTAAAGCATATTTTAAACACATTTCTAGCCACTTCTGCTTCAAATGAGGTTTTTGATTGAATGTAAATGCTTTTTAAGTGCATAAAAGACTTGGGAGAAACGTTCGAATGGTACAATAAATGGCTTGCTGCACGCTTAACAAGGCAATGTCCTCTGAGCATTACAACTTGTATCAAAATTTGACAAGGCGCATGACAAAGGTATTCACATTGAAGCCAAATGCAACAATAAGAACAAATCTTAAGTCTATAAAGCAAACCCGACAGTTCCCATAGCTCTACCACCTGAGCTATTGCGGCCGGTTTGTAGTATTGTGTTCAGTTGTAGATTGTATGGTGGAACCAATGTCCATCAAAGGAAAATACACGCAACAATCCTTATAGGATGAAACAAATAAAAACATAGATCACATGCACGGGGGGATTTTTACGACCGCCGCATTGCACGGTTAGCTTTGCTGTAATCATGAATAAGGGAAAAAAAACAAATTCCTCTGAGCATAGCAACATATATCAAAATTTGACAAGGCACTTGACAAATGTATTCATATTGAAGCCAACTGTAAAAAGTAAGAGCAAATCTAAGGCAAGTCTTTAAACAAATAAAGCAGATCTACTCGTGGTTAGATTTAATGGACGTTACGCTTGGTAAGATATAGAACGCTATTGCCCTACATGTATGACAAAACTGTGAATAATGGTGAAATTAATATCGGAACCCTAAAATGTCTGCAAAAAGACGAAACCAATTTATGAATTCTTTCAAATGAAATGTTTTAATGGGGTATTTTCTGTTTTATCGTTCCAATGAGAATAAATAGAGAGGCAAAATCTGAAACAAAATTGTATTATTATCAGCAGGGAAAACGACATTATGATCGTTTCCTATTTAATATATCATGTTGGTTATTCAGTGAAAGAATATATGCAGGAGACTATCCTGTGTTATTCTTATTTCCGAGTGAAACCATGGACCATGAGGTAGCTTTGCGTATTTACTGAAGACATAATAGGGATTGGATTTGCCGGCATTTTTGCCGATACTGTGCAACGACATTTTTATCATTATAGTACAGGGGCAGTTATAAGGTGCCCAGGGACTGAACCCGGCAGGTCCATTATACAGGCACCGACTGACTCAGGCGTAATGCTGTTCTCTTAGCCCCGAGCGCTAGGAAAGAAGCCACCACTACCAACTTTAAAGTCTTTGGTTTGACCTGGCTGGGGTTTGAAGATGCGGCCTCCCGATCCGCAAGCCGACGCTCTGCCACTTTAGCTCTTGCGGCCGGTTGAAGACATAAAAATTACCTATTAGATAAACTATCAATATTGAGTAGCTGAACTTAAGGAAACTATTTTTTCACAAACTTTTAAGTTAATAGTACTTTGTTCTTTACTGATGTTGAGCTGTCTAAGTCACAAATCCTCGCCCATGGTATAATCAATAGCCTCGCGTAATATTACACTTTAAAAATAAAATCTTACATAAAGCCTTATGCAAAACGTGCATGGTCTCATATGCTACCACTTATAACCTAACGCACACAAAATTGACAACATGAAATTGTCTGTTTAAGGTGATTCACATTTAATATTTGAAAAAAGACCATTAAGATGTACCTAGAAAATGTATGAGAATGTTTTATTAAGATGCCAATAGCCATATATTTTTAGGAGACATGTCGTAAATTTAATCCTAGCTTTACTTAATAGTGAACACTTATACCAGCAAAAATATCTGAACATTGTATAACCAAGCCTACACATCACATAAATATATATGCAAGTAAATGACCATATATGGGCCTAAGTTAGTTAACAGGCTGATTTTTAACCAATCAGAAAGTGGTATTCATTTATCACTTATAGATATTTAAATATATATAACTATCACAAGTGCTGCCTGCATCGTTTAAACAACGAATGAAGAATGAACGGCTTTGAACAGATACACATTTTAAGAAACAGTTTTGCCAATGTATATGTACAAGGGGTGGGGACAGTACAGTACATTAGTGTCAAAATACGTTTTAAACTAGGAAGTTAATGTGATACAACTTTCATATTTAAATGCAGTTTAAGACTAAAATATCAAAGAAATAGAAAATCATTACACCGGTCTATGCAGTCAATCATGTCAAAGGTGCTAACGGCATTCTATACTCAGTGAAGGCAGGACTTTATTTGTTTCAAGTGGACACTGCCTCCGAACAAATGTCGATGGAAAAGAAATCCCAACAAAGAAAGAAACAACCCATCGCACAATGATAACATCCCATTTCTTCACCGCCAAATTTGATGTCCATTTTAATTGCATACTTAAGGTTCTGGACCTGTAATGGTGACCTTCCACAATCCTTATAATGATACTGTTTCTTGAATCTATATTATAAAACACATCGTATGGTGAACTTTTAAGGAAGTTTACCGTTTGTAACTCAAGTTATGTGCATTTTTATAAAGTGACCCTTGATTTTCAAAAACACCGTAAATTGTGCTGGGACAAAAAATGAAAAAGTACTATTTTTTCAAATTCTACTGTTCTATATTCAAATTTTAACCAATGTTCCTGTTACACAATCATGTCATGATAATTCAGAACAATAAGATTACACTTTGGACAAATACTTATAAAAATACAGAGCTTTGCATACATGTACCCCCAAGCAAGAATCCTAGTTTTTTGGGTGTGTTTAAAAATTTACTCTATCTATAAAAGCAAATATCTTAAGTTTGAAGCTAGTTAGACACATGCAACTAGTTTTAAAATTTTCTGCAAAATGAACTGCCCATAATATGAGATTTTAAAGGCATTTTACCGTTCCTAATAAAATTTATAAGAATTTGTAAGTGTTACTATAATGAAACTGCAAGAGAATTTGTAGCGAAAGATAACGTCAAAATGGTCAATTACAGATTATACTGCTTTATACAAAAATCACCTACAGTTGGTATTGGAGATGAAAATATGTATGTAAAACTCTGCATTATCACATGAAAACCTTCTCTTTACTGATTTTGGCTGGCTTTAGGGAAATATTTGAAATTAACCACTTTACACGTTTTTCGTAAAAAAATTCTGACAGTTTAGGAATAACTGAGTCAAGAACTCTTTTGGTATTAGTGACACGTGGTTGTCCCTCACAGTTTTGACCCCTGAACACATTTAAAAGTCCATCCTGGCCATCTCGAGAAAATATCAGACGAAGGTGAGCAAGCGTCAAACCTGATCCGGCGATGTTTTCTGCTGTTGTCATTTTGTATACACCGTTTGCCACCAGAGTGTGTAATGTTGGCATATTTTGAGCCTTAGCTTTCAAATAACGCTGATTATTGTATATAGCCTTTGCACAAAAAAAACTCCATTAGTTTCACTGACGACAAGTTACGATCACGATGTTGAGATCCCGGTTCCGCCATTTTGGAGAAATGGGTAACCCAATGACGTCATGGAAAATCCCTATCACGTGGTAAAAAATTACTAAAAATAGCAAATACGAAACATGACGACGAATGCTATTCAAATGAAACCAGATCATACCGAGTGCCGATGTTTACCGAAGTTAGTTACAGGTCCAGAACCTTAATTCTAAATGCTCGTGCTTCACGCATCATAATCGGCTTCAATAAACTTATTTTAATGTATAACTTTTTTAATATGGAACAGCACGCTAACCTCGCATTTCTGGAAAAGATTGCTTTGTTCATGTTATGCTACATATGTCATATTTATAAAAGACCTAAAAAAAATCCATTAAATCTGATCTGTTTTTATTAAAAGCAAAGTGCAAATTATTAATCGTAATTAACATTTGGAACATTTACTTTATTCTCAAATGTAAAATTTTTAAGTTTAGATTTAATAAGGACGAAATGATACTAAATAAAGAAACCAATTACCAATTCAAAGAAAAGTCAATAAAAAGGACAATAATTGAGATACCAATTAACGGCGGTGTCTGACAGTTTATGCAATCTTTTATTCAAACAAAGTAAGTGAAACAACTTATAAATATCTCGCGAAATGGTGTTTATCGAGGTCATACATTTAGGCGAAAAGTAAAGCAACATTCCACTTATCATAAAAAAAACATATTTTCCCTTTTTAAGCCATGCTGCACTGTTTTCATCTGTTGTTTTTTTTTACTTAACATTACGTGACCACTCAACGTTTGTCATCAAGTTATATCATCTTCTGTGTAATCCTATAGCAGAACTCCCTTTCGTGCTAATTTCGAGTCTATTAAAGAAAGAACAATAAAGTATTTCTTTACGATGTCTACTGTCTCACAATCAATTAAGTGTTTAAAATCGTCTTTACTTAGACTTCAGTACATGTTTTGGAAGACATAGTGCCAACAATCATCAAATAATTAGTAAGATGTTGTAGCGTGCATTTGATACAGGCAAACTGTTGGATACCACATGTAAGGTTGTAAGAAACGAACATAGAAATAATAAATAACAGTGCAACAGATTAAAATGAAAGAGAAAAAAGAGAGAATATAAGCTCAGATTGAGAAAACGTATGTTTATGATAAACATAAAAGGAGGATAACACAATATAACATGGGATGTTATTAGAAGTGACCACAAACACATACATTGTACACACACACACGCGCTTGAAACGAAATTTATGAAAAAAACCTGAATTATATATACGTATATTTATATATATATATATTTGCTGTTGACCAAGCATTTGTAAATGGCTTCTGCTGTCCCATTACATTCTCATGTTCGAACGTATTATCGATACCGGTCTCTTTTAAGAAATTAACAAGAAATCTGATGATGCGTAGCATCAAAGGCGACGCGAAGGATTAATACAAATTTAACAGAAATTGTGACATACATTTTTAAATTTAGTTAAAGATGTTTTTAAATTTAGTTAAAGAAGTTTTCTTAATTTAAATACATGTTAAAAAATAAATAGTAAAATAATAGAAATTCGTGAATCGAATTATGACCTGTATTTAATCAGGGTTATGAAAGTCCATAAAAAGACTTCCCCCCATGTGCAAATTTAAAGTGAGTATTCCATATAGAAACTTTGCGCTCCAGCGCGTCGCCAAACAAAAAAGAGTAAAAGCAAGGCTGCGGCTTTGTTTTGAGCAATGGAGATTTATTGTTACTATGTATGAACTATGAGTCAATACATAAATAATGACTGCTTTTAAAATAAGACAACATTTACGAGACTAACAACATATATTAGATTTATTTATAAAAGGGAAATAGGGCTATTGTTGTGACCCTTGTATCGGCGTCGGTTAGCCTGTTGTTCAAAGGAATTAGCCTTCTTCATAGTTCTTCGTCTCCAAACATGATACCATACTGGTCCACAGCTGGACACTTGATTTGCCATTGGTCAGTAACCGTCTAATCCCTACCATTTACTTGATGCAACTGCAGTTTGAGGCTGTATCCATCGGGGTATAATTAACCTCTCCCTAAGATAACAGTGAAACCAGATAAGGACACATTCCATGTGCCAGTACATTTTTCGCACCGCCAAAGATATTCGTTTCAAATGGAAAATATGTATTCACCATCAAAAGTGTAATCTATTTTAAAAAAAGCAGGTATTATAGTTATTGTGGTAGAACTGTCCTTATTTTTCGACGTTGAATTGTTGAATCTTTTACCCAGCACTGCGGTTAAATGTAGCGTACTGTCTACGGACAGTTCTTGGTGAACCTTAAAATCGCACATAAAATTAAAGAAAGTTTTTAAGACACACTGACAAACCACTAAAATGAGAAATAATACAAGCACATAAAACTAAGACCTCATTGGAACGATCAGTCAGCACATAATTGATAGCCGTAGCAAACAACCATGATTTTTGAAGTTTTTTCTCAGACACCCACATTGTTTATGTAAATATATGTATCATAGTTGACCAATGTAAAATACATAAATTGATTGCCTCAGTTGATCATCAGCGAGCAAGAGTGTTCATCGCCTCAGAAAACCCCAGAAACCGACCATTACCTGCAACACAACTTACTGCGCATTTTCTGAAATGATACAAGTCAAACTTCGTAGAAACTTTCTGCTTATGCGTCCTCGCTTATGGGATCTTGTTGATTTCCTTTATTTAAACTAATCTTTTATATACTTATCAAAACTTATACCGGTTCGAGGCCAAATGTTGTATCATATCTTTTTTTTTGGCAACGGCATATTGAACTTTTCACGTATGTAGGCCGGAAACACAAGTAGCAATATATTCATTGCGAAGAGCATAACATATAATTATTGTTATTTAATTAAATTTCTTTCAAAGAGTACTGGAATTCTGCCATTTAAATACATATTTGATAAATGAAGTAGAATTTTCTACAGAAATTTCAAAACTTTTCACACATGGAAGAAGAGTTATTTTTATTTAAAGAACTTTACAATCACGAGGTCGCGCAAATTTGACTTGTAAATCTTTTGATAATTACATTTGATGCTGTTATTTGTCTGAGATTTGACTTTTAGATGCGTTTTATTGTCGTATCATCCGACCTCCCTGCAAACATGATGGTAGACAAGGTTATTTGGTCCAGGCACACTCATTTACGATGTAGAAATGCATCGCATTATTTAAACTGTATGAAAAAACACATTGGTTAGATGTTTGCGTTGCATTAAGCCCCATCCTCTGGAACAATCACGCTTAGCCTATGGTTTTAGTAAGATGTATGTGTTGTATTAAATACCGTCCGGTGGAACAATTACGCTATGATCTTAGTAAGATGTATGTGTTGTATTAAACACCGTCCTGTGGAACAATCACGTTATGATCTTTGTAAGATGAAGGTGTTGTATTAAACCCCTTCTTGTGGAACAATTACGCTATGATCTTAGTAAGATGTATGTGTTGTATTAAACACCGTCCTGTGGAACAATCACGCTATGATCTTTATAAGATGAAGGTGTTGTATTAAACCCCTTCTTGTGGAACAATTAAGCTATGATCTTAGTAAGATGTATGTGTTGTATAAAATTCCGTCCGGTGGAACAATTACGCTATGATCTTAGTAAGATTATGTGTTTTATAAAATTCCGTCCGGTGGAACAATTACGCTATGATCTTAGTACGATGTATGTGTTGTATTAAACCCCGTCTTGTGGAACAAATACGCTATGATCTTAGTACGATGTATGTGTTGTATTAAACCCCGTCTTGTGGAACAAATACGCTATGATCTTAGTAAGATGTATGTGTTGTATTAAAGCCCGTCTTGTGGAACAATTACGCTATGATCTTAGTACGATGTATGTGTTGTATTAAAGCCCGTCTTGTGGAACAATTACGCTATGATCTTAGTACGATGTATGTGTTGTATTAAAGCCCGTCTTGTGGAAGAACTACGCTATGATCTTAGTACGATGTATGTGTTGTATTAAACACCGTCTTGTGGAACAATTACGCTATGATCTTAGTACGATGTATGTGTTGTATTAAACCCCGTCTTGTGGAACAAATACGCTATGATCTTAGTAAGATGTATGTGTTGTATTAAAGCCCGTCTTGTGGAACAATTACGCTATGATCTTAGTACGATGTATGTGTTGTATTAAACCCCGTCTCGTGGAACAAATACGCTATGATCTTAGTACGATGTATGTGTTGTATTAAAGCCCGTCTTGTGGAACAAATACGCTATGATCTTAGTACGATGTATGTGTTGTATTAAAGCCCGTCTTGTGGAACAATTACGCTATGATCTTAGTACGATGTATGTGTTGTATTAAAGCCCGTCTTGTGGAAGAACTACGCTATGATCTTAGTACGATGTATGTGTTGTATTAAACACCGTCTTGTGGAACAATTACGCTATGATCTTAGTACGATGTATGTGTTGTATTAAAGCCCGTCTTGTGGAACAATTACGCTATGATCTTAGTACGATGTATGTGTTGTATTAAACCCCGACTTGTGGAACAAATACGCTATGATCTTAGTACGATGTATGTGTTGTATTAAACACCGTCTTGTGGAACAATTACGCTATGGTCTTAGTAAGATGTATGTGTTGTATTAAACAACGTCCGGTGGAACAATTACGCTATGATCTTAGTAAGATGTATGTGTTGTATTAAACCCCGTCCGGTGGAACAATTACGCTATGATCTTAGTAAGATGTATGTGTTGTATTAAACCCCGTCTTGTGGAACAATTACGCTATGATCTTAGTAAGATGTATGTGTTGTATTAAACACCGTCTGGTAGAACAATTACGCTATGGTCTTAGAAAGATGTATGTGTTGTATTAAACCCCATCCTCTGGAACAATTACGCTATGGTCTTAGTAGGATGTATGTGTTGTATTAAACCCCATCCTCTGGAACAATTACGCTATGGTCTTAGTAAGATGTATGTGTTGTATTAAACCCCGTCCTCTGGAACAATTACGCTATGATCTTAGTAAGATGTATGTGTTGTATTAAACCCCGTCTTGTGGAACAATCACGCTATGATCTTAGTACGATGTATGTGTTGTATTAAAGCCCGTCTTGTGGAACAATCACGCTATGATCTTAGTACGATGTATGTGTTGTATTAAACCCCGTCTTGTGGAACAATTACGCTATGATCTTAGTAAGATGTATGTGTTGTATTAAACACCGTCTTGTGGAACAATTACGCTATGATCTTAGTAAGATGTATGTGTTGTATTAAACACTGTCTTGTGGAACAATTACGCTATGGTCTTAGTAAGATGTATGTGTTGTATTAAACCCCATCCTCTGGAACAATCACGTTATGATCTTAGTAAGATGGATGTGTTGTATTAAACCCCATCCTCTGGAACAATCACGTTATGATCTTAGTAAGATGTATGTGTTGTATTAAACCCCATCCTCTGGAACAATCACGTTATGATCTTAGTAAGATGGATGTGTTGTATTAAACCCCATCCTCTGGAACAATCACGTTATGATCTTAGTAAGATGTATGTGCTGTATTAAACCCCATCCTCTGGAACAATCACGTTATGATCTTAGTAAGATGTATGTGTTGTATTAAACCCCATCCTCTGGAACAATCACGTTATGATCTTAGTAAGATGGATGTGTTGTATTAAACCCCATCCTCTGGAACAATCACGTTATGATCTTAGTAAGATGTATGTGTTGTATTAAACCCCATCCTCTGGAACAATCACGTTATGATCTCAAAAAGATGTATGTGTTGTATTAAACCCCATCCTCTGGAACAATCACGTTATGATCTAAGTAAGATGTATGTGTTGTATTAAACCCCATCCGTTGGAACAATCACATTATGATCTTAGTAAGATGTATGTGTTGTATTAAACCCCGTCCTCTGGAACAATCACGTTATGATCTTAGTAAGATGTATGTGTTGTATTAAACCCCGTCCTCTGGAACAATCACGTTATGATCTTAGTAAGATGTATGTGTTGTATTAAACCCCGTCCTCTGGAACAATCACGTTATGATCTTAGTTAGATGTATGTGTTGTATTAAACCCCGTCCTCTGGAACAATCACGTTACGGTCTTAGTAAGACGTATGTGTGGTATTGAACCCCATCCTCTGGAACAATCACGTTATGATCTTAGTAAGATGTATGTGTTGTATTAAACTCCATCCTCTGGAACAATCACGTTACGGTCTTAGTAAGACGTATGCGTTGTATTGAACCCCATCCTCTGGAACAATGACGTTATGATCTTAGTAAGATATATTTGTTGTATTAAACCCCATCCTCTGGAACAATCACGTTATGGTCTTAGTAAGATGTATGTGTTGTATTAAACTTCATCCTCTGGAACAATCACGTTATGATCTTAGTAAGATGTATGTGTTGTATTAAACCCCATCCTCTGGAACAATCACGTTATGATCTTAGTAAGATGAATGTGTTGCATCAAACCCGATCCTCTGGAACAATCACTTTTTGATCTTTGTAAGATGTATGTGTTGTATTAAACCCCATCCTCTGGAACAATCACGCTATGATCTTAGTAAGATGTATGTGTTGTATTAAACACCGTCCGGTGGAACAATCACGCTATGATCTTTATAAGATGGATGTGTTGTATTAAACCCCATCCTCTGGAACAATCACGTTATGATCTTAGTAAGATGTATGTGTTGTATTAAACCCCATCCTCTGGAACAATCACGCTATGATCTTAGTAAGATGTATGTGTTGTATTAAACACCGTCCGGTGGAACAATCACGCTATGGTCTTAGTAAGATGTATGTGTTGTATTAAACTCCATCCTCTGGAACAATCACGCTATGATCTTAGTAAGATGTATGTGTTGTATTAAACACCGTCCGGTGGAACAATCACGCTATGATCTTTATAAGATGGATGTGTTGTATTAAACCCGATCCTCTGGAACAATCACGTTATGATCTTAGTAAGATGTATGTGTTGTATTAAACACCGTCCGGTGGAACAATCACGCTATGATCTTTATAAGATGTATGTGTTGTATTAAACCCCATCCTCTGGAACAATCACGCTATGATCTTAGTAAGATGTATGTGTTGTATTAAACACCGTCCGGTGGAACAATCACGCTATGATCTTTATAAGATGGATGTGTTGTATTAAACCCGATCCTCTGGAACAATCACGTTATGATCTTAGTAAGATGTATGTGTTGTATTAAACTCCATCCTCTGGAACAATCACGCTATGATCTTAGTAAGATGTATGTGTTGTATTAAACACCGTCCTCTGGAACAATTACGCTATGAGTTAAGTAAGATGTATGTGTTGTATTAAACTCCATCCTCTGGAACAATCACGCTATGATCTTAGTAAGATGTATGTGTTGTATTAAACACCGTCCGGTGGAACAATCACGCTATGGTCTTAGTAAGATGTATGTGTTGTATTAAACCCCATCATCTGGAACAATCACGTTATGGTCTTAGTAAGATGTATGTGTTGTATTAAACCCCATCCTCTGGAACAATCACGTTACGGTCTTAGTAAGATGTATGTGTTGTATTAAACCCCATCATCTGGAACAATCACGTTATGGTCTTAGTAAGATGTATGTGTTGTATTAAACCCCATCATCTGGAACAATCACGTTATGGTCTTAGTAAGATGTATGTGTTGTATTAAACCCCATCCTCTGGAACAATCACGTTACGGTCTTAGTAAGATGTATGTGTTGTATTAAACCCCATCCTCTGGAACAATCACGCTACGGTCTTAGTAAGATGTATGTGTTGTATTAAACCCCATCATCTGGAACAATCACGTTATGGTCTTAGTAAGATGTATGTGTTGTATTAAACCCCATACTCTGGAACAATCACGGTATGAACTTAGTTAAAAACTGATTAAAAAAAGTTTGACTCTCGGTTTACTAACACGCCATGCGGCCGCATCTTTGATGAGTCATAAAATTTTGATATATCTTATTTATAGTTTTATGGTTAATCATCCTCTCTATGGGTGTTATATTTTAGATAATATTTTGAATGTGTATTTATAGTTCTATCCTTAAACATGGTGTTACGCAGTCCAGTCCAGAAACTTATCTAGTACGATGGTACCTAAATAACAGAAGAATGTCAAGGGTGTCCATGGCGGAGAGATACATGTAGAGACTTCTTGGAATGCCACGGCGAGGGTTCTGTTTAGAACGGGCGAAGGAGTAGATGTGGAAATAATATTACAGCTGACATGCGATGCATTAGTGGTTCTATCCAGATAATTGTCTGAGGTTTTCCTCCACGAAATGAGCAAATCGAGTGATGTGGATACAAGGCTAACTACAGAACTGACATGTTTTATAATTAAACTATTAAAAAACCAGTTGGCATATATGTTTCTATTTATTTGAAACATTTCATTTAAATTATTGATGTTTTAATGCCTTTAAAGTTGATATTTACTTTTAAAAATGGATGATATTTTTACCAACAGTGTAACATATACTTGTATGTCCTTAAATTTGTTTAATTCTTGTAGGACCCTTTCTTATTTTCACTTTTCTGAACAAACGGACTGTTTCACGTGTTATATATCTTAACGTAAAGAAAGTAATTAAAATTGACTTAAAATTACAAACAAAAATCTTGATAAAGCAAACAATATATAAACACATTGCAGATTGTTTTGTATAGATTTTGATTAAAAATGTTACGAAACATTTACTGATATATCCTACAAATATTTATATTTTATAACGCTCCAAACATGTATACCTTTCAAGATTACTTCCATTAAAGCCTCAAGATGCCGACATTTCTTGTCTCGATCTAGTGATGTATTGTTGTGTTTAGCTGCTTTTCCTAGTCTCAAGTATACCAACCGATCCTTCTTTGCTTGTTCATGAAGGACAATTAGCTACAAATACCAGGAATGCTTAAACTTTAATGATCTGCAAACACGGAAATACATGCCAAGTTAGTGCTATTCGTCATTCATGCATACGTGTCTTCCTACAAGCTTTTATATTTTTTATTTCTTAAATAAACGCAAGTATTGCACAGTATCTACATACATTTAATTTATTTTACAACAGAGCAAAACGTTAGTCTAAACAAATTTTATTCATATATGTTTACATAAAAAGTAGAGTAAAATGCTGAGGCCGATTTTTTTCCTATTTTTCAATCTATGACCTGTGAACACATGTCTAACCATGACAGGTTTCAGAGTTGTCAAAAGAATATTTGATGTAAAAAATAACAATAAGGAGAAACAATGTAGACACGATAACTTTAAAGAACGATTTTGCAATATCTCTTACGAGCAAGCAAAATCAGAAGGGCACTGTCTTAGGATTTTAGAGAAAAATTAGCGAACAACTCGTTTTATTTTGTTTCGATTTTTTGAAATACATCGCAGCGACCAATGATGATTATTATAGTGAGGCCCAGCTATTTTGGCGGAGGAAGAGCCGTAAAAATGTCTCAGTAGACCTACCAAAAAATCAAGTCAATCTCCACAAACGGAACTCGAACCCATGCGGTTACAGGCTAAGCAGGCAGAGGGGTTACGAATCGGCGACAGTGCAACTACGCCACGGGTGCCCCTTGGCATTTTATGCTTACTCATGTTTATTGTTCGACGTACAAATCTTCGATGTCGTATATATGCTCGATTACTATGCTAATTGTATTTATAAAACTAACAAAAAATCGGTCCTATCAGAAAAATATGCAAAAGATGCAGGTGCTATACCAGAACACATCTGTAAAGGTGGTATCCAACAGTGTATCTATATTTAGTACATGTAACAATATCCTATAACTGTTCTGGGGAATTTGTAATAAATCCCTGCACACATTAATACTTTAGTTTAAGCGAACTTTAATACTTTTTCAATGTTTAAACAATAAACATCGTAAATATGTCTTTTTAAATTACCATTATTTCCGAATCCATAAATATGCACGTTGGGGATTATGGCTGTAAAAAGAAAAGCCCAAAACTGTCGAATACCACCTTCAAACAGATACAGATAGCCTTCTTGTGCAATGGCGAAATAGTAATGACATGACTACATTTTCTTTTTATTTGACACAAGTTTTCCCAAGTAGGTGGGTCGAACAAAAGTGAATTGGTTTCTAAATCTTCGTTTGGTTCACTCTCGTACACTTTCGGTTCATAACGTTAACTGTCACAGTCCGCTAGACTAAATATGACGTCAGGTTAAACATCGCTTAGGAATTGGAAAATACAATGTTCAATACGGCTTTAAATCAAGTAAAAATATCTTCTTCTTTTTTAAAAAAGAGAAGAAAACAGATAAGGAAAGGAGATCCTTACGCATTGGAACAAGAGATGAAACAGGGCAATCAACGTGGACGACAAAATGAGAAAAAAAAACAAGGACACGAAGAAAAAGGAAACAAACAGAAACTACAGCAAATATAATCAAAAGGAATTTTAGTGAAACTCATGTGAACAAAACTTGAAAAATTGTTCAGGCTTTATAAACATTGAATTCGTGAACTGTGACTGCACAATTAACAGTTACTTGACATACAGTACTACAAATGAGGTGAACGTTCATTTGTTGATAATTACTACGGCGATACATCTTTGGCTTAGAACGCAACGATCATTGTGTCGACAGATAGTGTGTGAAAACATGTGTTTACTCTGCCAAACTGCAAATGAAAGTTTCTTGCATTCAAAGTGTTAAATGCGCCAACTTATTCAATTTACAGTTTTATTTCATTAGTAGTCTCTTAGTCGGTGCAAAGGCCGTGCCTTCTTTCTTGGTGCACTAAGCCGAGATAATGAATTACGCTCTAGTAATGCGCAGCAGCCATTTATGAAACAACGAAGGGGATTGTGTTAATGTATGCTTTTAATTGTTTTTAGACACTGTCACACATCGCAGCGACTCGATCATGGCCAATACATTATTCAGTTTTTTAAAAGAGGAAGACCTGAGATAAATATGTGGGTAGAACCACCGGCGCACCGCAGGTCAACAGGAAGAGCTTCCGACAAAAAGACCGGGGCGCAGTCGGTCAGGTGCCATAGTCCGGGGAATCAGAAGTGATACAAACGGAGCTCTGTGCACTTTTATGACTGAGGTACATTTAGGAGTGGCAACAAAGCACTAAATAATGTTAATGGTTGTTTTTGTGTCCATCGCAACGCGGTTGAAGCGACGTCAAGCTGTTATTGGTGAAGGCATCCCAAGACAAGTATCAAGGTAAAGCCACTAGCGCGCCGCCAATATAAAATACCAAGCGCCGACCAAGACTCGAAACACGCGTTGTAGGTCAGCATCTCAACCATTGGCCCCATAACAAAATTAAAAAAATAAGTCTCCCGATATTTGAAAACAGTAAGAAATTGTCCAATCATGAGAAGCATATCCTTAGTTATAAATAACGACTTACGTGTAAAGTTGACGTTTTCTTGATAATATTTTACGCGAGGTTCCTCAAATGATTTAAATTAAAAGATCGTCTGGTGCCTTCAGAGTTATTCAATTTAATAATGTAGGCCGAAGTAAATAAATGCATGGACTATCACGTCATCTTCAAGAAGAAAGAAAATGTTAATGTATTTTTGTAAACGTTTTTAATGACAAAAAGTAATTTAATGTAACTGCTTTACTGATGCTCAAAATAGATAATAGCACAAGCATCCATTTGTCTAAATAGCTGTGTATTGTCTTTATTTTTACAAATTTGTGTTTTTGTACACATACATTCATATTTTTTAAAAATACGAAAGAAGCCTACATAAAGTGTTGAAAATATTTTAGTAACGTTACGTTTCATTCTGTCGCGTATTAGTGGTTATTTTTCTTTTAGTTATATTTTATTTCATATTTCATTTGTGGTAAGAAGCCGGCTGATATGAAAGAACAACCGTTGACTCTTTATATTTAGACATACTTCTGCCAAAATGTAAGCAGAGCTAGAATGTTTTCCCACGTTCTCGAGAATGTTGAAGGGGTAATATCATTGGCCATCCCGAAAATGGTGGAGGGGTAATATCATTGGCCATCCCGAAAATGGTGGAGGGGTAATATCATTGGCCATCCCGAAAATGGTGGAGGGGTAATATCATTGGCCATCCCGAAAATGGTGGAGGGGTAATATCATTGGCCATCCCGAAAATGGTGGAGGGGTAATATCATTGGCCATCCCGAAAATGGTGGAGGGGTAATATCATTGGCCATCCCGAAAATGGTGGAGGGGTAATATCAATGGCCATCTTGAGAATGGTGGAGGGGTAATATCAATGGCCATCTTGAGAATGGTGGAGGGGTAATATCAATGGCCATCTCGAGAATGGTTCAGGGGTATTATCAATGACCATCTCGAGAATGGTTCAGGGGTATTATCAAGGGCCATCTCGAGAATGGTGGAGGGGTAATATCATTGGCCATCCCGAAAATGGTGGAGGGGTAATATCAATGGCCATCTTGAGAATGGTGGAGGGGTAATATCAATGGCCATCTCGAGAATGGTTCAGGGGTATTATCAATGACCATCTCGAGAATGGTTCAGGGGTATTATCAATGGCCATCTCGAGAATGGTGGAGGGGTAATATCAATGGCCATCTCGAGAATGGTGGAGGGGTAATATCAATGGCCATCTCGAGAATGGTTCAGGGGTATTATCAATGACCATCTCGAGAATGGTTCAGGGGTATTATCAATGGCCATCTCGAGAATGGTGGAGGGGTAATATCAATGGCCATCTCGAGAATGTTGGAGGGGTATTATCAATGGCCATCTCGAGAATTGTGAAGGGGTATTATCAATGGCCATCTCGAGAATTGTGGAGGGGTAATATCAATGGCCAGCTCGAGAATGGTGAAGGGACAATATCAATGTTGTTGATGTATTTATTAATGTTTGTTTTTCTCGATCACGTGGTTAGGATGCTGGTCAATAGTTTAAACCAAGAAAACCTGCTAGTGCAAGGAAATTAAAAGCCAGATGATGACAGTGAAAGAGGTACATGCATACATTTGTGTATTACGTGCATCTTTCAGCTCTCATATAACAACATTCTAAATATGTTAAATAGAAATAGGTTTTGTTTGTTAGTTTAATTATTGGGTTTATTGTCCAACCAACAGTATTTAAGTCATGTGAAGACGGTGTCCCCTAAGAGCAGATTCAGTGCTGCCTTCACTGTGTATATCATGTAGTGATCACCTGGTATGATAACCAGTCACAATATCCTGATACCGGGCCAACCCGTCGTTGACCCACCCTTAAAATTGCTTGAGCGTTAGTAAAGAAACAATGTCATTTCCTTTTTTACGACTTTGGTATGTCGCGGTCCGAAATCGAACCCGGGACCTCCCGTACCTGAGTCTACGCTCTACCGATTGCGCTACCAGGTCTGCCTTACTGTTGTCTGAGGTAAAAATGTACTACTTCTGAATCAACGTCGACCTTTGATGGTTTATGCTTATTTGCTATCTCTTTGATGGACTCCTCGGTGCAGTGATTGGTAATTGGCACATGCAGCAAAGGAGATAACTTTAAGCTAAAATACAAACTGGTTTGACACGTTTTATGTCCCTTTCAAAATGCTAAAACATTAGAGCCGTATACAACAATTGATCAAGTCTTTTTAGCGCAAGGCTTTATAAACAATAGGAGTGCTGAAAAACTTATAAGTAGTTACAAAAAGCAACGCTTATAGTTGCCGTATTCGGATAAAAAAATGGTATGGTGTACGAGCGGCCATATATCATAATACGTTTGTCTTACGAGGCAAGTCGTAAGTTCTTTTTGTATTTGTATTTGGGGTTTTACGGCACACCGACACTTGATAGGTCATACGGCGCCGAATAATTAAAGTTTAACGACAATAGAATATAATCAGGTTAAAACTAAAATACGTGAGAAGACATAAAAATCTATCAGGTTAAAAATGTGAATTATAAGTGAAAACAGGTTAACATATTAAACAGTTAAAATATATAACGGTACCATAATAAACAATTTCAAAATTTATAACTTATTTAGAATACCAATCACGTTCAGGAAGCAAACAAGCTTAGCATCGGATACTGTCTTAAATAGTTCGTACATGTTATTGACATTAAAATATTTAGACCGAATATGGTCTGTGCCAATACAATGTAGTAAAATATTATTAACTGTAGAGATTCCTGACAAAGAACACATTCAGGTTGAACTTCTCTGTTTAAAAGATATGGATGAGTTAATCTGGTATGTCCACGCGACAGCAGGTAAGAGCTACGTCTTCCCGCCTACTTTCTCTGCAAGTAGAGATATTGGCACCGACGTTAGGTTTAATTACAAGTAATTTGTTATAAACAGTATTGTCCCGACTTGTTTGCCACTTGGTTAAAATATATCGATTGATAACTGGTTTAAAAATCTGAGTGTGGGATGCAAAGATCTGTCTCAGTAAGAACTGAAGTAGATTTTGCACTTTTATCTGCATCCTCGTTTCCTCGGAAGCCTACATGACTAAGTAGCCAACAAAAAAACTATTTTCATGTTAAGACACGCTTCATTGAGTTTTAAAACCAATTCTCTAATGTGAAGGTTGGAAAATTGAGATTTTTAATAGACTGTTATTCTGACAAAGAGTCAGTATATATTACAAATTTATCTACATAATGATCAGAAATAAAGTCAAGAGAAAGGTGAACAGCCTGAATTTCGGCTGTAAAAATGGACGATTCTATGGAAAACTTTTGTTTAAAACAATGAATTTTACTTACGGAAGCACAGCCGACATATGAATCTGCTTTTGAGCCTTCAGTATATATTTCGACGTAGTTGTAGTATTTCTTGTCGCGCAGTTCGCGTAGTATGAGAGGGTCTTTTTTTATTTAGTATTTATACACAGAGATAAATCAACATCGGGAGTTTTAAATTGTCATGGTGGCAATCCAAGACATTGTTTTCCATTATTTGGTTTCAATTCAGATGTGATGATTGTATGAGTTCTGATATTCCTAAACCAAACGGCTTAATTGCCTTTGGTTTATTCTCTTACAAGTGTTCACATTTGGGACTGAAAATAATACTATGTGCTGGATTTTTAGGCTTAGACTAAACTTTTGTTATAAACTGAAGCGCAAGTTTCTCTCGTCTAAGGTTTAATGATGGCTCATAACTTATTGATCTTACTAGTGATCTATAAAGTTGCAATAAAACTTTTCTATCAGCTTCCCAGTCGGTTTGGGATAAGAATTTCAACAGGTTGAGAGATTTAATGCATTTAGATTTTACATTGTAAAAACGCTAAATAAAGGCGTAGATTGTTCACTTTATGTGGACGATTTCCTCATATGTTATCGTTCCACAAATATAAATACAATAGAAAGGCAAATACAACAATGCCTCAACAAATTACAGACTTGGAGTAACAACAATGGTTTTATTTTTTTTACCCACCAAAACAAATTGCATACATTTCTGTCAGAAAAGAACTTTGCACAACGATCCTGAATTATTTCTTAATAACATTCGTATTCCTGTTGTCAAGGAAACTAAATTTCTTGGTGTCATATTTGATAGTAAATTATCTTTTATATCTGTAATCTGCTGGATCCTATCCCTGTTTAGGCTTAGGGATTACGAATGCATTTTCCACGAATTTGGAACTTCTCCGGGAAACCGAATTTCATTATAAATAGACAAAAGTAAATTTAATGATGTATGCAGCAGATGTTTCAAAAATTGATAGGGAATTTCATCAGGTCCAGCAGCGGTATCATGAGATTTATTCAGTGTTTCTCTTAGTTCTCTTCAAGAAAAAGGTTGGTTGTAATTTTAAAAATTAATTTTACTTTTTTCAACCCGATTCTTCACATTTTGCAATTTTTTTGAGTAATTTTCCAAAGAGGAAATTTTAGCGAAAGTGTCTGAAATTTCTTTTTTGTTTGTTATTACTGAGTTATTAGATTTTAGATGATTAACTGTCGCTGAAGGTAGGTTGTGTAGAAGAAGGTTTAGAAGGTTTGGGTGGGGTATTTTGATTTGCTTCAGAAGACTCTGCATTTTATAACTTTGTAGGAATTATGTATTTTTTTAGATACTTGATCACCTGATGGTATTTCATACTGCGTTGAACTGTCTTGGTAAACGGAAGTGTGAGATTGTGCAATTGCAGCGTAAGTTGTTTTTGAAGAAAATGAGATATCAGGGGTGTATCTCGTCCATTCACTCGAAAAAACTCCAATCACCAAAATTTCACCTTTTGTTATCGAAAAGTGGACTTGGAATTCTATGCCCCTTCCGGCAGGGCCAAAATCAATTTGGCCCCACAATATTAAGTGATAGGTTTCCTTAACACAGCCTAAAGAGTCTTTAACGATGAGCTTGAACTACAAGGACCTCCTAGAAAATACAATATTATACAGGTCAAGGTCTCCGAAAAGAGGTAAAACTGTAGAAATGGCCACAAACAAAGTTCAGGGCTGGGAGAATCACCACATCCAAAATGAAGGCTGCAAGTGTAACTGATCCTGCAAATCATGCAGTCATTGGTAAAATCCATTTGTTATCCAGCCAGTAGCAGATTTACCAATGCTGCTACTAAGTGGGGAATAGCTAATGAGTCAGTGGCTCGCACAAAACTTAAGCAAATTTCAAAAGAAGAAAATCATGACAATCTTCAAGCGGAAGAGAGTGGGCTACATTTTTCTCCATTCATACTTAGCTGCTTCCCCAGATGGCATGGTGTCATATGTCTATTGTGATCGAGGTTGTATTGAAATTAAATGCCCATATTCATTGAGAGGTAAGACGATTAGTGATAACTGATTTCTTAGTGTCCTCAGATGATGGAAAACTAAAACTTGAAATAAAACATGCCTATTATTACCAGGTTCAGGCCCAGATGGCGATGACAAAAACAGACTTGGCGGTATGGACGGATGTAGACATTCACATCGAGCTAATCCTTTTGGACATACAATTATATGAGGACTTGTGTAAACGATCATCGCATCTTTTTCGACAAGCTATCTTTCCAGAGCTTGTGGGATAATTTTACACTCGTCTGCCTGGATCAGATTTTCAATCAAATTGCCAGGACCAGTCACCTTTCGCTGTCGCACCTTTACAAGCACGCACAAGCCAACAAACTGCCCGCAGTGACACTAAAGAAAGGTGGTGCTATTGTGACCAGGTTGAATCTGGAAAAATGATTGGATGTGACAATCTAAATTGTTCCATCGTTTGGTTTCATTTAACATTTTTAAAACTGACAGCCCAACCAAAGTCGAAGATCTGGTACTGCCCAGAATGTCAGAGGCTCCAAGAATTTGTCGAGAAAAGAAAAAAAGGTCCGCTGATAAATTGTGACAGTACATAGGCACAGTATTGTATTATACATTCGCCGCTGACTTCAACATTTTTTCCATGTTATACTTTTAAAGAAATGCTCAGTTTTTATTAATACAGTATATTTATATTTGGCCAGAATTATTTTTTTTTCTGTATGAATTAATGTTAAATAAAATTATGAAGAAAAAATATCAATATTTCAAACTGATAGACACACTAAATAATCTCAATTGACAATTGTTTCCATTTTGTTTTGTTTTGTTTTTGGAGGGTGGGGTGTCACCTGACATTAATTTTTCAGGGTACTCGTACCTTAATGTTTTCTTAACATTTGGAATGAAAACAAGTGTAAAATTATGGTGTTATTACTTCTGCGCTAAATGCAAAAACTCACACTTTGTTATGTACATTAGGTCTAGTGTTAGATATTTATGTTTTATAGGCTTCAGTCTTTGGATTTACCCATTCTTATAGCTTACACCGCCTTCTGTTAAAATAGTTTTCTACTAGATTTAATTGAAATGTTCAGTATTTGTGTTTACATGTTTAATTTATGAAAAGTGTTTGCTCAAAATTTATGCAGAAAGTGTTTTGCTAGTTGTTTATATTTAAAATGAAGTTTATTTATATGAATTAAAGGTAAATTAAATAGAATCGTAATTTGTATTTTCTTTTATATTGATTTAAGGTAGTGGTAGCATGAAGATTTTGCAAACATTGTTGATTTAAAATGGCAAATCAATTACTCTCCGATTTATTTTCTTTCGGATTTATCATTAATACTTTCAAATTTACCGAATATTGTCGAGACTTTATGCTTCACTGCCTTAAGCAAGGGAACAAATTAGTCAGAAAAGCAATTAAAATTAAACACAGGGGATTTAAACATGGTTTACAAGTTGTATTAAACTACTAGTGACATAAAAGTCAATTATTACCTGATTTTGAAATGAATACAATATTAGCTACTGTCCTTTTTCAATTTATTAATTGTATAAAGCTTCTGATCTCACAAACAACATTAGCTATATAAACATTAACCCTTTACAGCAGCAGCAAGTTTTGTTACTAAAAATTACCAAAAATTACCCACAAATTATGCTGTTCAGTTTGAGTCTATAAAAATATGCCAACCACAATAGGTAAAAAAGAATATACTGTTAAAGATAAAAAAATGCACCCCCCCCCCCCCCCCAAAACAAAAAAAAAAAAAAGAAATGAAGGACACAACACCTTGAGCAGTGATCCTTAATAAAAAATTACCAGTGTTGTGGTGCTTGTATTACGACCAAGTCTCAGCTCTTGCTTTCAAATTTGATGGTCTTTCAATAAAAACTTCAAACAGTCAATTATAACAGCACACTTCATTCCAAACTGTTTCTGAAAATGAATTGGCATTGTCTTTCGAAGATCTTCACGTTCTGGCCACATTCATTCATTCAAACATTCATTTCATAGGAGATTGGTTTATAGAAAGGTTTAAACGAAGCCGTGCCAGTGTCATCATCAGTCCCTCAAATTTACTAATAATTGATTTACTTGGCAAATAGTATCTCAGCAAGTTAAACAGAGTAATCAAAATGTGAAAACCAGGCAATCCTGTATAGAATTACCCTTTTTCATCATTACCTTCAAAAGAACTTAGGGAAAAGCTTGAAAACGCCTTCAGTTTTTCTTTTAGTGTTATATTTTCTAATCGTAGACTTTGTAGTCTATTTTCCATAGCATTCAAAAATGATGAATCAACATCAGTCTGAACTTCAACGTCTTTAAAGGAAACAATGTCAGCTTTTGGACAGTCGGGTGTATCAACATTGTCACCACTGTCTTGGACAAGAAGCCATATCTTTGCTGCATCTGTTTTTACATTCCTGTCCTTTCTTCTCTTGTATCGGTCTTTGCCATTTCTGGAGACGAGAACGTCAGAGATCGCTTAATCCCAATGTTGACAGTAGGTGTCCAGTCAGGATTGTCATGGTCATAAAGTTCAGCTCTGGCATTTGAAATTATATAAAAAGTTGCTGCTAAATATATTTATATAATTGCTTTTAAAGATACTAAAAACTGTCTGGAACTTTAAAAAATATGCTGCCAGGAAGAGATAATATATTCTCATCCTATAGTTTTATTAATCATTATGGTCAGTGCAGGCCAACAAAGTTTGCTGGGTGAAATATAAAGTAAAGTAATATAAAGGTCCGCCGATAAAGCCCTATAAAACTTCTTGGATACGGTTGTGATAACCGAATAAGTTGTCACATATGACCTTTATTTTGGCGAATTATCTTAGCAGAAGCATATAAAGAAATCCCATTATAAAAAAGCAATGGTAGTATGCAATTTTTAAGCATAAAAAGAGAAACAACTACATGTGCTTTAAACAATGTTCAAATAGTGTTGATGTAAAGGTGATTATGAGTTGAATCGAAACCCAACTTGCCATTGTATTTTCATTTCGTGGTAAGACTAAGAGGGTTCAATCAACACATTTTTCAGCCACTTATTTTGAAGGTCTGTTGTACTAACTCTTGATTACCTCGGGCAATCGATAAAATGATCCTTTTTCCCTATCAGATCTATTGTGACAGCCAAGAACTCTACAATAATTCACCATTGCTAATTACCTTCCAGTTTTAACCTTTTTAGTGAATTAACTAGTGTTGGTTTATACCTCCAAGATGGCGGACACCAGAAATGTGACGTCACATGCAAAAGGTCTATATATATATAAATATGACAAAGTCCTATGAGCATTGCAACATACACAAAAATATGACACAGGACAAAGGTATTCACATGCAAGTCAAATGTAAAAGTAAGAACAAACCTGTGATGAGTCATTTAACAAAAAGAGCAAACTCGACAGAACGGTCAGTTGGCAATATGGACCGACTGGAGGTGCTAAAACCGGTTTTACAGAGCTCTAACCTCGCGCTTCCTGATGGGTTTCTCAAATGCTAGCAATGAAAATAAAACCGATCTACATCATATTATATTTGAATTTGAATACACAATGTCCAAGCGCTGATGTTTTCTTTCATAAGTAATAACTAAAGTAGTGACGTCATTGAAAAATAATGTACACATAGTGTTTAGAAAAGAAAGGGTATTATTTAGATTAGAAAAACTATACAAAATGTTTTGATTATAAGCGAAGTTAACTTTAAGAATCAAGAAAAAAACATGACCAGAATAAATGGTTTTAGCACCATGTTCATGTGAAGATGGAGTTGAGTAACCAAAATCCAATGTCCATCAAAAGATATACACGTAACAATCCTTATAGGATTAAATAACTGACAACATAGATTACATGCACGGGTAGATTTTGTACGACCGCCAGACTTCACAAGTAACATTGAGGGCACAAGTAATTTTATTTATTTATTTGGGTTTTACGGCACACCGACACTTAATAGGTCAGACGGCGCCGAATACAAAGTTAAATGTGAATAGAGCGTAATCAGGTTAAAACCAAACTACGCATGTAAAATATAGAAAAATATAAAAACTATCAGGTAAAAAAATAAATAACAATTAAAAACAGGTCAACACATAAAACGCTTTAAAAAGTATGACGATTGGTAAATAAACAGTTTAAAAAATTATAACTTACTAAGAATACCAATCTCGTTCAAGAAGCAAACGAGTTTAGAATCCGACACTGTCCTAAATAGTTCGTACATGTTATGGACATTAAAATATTTCGACCGTATGTGGTCTGTGTCGATACACTAATAAAATATGGTTGACTGTCAGTGCTTCCTGGCAAAACATTGTTGTGAACATAAATAACATTGTATGACAAAAGTACACTTATTAATTATGATTAATTTAAACTTTTAATTTTATTTTAAAAGACAAACACTGGCAAAGAATAGGAAAACACTACACTTTAAACCGGACGATCAAACATAAAATAATAAACAAGCATGAAATAAAAATGTCAGGTAGCCATCCAATACCGATTTATCAGCGCGTGTAATTATTGTTCTTTATAGCATTTCGCTATTTGGAAGAATATATTTTAACAACAATGTCCGCGCAGAAGTACTTAATATATCAGATCTGGTGTCCATTTTGAAATTCCGTGATTCATGCACTTTGTATACCGCAACCTACCACACTGAACGGGAAACCGTATCAACATGGCATCTGTGCAAACTCCCCGCTTTTTTGGTTTTAAACAAAGCTGCTGTAATGGCGGGTTGTTTAATGGCACATCGCATGGTCAAAGTTTAAAATAGTAAAAACATAGCTGTGTATGTCTACAATACCAAAAGACTTTGCCTGCGAGTTTAACATCGGTAATATTAAGTATTGGCTGACACTATTTTAGCAATTAAAGCTTTGATTTAATTATCAAGACATCCAAAATTTCGTACTTTGAGCCGAACGTATTTCGGACCTGGGACAGTTGGTATGCTAAAAAACATTGTGTAATTATGAGCCAAAATAATAAGAAAGGCTGCGTCAAGCTGACGAAAGATGACTTGAAAGCTGTAGCAGATGCTGTTGCTGATAATTTAGATAAGAAATTTGTGAAATTGCAAGAGAGCATTGAGAGATGTGCGTCCAAAGAGGACATTGAAAAGATCAAGACAAATATTCGTGTAAACAAATATGACTATGATCGATTAGAGCAGTACACCCGAAGGGAAAATATTAGAATTCACCATAAGCCATACAACGAGTCATTGCCGTTAACACCACAAGTAGTTGAACTGCTTAACCACATGGCTGCTTTGGGCGGTACAACAAGAAGGACGAGAGAAGACGGGTCAGAGGAGTCTAGATCGAACCATGAAGATGATGACGAGTCTTCAGGTAGGGCCTTCAGTGATGGCGACATCAGCACATGTCACACGATCGGATCCAAGATACAAGTTATTGTTCGCTTTATTTCGCTTTCTAAAGTCAGTGAAGAATTTAAACTTAAGAAACATCTGAAAAACTCAGATCGCTTCAAGGGGGTTTTCATAACCGAAGACCTGACATCACTGCGGATGAGATTGTGGGATACTGTTAAGAAAGAAAAAGGTTCTTCAAACGTATACACAATGAACGGTAACATCCACACAACGCACAAGGGTAAGAAGGTCGTTATCTCCTCACCAGACGACTTGTTCAAGTTCGACATTACGCCGAACACGGAGGAGCTGGGCCTTAAGAATCTTGAATAGGAACCGCAGGAGGATGGGAGTGCGTATCCATTATGTACTCCTCATATTAACTTTACTGTTGACTCTAGTCAAAACCAATTTGTTTCTAATTCAAATGACCATTGTAAACATTATTTTGTTTCTAGTTCTAAAATTGTTGTAGTTAATAATGCATTACCTAATTCCAATAGTTATAGCACTCATGATCATTTGTATTGTCTACCTGAACACACTCACATTATTAAATTGTCTTTCATAAATATTTGTGGTTTACTGTCAAAGTTGTTTATGCCAGATTTTGAAGATTTTGTTAATAAATATGGCATCTGTTGTGTTGCAGAAACAAAGTTGGATAAATATGACTATTAATATTGAAGGTTTTACATTTAAGCATACAAGTAGAGATATTTGTAAACGTAATTCTGGGGGCATATGCGTTTTTATTAAAAACCACTTGGTTGATAATATTACCTTTTTAGAACCTTTTTCTGAAAATTTTATGTGGTTTAAGTTTAATGACAATCCGTGTATATTTGGAATTGTATACATTCTCCCTGAAAATTCACAGTACAGTTCTTTAGAGCTGTTTGATGACTTAGAAAATAATATTCTTGATTATAGTGTGAAGTTTGAAAATTGCAATTTTTGCTTATTTGGTGATTTTAATGCAAGGAGTGGACATTTATTAGACTTCAGCAATATTGATGAATATGTCATAGATAATATTTTTGATGACACTGCTAAAAATGTCATAAATGTTAATAATTAGATAAACTGGGTATCCCAACCCAGCATTTTTTCAAGTGATATGCATTGTAATAATTACGGCTACAGACTTACAGAATTATGGAAATTTACAAACCTGCATTTTGTGAACGGACGCTGTGGGGCAGATGCATATATTGGTAAAAGTACTTGTACCAGTGGTAGTGCTATAGATTATGTCCTCTTGTCGGATGTTAACTTTCCAAAAGTTAGACATTTTAATGTATTAGATTATGATCCGTTATTGTCTGATGTACACTGTGCTTTAGAACTCTATGTAAATTTTGAAAATTTAAAGTGTGTTGACTCTTCTGACATCCCTGTTACTGTTGATGAAAATTATGTTTTCTCTAAACCAATATGGAATAACCATGTCACAGAAGAATTTGTTAGTCATTTTGATCAAACCGATATTGATAATGTTTTGTCTGTGATGACTGACCTGATTGAAAGCAAAAATTATAGCAGCGATGTTATTAATAGTATAACCGAAGACGTTTCAAATATTATTGTCAATGCTGCTACAAATTGTAATCTTATAAAGCAGAAGAAAATACCCTCCGATCCTAAAGCCAGAAAAAGTAATAAACCATGGTTTGATGAAGAGTGTAAACAATTACGACAAACTTACCATAGAAATAAGACTGCAGTAAATAAAGATTTAATGGTACATTATAGTAAAAGATACAAAAAAAGAAATTAACTTAAAGTTTAAATATTACAATGATCAGCTTGTTAATAAATTAAAGAGTCTCAGATATTCTGACCCCAAGTCATATTGGAGTTTATTGAACAAATATTCAAGTGAAAGAAAAGCTGTGGTAAATAAAATCTCAAGTGAATATTTCCATGAACACTTTATTAATTTAAATGCAAACCTGTTAAATGAAAATGATAATTTTATTGACATAAATATAGACCATATTTCTGCTCATAATGATGCGCTTAATAAGCCTTTTACAGAAATTGAAGTTAATAAAGCCATTAAGTTACTGAAAAACAACAAGTCATCTTCTTTGTTTGATAAGATCTTGAATGAATATTTAAAAAATGCACCTCAGGGTATGTTGTCAGTATTTTGTTGTTTATTTAATCTTATCTTAGATTCAGGCATTTTTCCTGAAGTCTGGAGCAAAGGCATTATTTTACCAATATATAAAAACAAAGGTAATATCAATGATCCTGATAGTTATAGAGGTATTAAAATACTAAGCTGCTTTGGGAAGTTATTTACCTCTATGTTAAATATGAGGCTAAACAATTTCTTGAAAGAAAACAACATTTTATGCGAAGAACAGGCTGGGTTTAGAAAACATTACAGTACTGTTGATCATATTTTCTCATTAAAGTTACTTGTAGACCTATACTTGGCTAACCATAGGAAATTATACTGTGCATTTGTAGATTACCGCAAAGCTTTTGATTCTTTTAATCGAACAGCCCTATGGAGCAAGATTTTAAGTTATAATATAGATGGAAAATGTTTTAAAATCATTACGTCACAGTCAAGCTTGTCCGAATTTTTTGTTAGTCATACTAGTGTAAGACAGGGTGAAAATTTGTCACCTGTCCTTTTTTAACTGTTTCTGAATGATTTGTGTACCTTCATGGCAAACAAGTATAGTAGTCTAGAGCTACTCTCAGTTAATGTAAAACAAATGTTAAGTAATGAAGATGTTGAAGTGTTTTTTAAACTATATTTATTGTTGTACGCTGATGATACTGTAATTTTAGCAGAAAGTCAAAATGACTTACAGTTTGCTTTGAATGCTATGTCTGATTATTGTAATATTTGGGGGCTAAAAGTAAACGCTGCTAAAACGAAAGTAGTTATATTTTGGAAAGACAAGAGAGGACTACGTAATGCTCCAAATTTTCAATTCGAAGGTAGTATATTAGAAATAGTTGATCACTTCTCATATCTGGGCATACAATTCTCTTTTAATGGCAAATTTTCAAAAACAAAGACCTACTTAGTTGACCAAGCTCGTAAAGCTATGTTTTCTGTTATAAATAAATCTCGAAAGTTATATTTGCCTATTAATATGCAAATTCATTTATTTGATACTATGATTGCTCCGATACTTTTGTATGGTGCGGAAGTCTGGGGAGTGGAAAACATTGATGTTATCAATAAATTTCATTTAAAATACTTTAAAATAATTCTTAAACTAAAACAAAGCACCCTAACTGTATAATATACGGCGATCTGGGGGTTTTGCCTTTGTCTGCCCACATAAAGAGCAGAGTTTTAAACTATTTGAGTAAACTTGTTAATTCGAAAGAGGATAAAATCTGTAATATTCTGTACAGAACATGTCTTGCTTTACATTTGCATGAGAACAAAAAATTTGGTTGGTTATCTTATGTACATAATAATTTGATTAACCTTTGTATGTCTAACTACTGGCTTAATCAGGAAGTTAAGTATATGAGTTCATTTAAAAATGTTATAAAAAGTAAATGATTGAATTACAGGATGTATAAGCATTATTTTGTTTTGGAAAAGTATTTCCAAGTTCTACCTGTTGATCTCGCAATTTCACTGTGCAAATTCAGGTGTATGAACCACTATCTTCCTATTGAAAAGGGTAGATTTGACAATATTCCTCGGGATTTGAGAACATGCCGTTTATGTGATGACGATGTGTTAGGTGACGAATTTCATTACTTGTTTACTTGTAAATATTTTTGTGCTGATAGAGTTAAATATATGAATGAATATTTTTATACATTCCCTTCTGCGGTAAAATTTTCTAGCTTTATGAACGATGAAAACAAAAACACTTTATTGAAATAAGCTATATTCTCTAAACAAATAATGTCATGTTTTAGATAATTACATGAATCTTTGTTTAGATATGTTGTTTCATAGGAGTGTCCATATAAAATTGTGTAATGTGAATTATTGGACGATATCATTAGTAACACTTAGTTATGGTATGTAGTATAAAACCAACATTGTATTTATAACTTTGATCTCATCCTCCATAATCAGTAAAGAAAACAAATCATCATGTTACATCATACTAGTCTGTCATAACATCGTATTGTTTAATGTATTGTGCCATATTTTATGTTATGTTAACTTGTTACATGCCCATATGGGCCTTAACTTCTTTAATAAACTTGAAACGCAGTGATTACTTCCCTTGACAATACATTATATCACTGCCACCAGCAAGTTTTTCGCCCAAATACAGGCGGATAGTTGTTTTGTTGTTGTTTTTTTCTCTGGACTTATCTCCTCAAAATATAGTATCTTTCCTTTAAAAATATTAATTTAACATATTAAAAATAAAAAGTAACTAAAAATAGGAAATTATGAAAGTCAAATTTCACCGTACGTACAGAATACACTTTGCAAATTCCCAATCGCTCGCTTGAATATCTACCATATTACCTGAAATATCTAGCAAAAAATTGGCAATTTTTACAATGTAGTTTGTATGATATACTGCACCTTAGAAGAACACCCTCCAAGATTATGTCGGCCATATTTCTTAATCAGATAAATAAACATACAGACAAAGCAGCATGAATCAATTAAACATGCCTTATAAAATAAATAAATTAATATTCTAAGTTCTTAACATGCTACAGCAGCAATATATAGTGTCACATTACAATAGCATTTTATAAATTTCTGTTGAACTTACATGTAGAGCTATAGCCTATTGGGTTGTGAAAAAATAAAATTGTGAGACCAACTGTGACCGTTCCATCTACCATCTCATTTGGAGCTTACACGTTAAATGATTTCAAACATGTAGAAATAATAGTATGGGTAAATAAGAAAAGGTCCTATCAAAACCCTCACAAATATTTAAATTTTATCTACCAATAGACAAAGGCAAACAAGGTAAATGCAAATGTGAAAAAAAACACACAGAGACGAGACATAACACACATAAAACAACAACATCAGTTACCGCCTTGGAACGGTCAATAGGCAAAACGGCCAGCTGGGGTGCTTAAACCTGGTTTGTGGAGCGCTCCAACCTCGCACTTCCTGAAGGTTTTTCTAGCAAACAAACAGTGTATGGTTGACTTACAAGTTTTCGTGGCAAACAAGTTTTCAGGGATTTGTACATAGACGCAGTTCGCGCACGCGAATTTGCCGTGACGTCACACTATTTGTAAACAGACGATCAATACATTTTGACAGCTCGTTTTTTTTGGCAAAATGCGAAAGGAACAGGTAAGATATACACATATATTCGATTCAATTGGTAAAATATTACGAACTTACCAAATAATCATATTTTATTTTTAAATTTCGATGTGTTTTTCATTCATGATTTTCATTTCACAAGCAGCCGAAGTCGAAAGTAGCAATAGTAGGGATCGTCTCACAACACTTTTATTTACAAGGGGATAATGTCAAAAAATCTAAATACAGGGCTTGTCTCAAAAAGTTGAATCGTAATCAAAGTCCTGAAAATGCATTTTTTTCTAAAGTCCTGAAAATGCATTTTCTTTTACTTTTTTTACTTTCAGGTGCATCCAAGAAAACAGGTTAAATATAGAAATTACAGCACTGAGACCTTAATGAAGGCATACAAAGAATGGCAAGAGGGCAGGATGAGCATCCACAAAGCAGCTCATATGTATGGCATCCCTGAGCAGATTTTAAGAGATAGAGCCTGTGGAAAATTAAGCCAGAAGTTTCAAAATCAGGACCAAGTGCACTTATGTCGACAGAAGAGGAGAAAACAAATTGTCACCATGTCCAGAAAGTGGCTCTTTTTGGATATGGGTACACTTATCTGGAGTTGCGCATACTTTTAACGGATACAGCCATCTTTTCTGGAAAACTTCCGAAAGAAAACAAACTTTTAAGTGAGATGTTTGTAGTGTGCTTCTTAAGTAGGCATCCAGAACTGAAAGGCCTCAAACCACGAGCACTATCACTTGTTCGTACACAGGCTGTGAGTGTTGACACCACTTCAGCCTATTATTCAGAACTGGAAATTGTTCTTGACAAATACAATTTGAAGACAAAACCACACCGCATTTTCAATGTTGATGAAACTGGTATAAATCCAGAGCATAAGCCCCCTAATGTTATTGGCACAAGAGGCATGCGAACACCAGCAATTACATCTTCCCGTTCAAGTACCACAACTGTAATTACCTGTTGCAGTGCCACTGGCCAGGCTATCCCACCCTACTTTGTCTTTAAAGGAAAACGCCTCAATGACAAGTTGCTTGAAGCTTTGCCTGGCACAGGAGCCTGTATGTCAGAAAGTGGTTGGTCAAATAGCTCCATTTTTTCCAGTACATATCTCAGCATTTTGCAATGTATGTTCCTGGTGGTTTAGGTAATGTCTACACCCTCATTTTGTATGATGGAGCATCTTCACATTTCAGTCCACTCTTGATCAACTGGGCACTTGAACATAAGTTTGTTTTAATGGTTTTAACTGCCCATACCTCGCACTGTCTGCAACCACTTGATGTGGGAGTTTTCAAACCTTTAAATGTGCATATAATAAAGCCTGTCATGAATTTATGAGAGCAAATGTTGGACGTCAGATAACTCGTAGTGATATTTGTCCATTGGCATGTAAGGCATACACCAAAGCTTTCACTCCGTCCAATATCACAAATGCCTTTAGGAAGACTGGAGTTGTGCCTTTTAACAGCCAGGTCTTATCACCAGAGCAGTTTCTTCCCAATCAAATCACATGTCCTCCAGTTGAAACTTCTTCCACTTCACTAAATCATGATGTTTCTGAAGGTGTTGCAAACAGTTCCCTGTCTAGCTTCTTGCAGAAAAAAGTCCCCAAATTTGTTCCACCATTTAAAGAAAAAAACTTCATTAAAGCCACAGACATCTAGAAAAGAAATCACATATGCATCCTTTGTCGAATCTTTGGTTTCAAATACCAGTACAAAACAATGTGCTAATAACCAAACCCAAAAAACACAGAACAAATTTGTTGTTCCTGTAAAAGCATCTGTTGTTGAGCCTGGTCCTTCCAATGTGAATATGAACATTGTCCATGAGGATACTTGTGACACTGATTCCGACGCGGAAGACATTCAACAGACAGAAAAATGTTGTGTTTGCAACAAGTTTTATGTGGATAGTCATGATGATTTCATAAGCATAATTTCCTGGGGCAAGTGTGACATGCAGGACTGCAATCACTAGGTGCACTTGAAATATTGCACAGACGTGAGAGTTCTCCGGCGACACGATTCCTTCTTCTACCTTTGCCATGTAAATGTCAACATATTTTACATCATCAGATATAACTGTTCTTTAAGCGTTTTTTAGTGAAAGAGGATGTTCATTCAAACAGTTTTTACTTTCGTTGCAACACACAATTGAAGTATATGCATGTTTATCACAATATTACGTGCTTTGAGACGACCCCCGAAAACTTGTTTGGATATTTTACCTAAACACCGTTGACATTGAACTTTCCAAACGCCGTGTTTTCAGAATGAAATGGAATCAAAGGATTGAAAACTAAACAGGTATGTTAGGAAGAGAATTGTTGAAGTTGTTGATGTTAAATTTCCTCAAATATTGTACATTTTAATGCCTAATGAGCGATTATTTGCGTTAGACCCCCCGAAAACGATATTAAGATATTATAGGAACAAATAAAACCGCCCAAGCGCTGATATATTTTAAGAACAAATAAAACAGCCCAAGCGCTGATATATAACAAGATCAATTTAAATATGGCATATAATGCCATGACATCATGTTCCAAAAGTGAAATGTAAAAAATACGACAGAAAACAACGAAATTTAGAAAACAACCTACCAACAAAATAAAACGTAGTACTGTTAAGAGCTAATAAGTTTTAAAAAAAAAACAGTTCATGAAAAGCCGAGGACTTATCCGCAGTTGGCATATTATATGTAAGAAAGGTACTAAAAATCCCGATGTTATACTTACTGTGAAATCTCACGTAAAGGGTATGGATACTGTTCAAGTTGTCTCACCTATATAGGGTACGACTGGAGAGATGAAGAGACAAGAATTCCAACAGTAACTGTCCAATTATGGCTTTAAGTCACTGTTTTCATATAGTCTCAACGACCTGTCCGGTCATCGAGTAATTTAAAAGCAATGAAAGTTCTTGACTGTAAAAGGGTCAATTGCAAGCAATGCAGTACAACGAAGGATTCCCGGGTTGTAACCGTCTGCAATACATTTTCTGATAAGTTTTGTAAAGTGGTCAGAAAAGTTATTTAGACCCTTAATTTTCTTTAACTTGTATAAAACATTGCCATAAAATGCAGGATGGCTTATGCCTTTCTGCATCAGTGTTTTCATACTGCTATTATACTTAGAAGCAAAAAAACTATTGCGGTGAAAGAATTTTGAAAACGCCTATCTTAATTTATGAAAACGAAAGCCTTGCTGTAACAGTTTAGAAGAAATAAACAGGTTTCCAGCATTGAAATCTTCTACTTTAGTACAAACTCGTGCAAACCTTGTAAGTTGTGATATGTAAATACCATAAGAGGTAGCACAAGGTGAATCACCGTCAAGGTATGGATAATTCACAATACTAAAGTTAAAATCATCTCTCTTGTCAAAGATTTTAGTAGAGACGTTGTCATTGGAAATAGCGATCTCAATGTCTAGAAATGCTGCATTTAAATGTCAGTTGTTTGCTTTATTAAGGGTAAGTTCTCTTAAGGGAGGGTAAATCTGATGGATCATTTGAGAAAAGAAAGGATTATCTATAGTAAGAATATCGTCAAGATAGCGTGACGTTAAGTTGAAAGCCTCTATAATGTGGCTTTGGTTAGAAGGGGATAAAGTTAACATGAAATCACGTTCAAAGCAGTACAAAAACAAATCTGCAATCAATGGTGCACAGTTGGTTCCCATAGGAATACCAATTACTTGTCTAAATAAAGTGTCACCGCATTTTATGTAAATATTGTCTAATAGGAAACGTAGAGCTTCACAAACATCCGAGCAAGTCCACATAGTAAACTTTTCTAAGAATGTTTTGATAAAAAATGCATTACTTTCATGACATGCAATTTATAGACGTTGCATTCGAGCAAATGTTTTCTCAACAAGAGCAATCAATTTTGTCTTAATTAAATCATGAGGTAAAGAAGTGTACAGCGTAGAGAAATCGTAAGTATTAACTGCAGAGCAATGAAAGTTTAAAGTACGAAACTTGTCCAAGACTTCTGAAGAATCTTTTATAGACCAAAAAATGTTAATTCCTGAATTTTCATACACTTTTTCACAATATTTAACCACGTGATTGCGAACGGCTGTAAGGCAAGACGTAAGTAGTTTAGATATGTGAGTGGTGGTGCTAGAGCTGGCATTAGCTATGAATCGTGACTTGTATGGTGTTTTGTGAAGCTTAGGAATCCAGTACATTGAAGGAAGTTTTTCTTGTTTAGATTCTATTTTAATATTAAAATTATGCAATCTGTTTAATATCAAGGGGCCTTAGTGATGGCCTTGGACTCCACTTCTGCCACATCCCTAAAAAAAACAGAGAACAAAGTGTTAATATATTACTTCCTAAATGGTTTTAAAGGGTATTGAAAAATACGGCCATTAAAATGTTTAAAAAACATTTATTTATAATGATATGTAATTAAAATTACAAATATAATGTTACTAAAATTAACTTTGGGTATTTATAACAGTCTTTCCATCCTGTTTGGGCAAAAAATCAGCATAATCAAATTAAAATAATGCGAGTTTCTATTAACCAAGGGTAAATATTCCAACTATGAAGACATTTTCTGAATTTGATCATAACATACCGTTCCATGTTTAGCTGTGACGAATATCAGATTATTTTAATAATGCTTTGATAATGAAATATGCTATGGGAAAGGGTTTAATTTTCAACTTCTCAAAAAGGACACATTCTGTATATGACTGACTCAAACATTATTTCAAAAGCAAACGATAAGAACAGTGACTTACTTCATTTCTTTCTGAAAGGCATCCAGGGCATACTCGCGTGCCGACTTCTCAGCAACTTTTATTTATTTATTTATTTAGGTTTTACAGCACACCGACACTTAATAGGTCATACGGCGCCGAATACAAAGTTAAGTGTGAATAAAGCGTAATCAGGTCAAAACCAAACTACGCATGTAAAATATAGAAAAATACAAAAAATCAGGTAAAAAAAATAACAATTGAAAACAGGTCAACACACAAAACGGTTTAAAAAGTATGACGATTGGTGAATAAACAGTTTAAAAATTTATAACTTACTAAGAATACCAATGTCGTTCATAAAGCAAACAAGTTTAGAATCCGACACTGTCCCAAATAGTTCGTACATGTTATGGACATTAAAATATTCGACCGTATGTGGTCTGTGTCGATACACTGTAAAAAAATATGGTTGACTGTCAGTGGTTCCTGGCAAGGAACACACACATGTTGAACCCCTCTTTTCAAGAGATAAGAATGAGTCAATCTAGTATGTCCAATGCGACAGCGGGTAAGAGCTACGTCTTCTCGTCGACTTTCTCTGCAAGCAGAGACATTGGCACCGACGTTAGGTTTAATTACGTGTAATTTGTTACAAACAATACTGTCCCAACTTGTTTGCCACTTGGTTAAAATATGTCGGTAAATAAGTGGTTTAAAATCAGTGTGTGGGATGCAAAGATCTGTCTCAGTGAGGGCTGAGGCAGATTTTGCACCCCTGTCAGCATCTTCGTTTCCTCGGATGCCTACATGACTAGGAAGCCAACAGAAGGAGATTTCGTTAGTGTCGTATAAACTTTGAAGTTTGACAAGAACAGTGCGAACATGTGGATTTGAATAATTCAGTGAATTTATGCTTTGCAATACTGAAAATATAACATATTTTTCACCGGAATAAAGGTTTTTCACCGGAATGTTCTGAAATAAAATCAAGGCTTAGATTTATAGCCTGGATTTCAGCGGTGAAGATAGACGAGTTGTTAGGAAGTCTTTGTTTAATGCAGTGGCTATTACTTACGGAAGCACAGTCAACATGAGTGTCCGTCTTTGAACCATCAGTATATATGTGAAGGTGATCAGAGTACTTATCAAGGAGTTCGAGAAATTCAGATCGTAAAATCAAAGGATCTGTGTTCGACTTTTTATTTTTACAGAGTGCTAAATTCACATCAGGAGAACGGAGTTGCCATGGTGGATGTTCAATTGTGTGGTTTTCAGAAATGTTTTCGAGTTTTATACCTGATGTGTTTATGCTATCTTTAAGCCTTAAACCAAGAGGTCTGAGGGCTTTAGGTGATCGATCATAAAGCTCCTCATGTTTAGGGTTGAAGACACAATTAAACGTTGGGTTATCGGGGTTAGACACTAGTTTAATTATATACTGCAAAGAAAGTTTCTCGCGACGCAAGAATAATGATGGTTCATTGGTTTCAACGTAAAGGCTCTGCACTGGTGAGGTCCTAAACGCTCCTAGAGCTAGACGAAGTCCCTGGTTGTGAACGACGTCCAGCATCTGGAGATAGGACCTCCTGGCAGAACCATAGACTATGCTTCCGTAATCTAATTTAGACCGAATTAGGGAACGGTACAAAAGTAACAGTGTTTTCCTATCGGCTCCCCAGTCTGTATGGGATAAATATTTAAGCAAGTTAAGAGCTTTGAGACATTTCTTCTTGATGTAATTGATATGTGGAAGAAAAGTCAGTTTCCTGTCAAAAATGACTCCAAGAAACTTAGTTTCCTGAACGACGGGAATGCGAATGTTATTTAAAAACAATTCGGGGTCAACATGAATACCACGTTTCTGACAGAAATGTATACAGTTGGTTTCGTTGGAGAAGATTTAAAATCGTTGGTGTTGCTCCATTTTTGCAACTTATTTAGACATTGTTGTAATTGTCTTTCAATTGTGCTCATATTTTTAGAGCGGTAACAAATAACGAAATCGTCCACAAAAAGTGAACAGTCAACCCCCTCATGAAGGGTTTTTACAATATTATTTATTTTTATGTTAAAAAGGGTAACAGATAGAATACTACCCTGGGGGACACCCTGTTCCTGTTTATGAACAGATGACAAAGTGGACCCGATCTTGACCTGAAAATTTCTGTCAGAAAGGAAGCTGTCAATGAAAATTGGTAAACGACCCCTGAGATCAAGGTCACCTAAATCCTTTAAAATCCCATGTTTCCAAGCCGTGTCATAAGCCTTTTCAAGATCGAAAAACACAGCTACAAGGTGTTCCTTCTTGATGAAGGCATCACGAATGAGTGTTTCTAAACGAACAAGATGATCGACTGTGCTACGTTGGTGTCTGAATCCACTTTGATATTCTGAAATTAAGTTGTTGGACTCAAGATACCAGACAAGTCTATTATTGATCATTCGTTCTAAGGTTTTACAAATACAGCTCGTCAAAGCAATAGGTCTATAGCTTAGTGGATCTGTTGGGTCCTTACCTTGTTTATGAAGTGGAATAATGAAGGCATTTTTCCAAGAATCGGGTACTTTACCGGATATCCAAATTTCATTAAAGATTGACAAAAGTAAGTTTAGAGATCGAATTGGTAAATGTTTTAGGAATTGGTACGGTATGTCGTCTGGACCAGCAGCGGTATCATGCGATTTATTTAGAGCATCCTTAAGCTCTTTCAAGGAAAAGGATTGATTGTAAGTTTCGCTATTATTAGATTAAAAATTAACCTTTTCCCTTTCAGCAGAGTGTTTCAAGGTTTGGAATTGCGGCGTGTAGTTGGACGATGAGAAATTTTGTGCAAAATTTTCAGCAAGTGTGTTCGAAATGTTTTGTTTATCTGTTATTACGGTGCCATTTGTTTTAAGGTGGTTAACAGTTGAATATGATGGTTTACCGCTAATCTTTTTAATAGCAGACCAAACGTTCTTGATGGAAGTCTTGCCATTTATTTCTGAAACATACTTTTGCCAAGATGATCTTTTGGCATGTTTAATAGTCCGGCGACTTTGAGCCCGTTCTTTTTTAAGGTTATTAAGATTTGTATCGGTAGGTCGAACATCAAATTGCTTTAATGCCGCCCTACGTTTACGAATAGATTTTTTACACTCTTCATTAAACCAAGGCTTATTACGTTTTGATTTAGTCGAGGTCTTAGGTATACACCTTTCTGCAATATTGTGCAAAGTGTTTGAAAATGCGACAATTTTGTCATCTACATTTTCTACTGAAGTTGGGACAAGTTCTGCAGAACAAAATGCTGAGAACAGGTCCCAGTTTGCTCTGTCCATCTTCCAACGAGGATTATCGTCGCCTATTGGCGAAGTACAGTTTGTAAGTATTATAGGAAAGTGATCACTTCCACAAAGGTCATCGTGTACATCCCAAGTGTAATCTAAATACACAGAGGGGTGACACAATGTTAAGTCTAACGATGAATAATGCCCAGTTGCGGGGTGCAAGTATGTTGGCTTTTTATTATTGGCCAGACATATGTCATTATGGGCAATAAAGTTTTCTATCGTCTTGCCCATATTATTGAAGTCACAACATCCCCATAGCGGGTTATGACCATTGAAGTCTCCAACGAGTATATATGGAGTAGGCAGCTGGTTAATAAGATTATCTAAATCATCTTTAGATACATTTGAATTGGGTGGAAGATAAACAGAGCAAATAGTTACAACTTTATGTAGGGTTACACGGATAGCAACAGCCTGTATGTTCGTGTCAAGTTCGACTTGAGAGTGTGGCAATTTGGAGTTGACAATTATTGTCGATCCTCCAGATGCCCTCTCGCAAGCTGTATGTATATGATTATAACAAGTATAACCCTTAAAATTGAATTTATCAGTCTTTAAGAAAGGTTTCCTGAAGACAAAGCACAGCAGGATTTAGTGTAGATAACAGAATGAGTATTTCATTGTAATTGGCCTTAAGACCTCGACAGTTCCACTGAATGATTCTATTATTCATGGGATTATTAAACTTAGTTCTTGTAGACTATATTTTCGGCGCTTTTACAGGTGACCTTGGTGGTTTTTTGGTGTCCGATGGAGCCTCCATTAGACACTCAAATTTGTTTTGATGGGTGTTTATCACCCGAGTGTTTGGAGCAGTGGGAGGACTATGTCCTCTCCTCCGCCCCGAAGGACCAGGTGTCTCCTTAGAGGAGACCTGGTCCTTGGCTGCAGGCTTGTTTTGTGCCTTTGTATTATTCTTTACAGAATCACTTGAAGAGGCAGTGTTTTTGATTGTGGAAGAAGTTTGAGTTTCAGAAGATTCCGATACCTTGTATTTGGAGGGAATGATAACTTTGTCAGAAATTTGGTCACCAGTCGGGACCTCATACTGGGTGCAATTGTCCTTGTGCACTGAGATGCTTATTTTTGGTTGCTGAGGCATATGTTGCACCACCAGCAGGAGTTGCCTTGTCTTTTGCCAATTTTCTGTCAATCATTGCTGTAAAAAAACAAATACCATATCTAAATGGATATATCTATGGTACGTATATTTTGACTTTTAAAAACGCTTTACTCTTAAATTATGGAAACAACAATATTTGCACAAGTCATTATTTGTTTATTGGTATTGTGTACTGGTCAGTAAACAATGGAAACTACAGTTTGTCCCTGCACTAAGTGTGGAAATTTAGACACATTAAATACTGTTTATAGATTTGTGCCAGCAAAAGAAACTTATATTTTTTAATTTTATGCATACATAAATTATTTGTATTATTTTAATACATACCAGTTCCAAGCTTGGTGTTAGCAACGAAGCAGGGAATTCCCTTGGTCTTTCCCAGGCGATGAGTTTTCCCATAGGGAACGATATTAACCTGCTCACAATCAATATTTTAGCACCTGACGTATAAACCCCATCCCAGTCCTCTCTGGAGTTCACCCATCACACTATACAATGTCAATGGGACTGGCCTAAGACCACAGAATTTACACGTTTTGAGTCCAGTGAGTAAAACGTCAAATTCCACAATTCGACGGCCAACCTTCCAGCCCGATTTTGAAACATGTTTTGCCAATTTTGGCTGGCACTCACAGTCGGGTCCACTACAGTAATGTCTACTTGTATCATTATGATCGATTATAAGATTTGATCGAACTACCTTACGCTCTGATTTAACCTTTTTCACGAAACGACCGCGTTTATCGCGATCATCCATTTTGACAACTTTGACGGTCAAGGTCGTAGTTTATAGTCTCTAAATAAAAAGAGGATTGCATTTCCTGTCATTAAGGCGTTTTATCTACTGTACATATGTTGTTTTATTACTAGTTATTATGTATGTTCATAAGTTCATTATATCTGTTTTAACTCCCGATGCAGGTGCTTACTGTTCGTTGTTTCACTTTGACGGGATATTTTTATTTACACTGTTTGTTTGATAGAAAAACCTTCAGGAAGTGCGAGGTTGGAGCGCTCCACAAACCAGGTTTAAGCACCCCAGTTGGCCCTTTTGCCGACTGACCGTTCCAAGGCGGTAACTGATGTTTTTTTCTTAATGTGTGTTATGTCTCGTCTCTGTGTTTGTTGTCACATTTACATTTACCTTGTTTGCCTTTGTCTAAAGGTAGATAAAATTTAAATATCTGAAATTTTTGATAGGACCTTTTCTTATTTACCTATTATTGAGAAATAAAATTAAAAAAAACGCTGTGGGAATATTCGTAATTATATCCTTATTTAAATCAAAATACAGTAGTGTGTTCAAAAAACGAATACTTTCAATAATTTAAGTTTTGGAGACTATTTAATGTCGTAAATAGCCGAGTAATCTCGAAGTGGCTCTGTAACTTCTACGAAAGGTAGGGTAATAAGGCGATGATTGACGATCTTATGATGGTCCTCAATCGTTAAATACGTTATAGCAATTTTTATCCTCGAAAATTTGCATTTTCTTTTCCATTGTTTCCCTATAATTAAAACAAAAGATGTGATCAAGAGCAATCAACTTTATAAGATAAAAGTCAATAAATTTCTTTAAAATTAAAATAATGAAATTTTCAGTACTTATAGATTGAAACATTTCGGAAAAGATGTTTTAGTCTTTTATTTGAATGAACTGAAACTTAATTACATAATATGATATAATTAGTAAATTACCAGCTGTGATGGAAATGTTAAGAAACACTTAAATCACCTTGCAACTTTTAAGAGGTGATATTCCCGAATGCAACACTGTTTAATAATGTAGCAGAAAGGAAAATTAATGAAATATTTTTAAATATTTCATTACGTATTCATTAAATATTTGATTACATAATTAGTTAATTACCCAATTAACATGTGACAGAAAAATAAAGAAGCATCCAAATTACCTCGAACATTTTTAAATGCGATATTCGTGGTAAGAGTTTTTAGCAAAAGTCCAAGTCGCCATGGAGAAGATCAGCTGCTAGTGAGTTCATTGGTATTTCAAAATCAGTAGAGTCATCATAATCCTCAGACTGCAACCAATTAGCAACTCTGTACACCTTGTTTTTTCGCAGTTTTTCAAATCTGCAGCATTGTAGACCACAAGATTCTGTTCCTGAAATCACACTTGGAAGGCTTTCATCCCATCGACTTTCCCTTCAATAATGTCCTGTAAATCTGGAATTTGGAATTGTCTAAATAGGAATATTCTTTGCGGACATTATCCAAATCAGATTCTTTCCATTTCTTTTCTACTTTTCATTTCTTTGTGTCTCTTTCTTTCTCACGTTTGATGATTTCTGCTCTTAATTCCTTCAGGAGGGTTTTCCGCCTGTTCCTCTGAACTCTCCCCCCATTTTACTGCCATACGGATAACTTCCTCTCCGCTCAATTATCAAGGTAACCGATGGTTTTATTCTTGCAGGCACGTATCCTACATGACAAGTAACACATAGTGGCATTGGGAGATTTTTGTTTTGCTGAACATACCCATGATTTCTTCTGCATCTATATTGTGTGACTTTTCTGATGCAATTTTTTCTTTAAGTTTCTCAATTACATCAAGCTCAAAGTACTTGCTGTACTGCCTCTCCCAACACAGTAATGACAGCCTTAAGACAAACTCTCGTTACAAAATGAAACTGTGGGTACACTGGCATTTCTCTAAGCTTTTTCAACGTTTCATCAGATTGAATCTCATCATCAAAGACATCTGTACTTGACAATGACAAGTTTTTGGGATTTTCTTTGGCTTTGTTCAGGGCAGATATCACTTCGTGTACAAGTTTTATGCCATCTACGTGGTTGATCTGTTTCTAGGATGAAGTTCTGATGCCCCTTTACAGCACTGTTACAGCACTCTATCAATTCAACAGTATCTGGACATTTTGACAATAAGAAATGCATATATACATGCATGTTGTATACGCACATCGAAATTCTTTCAATGGATTATGTCGACAAAAGACGAGCAAGTAAATTAAAATATGGGTAGTTTATTATTGGGTTGTTAACTTAAAGCTGACTACTTTGAACCTCTGAGTGATTGGTGGATTAGATCACATGTTCAAACGATTTATATTGTTTTGTTTTTGTCTCATGGACATCACACATTTGTAACTATGGTAACTGTTTGGGGGACACTGGATGTTGGTCTGGATATAGATGATGCGGTGTTGTTGTTTTTTTTATTATTTAGCTACCGATTCCGGGATGGCTCACGCCACGGCCACTGTCAACTTAGGTCTGCCCCGTGCACCGGTCCGACACCACCGCAGTGCATTATGGTTATTGACGTATTAGTATTTAAAGGGGTAGCTTGTAAAGTATGTTAAAGGAGAAGTATCAAAGTTTCAAATGATAGTTTGTTAATAGTTAAAGGGATGTGAAAGAAAATAAAGTTAGTAACATGCATGCAATACAGACGCTAATACATATAAAATACACTCGTTAATAAAACCTATTCTTACTATAGACGTCCCAATACCAACTGTGACATAACGATCAGGTATCTTTGGTGGAATACAAGCACAGAGAAATGCCTGAGTAGACCAACCTGAGCAGCAGGAAAAACTACAAATAAAATGTGTCTAGTTGTGGCTGGAATATTAACGCATAAGTAAGTTGATGACGCTTGTTTACAGAAATCCTACACCTTTTCCAACATCTACCCCTTAGCTTGTTAAATATTTTCAGTATTAGGCGTTCATGATCAACAGGTATTGAACAATGTTGTAACTGATCAAACAAAAATCGTATCTGATCAGTATCAAACAATGATATTTACACCTACATGAAGAAAAGATAAATAGATTAAAATCATAAATATGCAACATTACCTGTATTTTTACTAGTCTGTCATAGAGTGCCCTCTCCACTTGCACCTTCTCCTCTGTAGCATCCGAAAACAAGTTGAATGGGCTTCAGCGCTGATGACTTGCGCAGGCATGTTTACTGTAATTATATAATAATACATAATACTGTAATTATAATAATGTTTATAGTAATTACCAAATGGATTTAATGAGTAATCAACTGATAAAAACGAAGGCAATAATCAACAAAATAGCTGAAGTGTTGTTTCAAAAGGCAAATAAACGAGACACGTGACCCCTTAGAACAAACATTGTCTTAGGTTGACACTTGGCGAAATTAACATGTTACTTCTATTACTAATCTAAGAACATTTAACCGTATTTAAAACGATGTTTTTTGCGTACTTGTTGGATAATATAGCCCTTTTAAAACGGCTACATATCATTTGCGTACTTAAAATCTACACAACGTTTCTCGTGTAATTTCTCATTCAAAATATTGCTCACTTAAAGTTACAGCGCTCAATAAAGAAGTTTTTTTACATACTCAAGAATAAACTCACCTTTCAGCCATCTGGGTTTGCTTCGCACAATACCTAAATATGTTCGCGGACCGTTTTGCCCTTCTGAAAGTACGCCTGTTATTACGTTGTAGAACATGTTCAGTAAAGCATGTTCGCAACAGGAGGCGAAGTACACATGCGGTGCTCTCGACATTTTTGAAGCCCTCTACACTACTGTTGCACACCACACTCTCTAGTAGGAAAACTCAAATTGTTTCCGTTTTTTCTTCCTGTGCATTGCTAACATTAACTGCATTTTTAGTGGACGTCAGGAGATGATACGAGATATTACTTAAGTGGTACAGCTGGCCCCTTTCCACCGGCTAGCTCAAAGCATTGCAAACAATATAGGAATATTTGAGTCACTGGAGGCTTCCTTTTAATATGAGAAGGGGTATGTTAGCTTTCTCCATAGGGGTGACTGCGGATGTCTCGTTATCTTTAAACAGTGGTATAGGTTATATGAATTTCCTCGAATAGTTTTCTGGACATGGATTTCTTTTTAATTTGTTTAGTGATTTTTTTCGCCGCTTGATTGCGTCATCACAAGTCTTACTCCACCACGGGACAAGGCTTCTCCTATGTTCCTTTACTGACCGGGATACATTCCCCCGCAATGAATAGAAACTTCTCAGTTAAGAGCTGACCGTGCATGTATACATTGGTCGAGTGTATTTCATCAGGGATGAATCCCTCACACATGTTTATGCATTTTCCCAATCTGCTTTTTTGTAGTTGAATATAGCTTTAGAATTCTTTTTTTTTTGGCTCTGAATACCAAGGTTTTAAATTGAGGTGATGATTGGGAAATGATCTGATCCCCAAGTGTCTTCCATTACACCCCAGTCTGAAAGTACCGAAAGTCTAGGTCGCGCTATCGTTAGGTCTAAACAAGTTAATACTTGGCCTACTCTGGTTGGACTGCCGTCATTAAAGCCAGTCCAAAACTACCTCTCCCTGTTGGTCAGTACTGGCTGAACCCCAAGCTATATGGAGGGCATTGAAGTCGCTAGTTATGATGCTTTCCTTTTGCTCACATGCCAAAGGTGAGCTTAATTTCCTAGTTACTTCAAGGTTCGAGTAAAGCTCTGGAGTAAAGGTTAAACAGAGTTAGAGGGAATTGTTCTAAGTGAAGGTTGATTATTTACAGCTCAACTTTCCCTGTTCCAATCCTTGATGTTTTCCACTACGACCTCTGTATAGCTGACTGAATCTTTGACATACACTATTAGGCCCCCCACCCCTCGATCATCTTGTTCGTTTAGAAACACTCATTCATGATGCCTTTATCAAGAAGGAACACCTTTTAGCTGTGTTTTTCGATCTTGGAGAGACTTATGACATGGCTTGGAAACGAGAAGACGTGGCTCTTACCCTCTGTCGCATTGGACATACTAGATTAACTTATTCATATCTTTTAAAAATAGAAGTTCAACCTGTATGTTTTTCTTTGCCAGGGACCACTGACAGTCAACCATATTTTATTACAGTGTATCGACACAGACCACATACGGTCGAAGTATTTTAATGTCAATAACCGACCCTGCCGGTGAGCTTTAGAATTCTCCGGCTGCCGCTACCTGTAGCGGGGTAAGAACCCTCCAAAGGTAGCCCACCTGTTTGCCGTGGATGGCGACCCTGTATCTCAGCCCTCACTGAGACAGATCTTTGCATCCCACACACTGATTTTAAACCACTTATTTACCGACATATTTTAACCAAGTGGCAAACAAGTTGGAACAGTATTGTTTGTAACAAATTACACGTAATTAAGCCTAACGTCGGTGCCAATGTCTGCTTGCAGAGAAAGTCAACGAGAAGACGTAGCTCTTACCCGCTGTCGCATTGGACATACTAGATTAACTCATTCATATCTTTTAAAAAGAGAAGTTCAACCTGTATGTGTTCCTTGCCAGGACAGTCAACCACATTTTATTACATTGTATCGACACAGACCACATACGGTCGAAGTATTTTAATGTCAAAAGCAGGTGCGAACTATTTAGGACAGTGTCGGATTCAAAACTTGTTTGCTTCTTGAACGAGATTGGTATTCTTAATAAGTTATAAATTTCAAACTGTTTATTTACCAACCGCTATACTTTTTAAACCGTTTTATGTGTTGACCTGTTTTCAATTATAATTTATTTTTTAACCTGATTTTTTATCAGTTTTTATATTTTTCTATATATTATACTTGCGTAATCTGGTTTTAACCTGATTATGCTCTATTCACATTTAACTTTGTATTCGGCGCCGTATGGCCTGTTAAGTGTCGGTGTGCCGTAAAACCCAAATAAATAAATAAAAGACTTATCATTAATATTCACATCATGACCCCTCTCCGTACCCATAAATGACCAACGTGTGTGGTTGGGCATGTATGTACTTACCACCCCTTCATGGTAAGCGGATTATCATGAGCTGGACATGCAGGATGCCGACCTGCTACAAGCCGCTAGGGATCACTTATAGTTGTGGGTCTGCCGTAACTGGAAGATATAACCTGAATGTGCTGCTATTTTATGGCACCATTTTCCAGCTTCAAACTATACTGGTACTGGAGATGTGCCATCCTTTATTTAAGGAACCGCGTTTCTTTTAAAAAAAAGTCTCAAATGACCACCGAGTTTCTTACGTAAGGAAATACAGCTAAATGTTAAATGTGACTAGTTGCATTTGTCGTTTGTTGACTAATAGTTATCTCTTCTTTTCTTAGTAGGGCACGTTGTATCTAGTTCACCGCGCCTGTTTGTCATCCGATGGCGATCCATTCGCTCTATCTCCTCTTGTCAGGATATTGACGTTTAAGTCGACACTGACCAACACACTACTTTGGCCCTAAGTTGTGGTGTAAACGGGCGTGGTGCTGGTTCTGTATCCCAAATCGGCTAACCCCTCGGCCGGTGCTGGGTTATCTTTTACTCCCTTTCGTCCCACTTTCTTGCATCCGACTTTCCACTCCTTTTTTCCTCTTTCTTTCTTCAAATATACCGTGTTCCGTAAACTCATTCTCTCATGTTTTCCCCTATTAACTATAACCCAGCTGCCGGTCGACACCCCCTTAACGGATCAATCTGGCATTTTATATGCTTTATAGCATATTTTATGTCAGAGTATCGCATCCTGGTATCACTGGCGTTGGGAGGTCGGAGATCCACTCCCATAAGACGCCCCCTTGTTGGGCTCCGTGGTGGGTGGTTAGCCAGGATACCGAATAATTATAAAAATCTCTAATGGGACGCAAACGTAAATGCAAGGAACCGATCCCTACTTTATCGTCCGAAGATTCCGATACCGATACACCTACAAGCACGTGCTTTCCTCACTTTATTGTTGTCGAATCGACAGAGAAAAAGCCGATAACCAAAGTATCCCCTTTTGTGATAGAAAAATCCATCAAAGGCCTTATTGGCAGTGTTGTTTCAGTAAAAAAAACTAAAAAATGACTGCCAGTGTGAAGCCTAATTGAAACGGATTGTAAAACTTACTCCGACAAACTTCTTAAACTCACTGACTTCTGTTCGTTAAAAGTAAAAACGTACCCTCACTCTTCTCTGAACTCCTCGAAAGGCGTAATTCGGTGCCCTGACCTTGCTGGTGTCTCTGAGGAGGATATCCTCAGGGAACTCACGCCACAGGAGGTGTGTGGCGTCCGCAGGATTTCATTCTTGAGGGACTGCCGGCGAGTTCCAACAAATACTTTTGTATTAACTTTCGCCAACCCATCACTCCCTACTTCTATTAAAATCGGTTACCTCAACGTAAAAGTGCAGGTGTACATTCCTAATCCACTTAGGTGTTTTCATTGGCCACCACGAGTCCCAGTGCAAGGAAGACGACCGTTGCCCACGTTGCGGTGAACAGTCCGCCCAGCGCTTAAATTGTTCTGGACCACATGAGACCAAATCCAGGGATTGCCCTGCCTGAAAACTAGAAAAGGAAGTACTAAAAATAAAGTACACCAAAAACATCTCCTTTCCAGAAGCCAGAAAATTGGCAAAAGACTAGACAACTCCTGCTGGTGGTGCAACATATGCCTCATTCATGATCTTTCTGGACTTTCGGAGGAGGAGATACTGACAGAACTCACACCACAAGGTGTGAGTGGTGTCAGGAGGATTTCCTTCTCCAGGGATGGTCGCAGGATCCCCACCAACACATAAGTTTTAACTTTCAACAACCCAAAACGTCTATCAACAATCAAAATCGGTTATCTTCTGGTCAAAATTCAAGTCTATATTCCAAATCTATAAGGTTGTTTTGATTTTCAGAAATTTGGTTACCATGAGTCTAATTGTACAAATGATATCATCTGCGGACGATGCAGTGAACCCGCTCACGCCCCAAACTTTAAGTGTGAAGCCGAACCGAAGTGTCCAAATTGCTCTGGACCTCACGAAAGTAGGTCCAGAGATTGTCCAACTTGCAAATTCGAGAAAGAGGTGCTTAAAATTAAATACACTCTCAACATCTCATTTCCAGAAGCGCGGAAATCAGTGCAAGAGAAACAGAAATACGTCTCTTCCAAAACATCTTACGCTGCAATTACAAAATCAAACACTTCGGTTTGCCAAGACAATTCGACTCAATATGAAACACTCTCTGGTGACCAAGTTTCTGACAAAATAATAATTCCAACAAAATTTAAAAACACAGTCTTCTGAAATTACAAAAACCACCCAACCCAAACCATTTCGTCTACACAATCTTCCAAACCTTCCTCTAACCAACCTTCCAAACCCTCCTCTATCCAACCTTTAGAACCTACTTCAAGGCAAACCAAATCAGAAAGAAGAGCTGCGGCAAAAACTTCAAAAGAAGTTACTAGCCCTTCCGCGAAAACAAAAGGACCTAGTCCTACCAATACCCAGGAGAAGAGAGTTGGCCGGTCCAACGCTCTTAATAGATTTGATTGTCTGATGGAGACGGATTCTCCACCAGACAAGGACAAAGCAACAAGGTCACCCGTTAAGGCTTCAAGATGAGACATTTAACTATCATTTAATATAATCCTATGAACAACAAAATAGTGCAATAGAATTGTCGGGGCCTTAGAGCCAATGTTAATGAAATTTTACTTTTATTGACCACTTTAAACCCTGCTGTGCTATGCCTTCAGGAGACATTTCAGAAGGAAAGTGATAATATTGACTTTAAAGGTTATTCTATATATAATCACATTCATACAATGTGTGATAGGGCGTCTGGAGGATCGACAATACTTGTCAACTCCAAACTGCCAGATTCAAAAATTAACGTTAATACTGATTTACAGGCTGTTGCCATTCGTGTAACAGTCCATAAAGTCATAACAGTTTGCTCTGTTTACCTTCCACCTAATTCAGATATTCCAAAATCAAAGTTAGATGATTTAATTAACCAATTACCGTCCCCTTATATTCTTGTAGGGGACTTTAATGGACATAGCCCATTATGGGGATGTTCCGATTATAATAATATGGGTAAAACTTTAGAGAACTTTATTGCCCAAAATGATATATGCCTAATGAATAACAAAAAGGCAACTTACTTACATCCTGCTTCAGGACATTATTCATCTCTTGACCTTTCTTTATGTAACCCTTCTATATATCTTGATTATAGTTGGGATGTACATGACGATTAATGTGGAAGTAATCATTTTCCTGTAATATTACTCAACGATTCTGTCAACTAAAATGACAATAACACTTATTAGAGAATGAACAGAGCAAATGGGGAATTATTCTCAATATTTTGTACTGAAGAAATGACTATTTCAACATTTGAGAATGCTAAAGATAAAATATATTCATTCTCAACAATTCTTCATAGCATAGCAGAAAAGTGTATACCTAAGACCACGACAAAGTCAAAGCGTAACAAACCTTGGTTTAATGATTAATGCAAAAAGAAAACGTCGATCGGCACTTACGAAATTTAATATTCGTCCTACTACTGCTTATTTAAATAATGTCAAATATGAAAGGGCTAAGAGTAGGCATTAAACAAGCCAAAAGAACATCTTGGCAGAAATTCGTTTCTGGTATAACCAGCAAAACTCTGGTCAAAAATGTCTGGTCAGCCATAAGAAAAATCAGCGGAAAATCTTCTTCAGCAACAGTAAACCATTTATAATCTAATTAATCAATAATAACAAACAAAAAAGAAATTTCAGACACTCTTGCTAAAAGTTTAGCAAAAAATTCGTCTTCCGAAAATTACTCGTAAGAATTTCAAAATGTAAAGAATCGGGTTGAGAAATGTAAAATCAATTTTAGTTCAAACAATAATGAAAATTACAACCAACCCTTTTCTCTAGAAAACTTAGAGAAGCATTGAATTAATCTCATGATACCGCTGATGGACCAGATGATATTCCCTACCAATTTTTGAAACATCTGCCGCATACATCATTAAATTTACTTTTGTCTATTTATAATGACATTTGGTTTCCCGGACAAGTTCCGAATTCGTGGAAAAATGTATTCGTCATTCCTATACCTACACAGGGAAAGGATCCAACAGATCCTTCAAGTTACAGACCTATTGCTTTGACTAGTTGTTTTGTAAAACATTAGAACGGATGATAAATAATAGACTCGTTTAGTATCTTGAATCGAATAATTTAATCACAGAATTTCAAAGTGGGTTCAGAAACCATCGAAGTACACTCGATCATTTTGTTCGATTTGAAACTTTTATACGCGATGCCTTTATCAACAAATAACACCTCGTAGCGGTGTTCTTTGACCTTGAAAAGGCATACGATAAAACATGCGAATTTAAAAGATTTAGGTGACCTTGGTCTCAAGGGTCGTTTACTCACATTTATTAAAAAAATTTCTTTCTGACAGAAATTTTCAAGTTAAAATTGGGTCTACTTTGTCTTCTGTTCATAAACAGGAACAAGGTGTCGCTCAGGGTAATATATTGTCAGTTACTCTCTATAACATCAAAATAAATAACATTGTAAAAACCCAAAATAATTGGAGTAGATTGTTCACTATATGTGGACGATTTCCTTATATGTTATCGTTCTAAAAATATGAATACGATAGAAAGGCAATTACAACAATGCCTCAACAAATTACAAACTTGGAGTAACAATGGTTTCAAATTATCACCCACCAAAACAAACTGCGTACATTTCTCTCAGAAAAGAACTTTGCACAACGATCCTGAGTTATTTCTTAACAACATTCGTATTCCTGTCGTCAAGGAAACGAAATTTCTTGGTGTCATATTTGACAGTAAATTATCTTTTATACCGCATATTAAATATGTAAAATCTAAATGTCTTAACCTGTTGAAATTTTTATCCCATACCGACTGGGGAGCTGATAGGAAAGTTCTATTGCAACTTTATAGATCACTAATTAGATAGAAATTAGATTATGATAGCAATGTTTACGGCTCTGCCAGCAGATCATATCTCCAGATGCTTGACTTTGTCTACAACCAGGGACTCCGTCTGGCCCTTAGAGCTTTCAGGACCTCTCCTGTAGAGAGCCTTTACGTTGAAGCTAATGAGCCATTATTGTACCTTAGACGAGAGAAACTTGCGCTTCAGTTCCTAACAAAATTGAAATTTAACCCTAAAAATCCAGCACATAGTGTTATTTTCAATCCTAAATATAAACACTTGTACGAGCGTAAACCAAAGGCAATTAAACCTTTGGTTTACAGATATTAGAACTCGTACAATCATCATATCTGAATTTAAGTTAAATAATGGAAAAATAATGTATTGGAATTTCCACCATGGCAACTGAAAACTTCCGAAGTCGATGTAAAAAAAGACCCTCTCGTACTTCGCTCAAATTTTAACGAACTGCGCGACAAGAAATACTCTTACTACCTCGAAATATATACTGATGGCTCAAAAGCAGATACATATGTCGGCTGTGCTTCCGTAAGTACAATTCACTGTTTTAAACAAAAATTACCCATAGAATCGTCCATTTTTACAGCCGAAATTCAGGCTGTTAACCTTCTCTTGACTTTATTTCTGATCATTCTGGCGATAAATTTGTAATATTTACTGACTCTTTGTCGGTATTATAGTCTATTAAAAATCTCAATTATTCCAACCCTCACATTAGAGGTTTTCTGTTGGCTACCCAGTCATGTAGGCATCCAAGGAAACGAGGATGCAGATAAAAGTGCAAAATCTGCTTCAGTCCTTACTGAGACAGATCTTTGCATCCCACACTCAGATTTTAAACCAGTTATCAATCGATATTTTTTAACCAAGTGACAAACAAGTTGGGACAGTACTGTTTATAACAAATTACATGTAATTAAACCTAATGTCGGCGCCAATATCTCTACTTGCAGAGAAAGTAGGCGGGAAGACGTAGCTCTGACCCGCTGTCGCATTGGACATATTAGGTTAACTCATTCATATCTTTTAAAAAGAGAAGTTCAGCCTGAGTGTGGACCTTGCCAGGAACCTCTTACAGTTAATCATATTTTACTACATTGTATTGACACAGATCATATTCGATCTAAATATTTTAATGTCAATAATATACACGAACTATTTAAGACAGTATCCGATGCTAAACTTGTTTGCTTCTTAACCGAGATTGGTATTCTTAGTAAGTTATTAATTTTTAAACTGTCTATTATGCTAACGTTATACATTTTAACTGTTTAATATATTAACTTGTTTTTCGTTTGTCATTCACATTTTTAACCTGATAGACTTTTATTTCTACTCACGTTTTTTTTTCTTTTGCTTTAACCTGATTTTATTCTCATGTCGTTAAACTTTAATGTATTCGGCGCCGTATGACCTATCAAGTGTCGGTGTCCTGTAAAACCCAAAAAACAAAACACTTCTGTTATATTATTTAATTCTAAAAAACATAACTCATCTTTATTTTTACTGAGGATAAATAGCAAATTAATCAATATTCCCAGTCAAAAACGTCTGCACTTGCACAGATCCTTCAGAATATAAGTACAAAGAGTATGCAAATATATATTCTCTCTCGTATTTGGTTAATTTACTTTTTTGCCATCTGTTCATAATAACGACTTTCAGAAGGGAAAAGGAAGCTGCAAACTGCCACTCTGAAATTAGGGGGCAAACTGGGTGTCTGTTTCAATGAAATGCACAGCTTCACAACCAAGGTTAAGGGTGTCATAGTCACAATAAGCGTTAGTGATTGCTGATATTACCAATGTTGTTGATGGGAGACAGGAAGCTGCAAATTGCAACTCTGAAGAAAGGGGGCAAACTGAGTGTCTGTCTCACTAAAATGCACAGCTTCACAACCAAGGTTAAGGATGTCATAGTCACAATAAGTATTAGGTAAATAAGAAAAGGTCCTATCAAAATTTCCACAGATATTTAAATTTTATCTACCTGTAGACAAAGGCAAACAAGGTAAATGTAAATGTGACAAAAACACAGACGAGACATAACATACAAAAAGAAAAACCATCAGTGTTACCGCCTTGGAACGGTCAGTCGGCAAAAGGGCCAACTCGGGTGCTTAAACCTGGTTTGTGGAGCGCTCCAACCTCGTACTTCCTGAAGGTTTTTCTATCAAACAAACAGTGTATCCTCGATTGACGTGAATTCGATACGTACATGTTTTCGATACTTTCGTTTTCACGCGCATCTGTTCTAAACCAGAAGTGGAAACTACGTCATACATTGTTTACATCGTAATCGGTGTTCTACTGATTTCCACCGTCTGTCAAAATTTGTAAACAATGCGTAAAAAGCAAGTAAGTCCTTCTTTGTTATTGAAATTTACCATTTTGCTTAACACTTTATTTAAACATTTACCTAGCAACATACAAATTGTGTTTATTCAATCATAAAATATCTTGATACTATTGGAGAGGTCCTTCATCGTCTGCTCCGTGAAGTCACATGATCACCATGTGACCATGGCTGCATATTAATTATATACAGGGTGTGTTAAAAGTATATCTACCTTAAGAATTTTTGTTGTTTTTTTATTGGCTATACTTGTAGTAGAAAAAGCACCGTATGCTTATATTTTTATAAACTTATTTCATTTTGTTTTCTTTCATTACAGGTTAAACCTATGCACTCAGTGGCTAAATTCAGGATGTACTCACCAACAGCCATGACTTATGCTTATCATGCTGTCAGAGCAATGAACCTAGCTGTTAAATCAGCAGCAAGACAATTTCATGGGTGAAAGTTAGAAATTATGAAAAACCTGAAATCCTGAAAATGTGTCAGTTTATATAGGGAAAATAAAGAAAATCAACCATTTTCAGACACACATAAACCTGAATTTCGGGCATAATCCTGAAAACTTTTACCCATGCAATTTGGTGTTCCCTAAACTACCCTCAGAGATCGGGTAATGGGTCGGATAGATCCAGAAACAGTGTCATCTGGACCACATGCTCTTTTTACACAGGAAGAAGAGGCGTTATTTGTTAACCATCGCAAAACAATGGCTGAGCTTGGATATGGCTATTCAAGAAGCGAAGTGGTAGACCAGGCAACAAACTTTGCTGTGTATCTGCAGAAACGTGACAAAAATCATCCACTGAGTGACAGGTGGTACCGTGGCTTCATGGCTAGGTGGCCTGAAATGAAACTTGTTAAGCCCAGAGCACTGTGCAACTACAGAGCCAGCATCACCAAGTACTTTAACAACCTGGAGTCTGTGTTGAAGAAATATGATTTAATGGACAAACCCGAATGTATCTATAATGTGGATGATAAGGGAGTCCAGACAGAGCATACACCGCCATATGTTGTTTGCGTCAGAAACTCGACGCCTGCCATTACATCTAACAGATCTTGCACCACTACAGTGTTAGGGTGTGGCAATGCCCTTGGCACACAAATTCCACCTTTCTTTGTCTTCAAGGGCCAAAGGATGAAGGATGAACTACTTGATGGTAAATCTCCTGGTGCTCTGGGTACTGTATCCGAGACGGGATGGTCAAACAGCAGTGTCTTTATAGAGTATCTGGACTCACATTTTTTGAAGTATGTTCAGCGACCTACTGAGAACCAGTCTCTTATTCTGCTTTTCGATGGTCATAAGTCCCTTGTCACTGTTCCTGTTATTCTATGGGCAAAACAACACAATGTGGTCCTGTTCGTCCTCCCGGCCCACACAAGCCATATACTCCAGCCGTTAGATGTGGGATGCTTTTGCCCTCTTCAACGCATTTACAACTCTGAATGTCACAAATTTCTTCGAAACAGTCCAGCTTCACAAATAACAAGATTCAATGTTTGTGCCTTAGTATGCAGCGCCTATTCACCAGCACTCTCGGTCACCAATTTAAGATCGGCCTTCAAGAAAACGGGAAAATTCCCATTCAATCCAGCTGTCATTGATGACTTTCAAGTTGCAACATTCAAAGCATACATTGCCTCTACTGAGACCAGAGTTGATGATATTCAAGCACAACTTATCCAGCCTGAAATCTTCTTTCAGTCAGCAGAAAAGGTGACTTCTGACAAACAGACATATTCACGAAAAAAACACACTAACACTCTTAGCAAAATCACATCTGGAGCCTGTGTCACTCTTCCAGAAGTTGAAGATAAAATAATCATGCATGTGAGTGAAAACCCTAAACTCAAGAAGCCTCCATCAAAAAGACCACACTCACAAATCAAGACAAGCTGTGAAAAGAAACACAAAGGTCAAAGAAACAACCCACCAGTCAGTTGTCAACCTGGTCCATCAGAGCAACAAGTCGTGTGTCCTCAGCCTGGTCCATCTGGGCTACAAGTTGTGCATATAAGTGATGAAGAAGACACAGAAGATCTCAGTGAAGATGAAACGTGCTGTGTGTGCCATCTTTTTCAGCCGGTACAGTTGCAGAACTGTGTTTCTGTGGTATTAACTAAGTGGGCCCAGTGTGACATAACAACATGTAAACACTGGACCCATCTGAAATACTGCTGTGACCAGTCTGTTGTGAGGAGAAACACAAGTTTCTATTGTCCGTGTCATAAAACTAATCAAACAGAGGAGTAATCAAGTAACTTTTAACAACATTTGCTGTGAGACAATCTATGTGTTCATTTGGGCATACCCTGTAGCCATGTACTCTCCAGTTGTGGAGTATCGAAAATACGTCAATAAATACGTTCAAGCGGTATGATGATGGTGTTGTATTTTGAATTATTGTAATGAGTGAAGTATTAAATTTAAAAAAATATTATATTGACGGAATTAAAGTTGTTTGAATAATATTTAAAGGAACCCGATCTTTTTCTTTTAAGGTTTGTAAAATTTTGACATTATCTGTTTGCGCATGCTTAGAGTCTCGAAAACACGTCAATCAAGGATAAATAAAAAATATCCCGTCAAAGTGAAACAACTAACGGTAAGCACCTGGGGTGCGTTTCATGAAAATTATACGAATTGGCACAATCGTATTTTACGATCCTCGTTTACGATATTTTTTACGATATGGAGTGAACCGTTTCATGAAACTTGTCGCAGAAACGCACACCTGTCGAATGTTTACGATTTCATAAAAAAACGCAAGCCAGTCAATAATTCTTGTTCCGGTTACGTCGAATTCCCGCGATGCTGTCAGCAGAAGACAACTCTGAATGTCACAAATTCAAAATGAACGACAAACGAAAGAAAGGGAAGAACTGGTCAAGGGAGGAGACGCAATGTCTAGTAACCTTCGGAGTCGAAAACCACTCGTCCTTGTCTGGTTCTTTCACGAACTCATTGACAAACGCCGACAAGGACGAGTTGTGGCAAAATATCACGGAAATGTAAGTTAAAAACAAAGACTAAAAACTATTTTTTGAATTAAATATATTCAAGCGGTCACATTTTTAATTACAACAAGCAAAACCAATTATTTTTCATGTTGTTAGCTTACTTTAAATTTAAAGTATATGGCTGTTTTAGTTTTTAACATAGATTCATTTTAATACAAAATGTGTCGCTTGTTCCAAAAGACTGGTCAGAGTTTTGTCCCTTTGCAAACGCGATAAAAATAGATCTTCCCGATAAATATAGACTTACATACAGGCATAGCTCTATACAAAAATTCCCAAGTGAACAATGTAAACGGTCAACGTGTAATTTTAAATTGTAAAAAAATAGTCTTACCTACCTCAACAATATGACATAAAATGCGTTCATTTAACCATACAGTCAGTAATTTTTTTTTTCCAAATGCTGTTTTGAGAAACAAAATAAGCAGCGACATGCATGAACATTTTGCCAGCCTTTAGCTTAGTACTTTGAATTGAATACAAAAGCAATAAGCACGACAAATGTTCAAACACGATAATCAGTTTCCACACCCGTTGTATATCCAATCCAACAAGTATCCTTGAACAATGCAAGCGCTTTGCAGTCCATTTTGAAATTACCCACGTCCTCAAGAGTTGCCCTTATATTCATGGGCGATACGTTTTACTTTCTTAAACGGCACATTACTTTCAGTAATGCGATAACCATTGAAAGCTACTTACACAGAGCTTGGTACAATTTAAGTACAACTATCCTATACATACTGTTAAAATTTTCATATGACGATAAGTAAAAGAACTATTTTTTTTTTGTTTCCACATAACACTTGGTCGTTATTACTAAGACACAAACCTATATGTCGCCATCATCACATATAAAATGTACGTCATTAACTTTAAGGCTAAACTATCAATGAGTCACGCTTAACACAATCACACTTCATGATACCATCATATCATTCAGAATCATAATCTTGTTAAATGCTATATGCCTTAGAAGGAATCTTAATTTTGTTAAATTCTATATTTCTTAACTTATTTTTGTTTACAATTTATACAATTTATTCCCTATTATAGTAAATTGTATAGGAGTGTGAACTGTTATGTAAAAATTTTAAAAAAATCCTTTTTAAAATTTCGTATAAAGTTTATTTTTTCCTTAGTAACATGTTAGTTAATCTGACAAATTTCAGGGTAAATGCAATCGGAGGACAAATGAGGAACAGGAAAGATGTCCAAAAGAAATGGATAGATTTGAAGGTATAGTATGGTAATATAAACATGCAATTTAGACTTAAGCATACATACATTCAAGCACATAGTTTTGTAAAATGTGGTCAATGTATTGTTAAAGACATACAAAATAAACAAAACACGCAAAGAAAAAATAAAAGTAAAACATTTTATAAATGATAAAGACATTTATTTTTCACATTTTGCTTATGGTTTAAATAATGATTTGTACATACATACAGTGTCATTTGACATTTCAGAGTATTACAAGATCCAAATTGAAGGCCGCAAAAAATGGCAGCGGGGAACTGGTGGTGGACCAGCACCACCATCCCTCAGCCAGCTTGAGGAAATGGTAAGAGGGTTTAAACAATTCATTCAATTTTAGTTTTTTACCATGACCAAAAAAAATGATTTATTATGAATATATTACAGAACATAATCATTTCATGTCAGTAGTCATGATTATGTTTTATTTATATTTGTTTCACTTACCAATTTTATCTACATGTATAATAAATTACCATAAACCAATTTAACACATTTTTAACCACCTTTTCAGGTTGCTACGGTGCTTCCTCATGAATCGTATGAGGGCATATTGGAAATGGGGGACACTTTTCTTGGTAAGCATAATGTTTTCTTACTAGGAAATCAACAAATAAATAACAACATCATAAATATAAGCCTAAAGCTGTCTTAATTACTAAATTTAATTAAAGAGATCACAGTACACCTTTATTATTTTTTTAACTACTGGGTACTAAGTTTTAAACATGTTTACAAGAAAGAAAACAGTCAACAAATAAACTGCTGGTAATTCATAACAAAACATCAAATCAATTTATACATAAACTTTAAATTTTAATTTTAGTGATAATACCATCAACATTTAAGATAAGAAATTCTATTTTAACAGAAAATCAACTACAGGACACAGCTGATTGGAGTTAGGATTGCAAAGCAGGTACTATCCTATGATTGGGTTGGATTTGGTGGCATTTTGCTAATACTGTGCAGCAACATGTCTATCATTATAGCAAAAGGTCACTTATGAGGTGCCCATGGACTGCTCCCGTCTGTTCATTATACTGACACCGACAAGTCAGGCCTAATTATGTCCCCAATCTCCTACCATTAAGAGGGAAGCCACTACTACCAACTTTAAAGTCTTTGGATGGACTCAGCGGGGTTCAAACCCACGACCTCCAGATCAATATACCCAATGTTTTCTTCCACTTGAGCTATTGCAGCCGGATCTACTATCTTAGAATCTCGTTATAAATACATAGTCCTGTCTCAAATATGCCTCTTTAATGTTACTTAAGATATTATATTAATGATATACACCACATTAGGCTGGTATATATACATTTTTAACAGTTTTCAATACAGTTTGAAAACCAATCCAACAAAATAGAGGCTCATCCTTAAAGTGCATAAATATACGCAACAAATAAAGGGTAAGCTTTGTTTACAGTGTGAGATGTGATAACGAATATTGATTTAAAAAGAAAAAGTAGCCTCAACAAGGGCTGTTTCAAAACAGTTCATCATAAAAGCACTTCCAACTGAGCATGCTGTTTAACATAGGGTGAATAGAATTCTGTAAATGAATGTCAGTTTTACTTATTTATAAAAACAGCATTGTATTTACAGGTGGCCCTCCACAGGAACCCCTGTCTTCACTACAATCAGGTATGTGTATATTAACAAAAATTAAAGGTATAAATAGGATCAGTAAACTAATTAATAACCTAAAGTTATTATTATGTATGTTGTAAAAGTGGTTTGTAACATGGATTATTTTGATGCATTGTTTCAAGCATGTTGTAATCCAGTGCCAGAGTGCTACTACAAATACAAATAGTAAATGTAAATATATGATGTGTATTTGCTTTCTATAATTACAATGAATGAAGAAGGGAACTGTTATGTATCAATGTAACAGCCTCCTCATATATCTTGTCAGCATATGCGATACAATGTTTAAGGTTAAAAAATCTACATATAAAATGTAAATAAATTGACAGTCTCAAAACACTTTATTTCAGAAAGCAATACCTATCAAGAAGGATGTGGTGATTGTGGTGAGTCAACTTCTATGAAGAAACACACAAATAAAAGAAAACTCAATCGAAGTGAGTACACCCGCTGCTTTGCAAATATACATACGTTTAATATTCTTATGCATTGTTTTAATATTCTATTCTGATTTGGTTGGATTTAATTATTTTTATGTTTTAATATAAAAACAAGGTTAGTTTATTGGCAACAATTATAAAGAACAATTGTTTTCTAATTGGTTTGTTTGTCTAACGTCCCCACCAACAGTACTCCAGTTAAACAGTTACAAAGTCTTCTAGATATTAAAGATTATCTACCATTCCTACAATACATGTACAATATATGTTCTGTAAAATGTCACCACTAGCCACAGCATTCACTGTCCTTGACATCCCTGGTATCAAACCCAGTTACAGTAGTTGTTTTTCCAAAATTTGTAAACAAACAAGTTTTATTTATTTCAGGAAGTTGTCACTGCAGTGAAGAATTGCTTGAAATTGAAAAAAAACATCCTGGAGTGTTCAAAAAAAGAAACATCTTATTAGAAAAAATTATCTGTCAAAATACTGAAATAATTCAGTTAAAGAAACAAAAATAGATATCATGCAACAGAAATTAACTCTTAAACAATCATCAATTGTAGAGAGTCTTTTAGCCAACAACTAACGAAGGGACTCAGACCCACAAAAACTATAACATTCAATTTTTTTGGTCACCTTTTAAAACATGATGTTGCCACATTATAATGGTCCTGTCACATTAAGGTTGGCTGTAATGTTTTCATTTCTTCATCAAACTTTCAAATAAGATTGCTAATGACAAGACAGACATAATGCATAATAAAGGTTAATGTTAAATTTGTTACAATATGTCCCTTTTTGATATTCTTATAAAGTATCTGAGGGCAACACAGTGTTCAACTTAACAGCCACTTAATTATAGTTTGGTGTGGTTTTGGAAATACATGGCAGCAACACAAGTATGGTCATTATAGCGTATGAAGCTAGTAATTGGTGAAGGAAGACCACATGTCAGCTGAAAACCTCCCAACAAGAATGATTCACCCTCAACCAGGCTCGAACCAATGTTCAAGTAATGTTCAAGTAATGTGACTCAATTATGCTATTTAATCATTGGAATAAATTAGTCATTGTCCCATATTTGGTTAATTCTTGAATTGAATTGTATTTGTCGGCATTTTGCTGATACTGTCGATGTGAGAACTACACTAAGGGTCTTCCATCACCAATTACAAATTAGGCGTCACTATGATGGCCATTATAATGTTGCTGTGAAGTGTTACAAAAACCAAAACCAATGAGGAGCTTAAGAGTGTTAAGATTATATTGCTGATGACAACACAAACATGATGCTGCCTAATCCTGTAGGAAATGTCCTTTTGTGTTATTCTGACAAAATATTAAAAGGCAAAGAGCAAAAATATATTATGTGATAAGAGTCCCAATTAATGTAAAATAAAACAAAAAAGCTGAAAATTGCCAATCATGTATAAGTTGTTTAAGTAATGTAATTCATTGAAACAAATTAATGATCGATTGTCTTTTGGTTTGTCCCTGTCCATGTGCATCTGGCATGTGTATTGATAAGGCAGGGGTGCCATCATCCTCATCATATATTGGCTCTGGGTTTGCTAGTCCATTGTCAACACACAGATTGTGCAATCGAGCACAACACATAATTATCTGTGCACATTTCACAGGTCTGTACTGGAGACAGCCAGCTGACTTATGTAAGCATCTGTTACAAATAGAAAAAGACATACAAGACATTTTCTTCACAGCACTAATCTATAAGGGAAATATGAGTTATGAAGAAGGATTCTGAAGTATACATACTTTTGTTAAAATAATTACTAATAAAGTGTGTGTATTGGTAAAAAGTTATTTTCACTGAACCTAAAAAATAAAAAAAATATCGGTATTTATTTTATAAACTGTTTGAATATCCTTATAAGTAATTTAAATTTTTCACAAATCTTGTCTGCAGTTTCTTGCTCATGGCATACTTTCTTCGAGTAGTTTTTTATGTTCAAAAGACACACTTTTTTTCAATTAAAGGCGGTTTCCGTCAGTTTGGGTAACATTTCATTTTGCTAAAACAACCAAGTTAGTTATTGTAACCTGGAAAGATGTCGACAAATGCTGCCTATTAATGTCCTACATAAAAGAATAGAGTGTTGTTTGTTGCACAATATGTCCTTAGAAAAAGGTATTTTTATTTGAGCCATGCTGCACAGTTTTTTATACTTCGAAAGCCACTGTTGTATTCGCGAGCTCTGAGGTGGGTGTCAATTTTTAGAAACAGTCCATATTATGCTTATTTGTAGATGTGAAAAAGAAATTAACATTAAGAGCAAGAATATGCACAATTTCCCTGAAACAAGGATAATCTATTGTTACATGTATTTGATATAGGCAAACTGTTGGATATCATTTTTAAATACATTAAATAATTTTTTGTTTGCATTTAATAATACCTGAATCTGGCCTTGAGTACCCCAAATGCTCGTTCCACGCAGACTCGACCTTTTTTGTGAGATACATTATATGCATCATCCGCTGGTTGTTGAACACCTAAAACTGGTGTAAGTAGGTATTCTCTCAAAGGGTAGCCACTGTCACCAAGCAGGTGGCCAACTGATGCTTGTTCAAGATGGTCCTGTTTTAAACATTCCAAATACATGTGTATTCTTTATATAAATTGTAATGACCTGTGATAAGGTTACTTTATGTGGAAATGTTAAGTTTATCGTTTTTTCTAGTAATGCTGCTCTCAGCATAGTTGTTTGTGTCATATCATAAACATATAAATAAAACATGAATAGGAAAATAAATGTAGAAAAACTTTTACTGCAGTTGTTCATTTATTCAAGGCAGTTTATTAGCTGCTTAATAACTGATAACTTTTGCTATAAATTGTTTGTATTAAACCTGTTTGTACTGCTTTTTACTGTTAGTAAAATTAAAGTGGGTCAATAACTGTACTTGTGCATTTTTTTCCTTTTCATAATAAAATGTTTACAGAATAAGTGTATTTAAAATGAACCTCACTTTTAAACCACAATTGTCAAATATAGAGGCGTCATGCGTTGCTCCAGGCCATCTTGCCACAACATCCAAGAACCTGCAAAAAAGTTTTTTAAAAAATAACACTAAAAAAATTAAATAACGAAACAAAAATAGTCTCAATGTAAAGAATTTTTATAAATAAAAAGGCCTATCATTTTTAACAGAGGTCAGTAAAGTGTATTTTATGAGCATAAAATATTTTTGTAATTTACAATATGCCAGTCAAATTGTTTGAGCAGTATGACCACTTGATTCAGATAAAGCTTTTTTAAATGATTAATATCAGTTTTTGTTAGGAATACCACTTGTTCATTAAATATACATGTATAATAAAACAGACATTACTCAAAATGCCTATCTCAAATTTACACTTGCCTTGTGTTTTATGCCTAAAAAGTGCCATTTTCTTGCATTCTTTGAACATATTACACATGAAATGACTTTTTCTAACGGTAAAATGAAATTTGTATTTTAAATTGTAATGTATAAAATAAGTATAATATACAGTACTGAAAATCATGAAATTGACAAACGGAACGGAGGGGAAATGGAAATGAAACGTTTTTCGTTTCCTGTTGAAACGGAAACGGAACGGAGTGGAAATGGAAATGCAACGGAGCGCTACAAACGCTTGAAACGGTGTAAACGGTATAAACGCTTTTACCGGAGCGCTTGGAACGCTAGAAACGGTAGAAACGGAAAAATCGGAATGCTCGTAACGGTAGAGTTATTTTCACTACCGCTTCAAACGTTTCTAGGTCACCCGATTATTTATAGTAACATTTCAACCGTTTCTTGGTACGAAATAAATTTAAACGAACACAATAACTGGCTTCAATTTATCAACACAAACGCGCTTTTATATGTACTCTGCAGAAAGAAATAACATAAATTATTATCAAAAAATCGTATTTATCAAACTTGTACATTACAGTTCCGAAACCGCACGAGTTGTCCAAGTCATCGTGTACCGTTAAAACAGAAACTGCACTAAAAATCACTTCGATAAAACACGCAATTTAACTATAATATTGCGTTTCTGTCGAAACTGATGTTTTAATTAATTCCAATGAATAGCTTAACATCCGCCTTGGATCGACATTCTTAGTCTTCATTGTTTGGCATATGAAGATAGTGTGTACACAGCTGTCATTACACGTATGCGCGCGCAATGTCGCAGCATTTCCCGAGTTTGAATTTTCGCTAATTACTTTGTAGCTGCATGGTCCGTTCCCGCCCGGATCAACTACGCCAATCATTTTTGTGTAAACATACTTGCTTAAAGTATTTTTCATTTACAAAGAATGCATTGCGTGGTACAAAATAAAGTTACTTAATGAAATTAAACCTCAACCAAAAGAAGGTAACACATCTCATATAACACAAAAAAAAAACATAAAACAACTACACATAAAACAAACAAACAATGCTATGTATTATTGCAAGGTGTGACCCAATCAAGAACCAATAACATCCTCCCCGGCACTCAGAGCCAATGACAAGTATGATCCTAAAGTTCAGCGTCTGAATAACCATAGATTGCCAAATAGTGCACGTATACAATCATCGATTGACAGTTAAATGAAACAACCGTGATAAAAACTTACATCACGATAAATATTAAAGACATAATAATCATTACCGCCATTAAATTCACCTGATCACACATGATCATCATCAGGATCCCATATTACTTATATAATCACCACTAATCATCATCAAAAGCAGCATCACCGGCATCACGATCTACATCATAATCGTCATGAGCATCAGCATCACCGTAACCGTTATTACCATTTACATTATAATCATAAACAGCATCGGTATCACCGTCATCATTATAAGCAGCAGTAGCAGCAGCAGCACCGTCATTTACATCATCATTACTTTAGTTACAGGGGTATGGATATGTATTTTATTTTATCTTGCCTCTTTGTCAAGCAAAGTTTCTTCTGCTTCTAATCTTAATTGTTATATATCTTATAATGAACAATGTTGTAAATTTGGACAATAGTATCAAAATTCCTATTTCTAAAAGCATAGTTCCCATAATGCGCTGTTACATATATAGGATAAATCGGAATTCGTGGACCGCGATTAAGAATCTGCATACAACTTTTGACTTTACTTGACTTGCAACTATTTGAATGAGGCCTGGCTACGGCTCATTTTCCCATTCATGTCTTGAATGTTCTATGCCAAAATGTGGTCTAATGAGGGCCCTACCGGGTACTTAATTTTTGTACCCATTTAAAGATAGAAATATATTAATTTAAAATATATCGTTTTGTAAATTGATATTATGTTTCTCCATGCGCGTGGGTAGGGTTCATGCCATCATAAAGTTCTACTCTAATTGAATCCCTAATTTTAAGACATGAGCGGACACCCCAACTAATTAAGCTAATTGGCAGTTTTATGACACCTTGTTTGTCTAGTGGACAGGAAGTGTGACCGTGTTTTGGCGTCTTTTTCACTTCGCAAGAACACATGCATCCTCTATGCAGCTGTGTTTATGGCAGTCGCGTGGTTTATGACCTTCACCTTTTAAAGAGCAATATGCATTGACTTACGCGAGGACAACAAAAAGGACAAAACACTAAGGTGCACGATATCTTTTTTGGCTCATAAAAGGACCTAGCGCTATTTTTAGTAGTACCCACAATGGTGCACCCTTTCCCCACCCACTATTTTTTAGTTTAAGAAGAGGAAACGTGGATGTGGGGATTGGGGATTTCTTACAGTAAATACTACATTACTTGTCGTGTTTTTTTGTAAATAATGTTACCAAGAGAAGACACATCAAGGAACACAGTCTAATGTATATTTTCATCTCGTGTTTATTGCAAATGTATTATTTCAATGGCTCGCCTATTCTTTTGTAGTTAATCCGTACCTTAAATATAAATAATACCTTTATAAAAGTGTTTATGATCATTCAAAGGACTAAAAAGTTTTTGTAAGGACATTTATATAAGTAAAAACATGCGCAGTCTGAAATATTACTACATAGTACAGTTTCCTCCCTCCACTATTATTCCTTTAGAACTTATATTTATGCCGCGAAGGTAAATCGTCAATAACGTTGCATATTTTTTCATAGCACACGCCGTTCACGCGTACTTACCATTTTTAATCCCTAAACAGTACCCAGCGATCACACCCTCTCTCTCTTCTAAATGGCATCTTGAAGACAATTATCGATCGATATCATGTTGCACAGTATTGAGAGAAATAATAGGTCGGTCAATTTGAAACAAAAAAAAATCTTTTCGGCGACTTCAAATGATAGTGACCGGCGATTGTTTCCCAGAATATTCTTTGATGATGCAGTGTTAGCCAGAGAGCCCTCCTCTCCAGAAAGAAATTACACCGCATCTAATGATTTATTTGTTCACCGCATTTATTTGTTACAACCTTGGAGAAATTAAAATCACATTGATATAATTAGCGACTTCATGTTATAAGTGCGTGAACAATATTGTTAACAGCCGTTAATTGGCGCTAATATGTGCAAACCGAAAACACAACAACACACACTTGTTTCTAAGAAAGTTGTTTGTTCTATGAGACTTTATGTATGTGCCTGTTTTCGACAAAACAACATGTTCATGTTTATATGAGATAATCATTTTAACCATGAAATGTGACTGTAGTGAGTAATACTTATCTAAAATTATTGGATATTACACGTTACTATCAGCGAGACGTTAAATCTAAAGTCCGCCATATAACAAATATCGGAAAGGGGCAAACATTCGCCTTTTTATTTTGGCAGTGGGGATGGGGGTAAACGCTGGGCCTTTTTATTTGAAGGGGAGAGGGGGTGGCAAACGTCCGGTCTGCACTTATAGGGGCGGGGGGGGGGGGGGGGGGCAAACATCCGGGGGCAAGTTTTAAAAAAATTGTGTGTGATATCGTCTTATTTTAAGGTCGGATCACCATTACGCTTTTTTTGCGGATTAACACGTCACAGAGAAGTAACTTTTTAGGATACTGGGTGTGTGTGGACCATATTTGAAAGTTATTTCTTGTTTGTTTATTCCGGGATATGACGTCTGGCGAAGACAAGTAGGTAGGCATCTTCTCAATACTGCACTCCCTGAATTTTGAGGATTATTTGCAGGTGCTGGTTGTTAAGGGTATTTTTAGTCTGCAATTTCCCTCCGGGTGACTGACACTGAATATCCTCGTCGCAAACAATCTACTGCCGATTCCTTTATATGTGATGGAAGACTTTTGCTTCTCCCAAAATGTTTACTTCTTTCGTCATTTTGCAAACACACCGGAAGTACTTTACCTTTAGAAATTTATTAAACGAAATTTTTAGTCAAAATCGGAACGGAGCGAAACGGAACGCTTGAAACGGTAGAAACGGAAGAAACGATAGAAACGCTGGAAGCGTTTGAAATGCAGCGCTGGAAGCGAATAAAACGAAACGGAAACGCAACGGAAGCGGAATGGAAACGGAGCGGCAAACGCTTCCAACTGAAATGGAAACGAAACGGAGTGGAAACGGGAAAATTGTCAATTTCGTGATTTTCAGTACTGTACCGTAAGGAAGGCTCTACAACAGCTTGTACGTTGAGGGCATGGTAGCCTTTTCTGCATACATAGGCTTCCTCTGCATCCACAGGTGCGGCTATTGGTATTAGAGTACCATCTATAGCACCTATCACGTTTGGGATCTTACAAGGTTGATAAAAAGCCAGCTTGGCATGATACAGTGCTTCACCTTGTGGGAATCTGTTTAAATAAGTTTTTGATAGATGACACAATGCATTGCATCTGCTTTCTTAGGGGGATTTATTGTAAGTTTATGTTATGAGATGTAACTATTTGTAAATAGCCAACATTAGTGAAATAAATGGTGAACAGTGAACACACTGAATCACTATTAATTGTATATTTGAGTATTAATAGTTACTGCTCATCAACATTTATCCTCTTGTCCCACATATTTTAACACACAAATAATAAATTAAAGTTAAATTAAACTAAAGCTATAAATGAAAGTGTTTTATACCCACGCAATACATGTTTGTCACAATAAACATTGAAGTTTTTTTCCTAGCAGTGCTCAAAATATACAATGATCCACATGAAAAAAGGTGAAAGCACAACAACACTTTAATATGAAGATAAGTTTAAAGTTTCAAGTCAACATTTTGAAAATGTTCAATCATTTGGCATCAAAAGAATTGCTTCCTTCAAAAAAAATGTTAAATTGTACCTGATATTGTCAAGCCTTCTGTTGATTGCACAAATAACTTTATAGACAATCCTTGAAACACTGGATCTGCTGACACCATGTAGGTCACCTACTTCCGAGAAGAAGTCACCTTTAGCCAACACTCGCAAAGTGATCAAAAGCTGCAAAATGGTTACTGGTAATCAATAATTGAAATATTTTGAGACATTTAATTCCCCGTGTTTTTAAGGAAATATTTGAAAGGCATACTACTATGTTAATAAATCAAGATCGGAAGGTTCAAAGATCTACCGTTTTAAGCCAAAATTATAAATGTTTAATAGGCACACAGTACTTTATTAACATAACAACAATATACACATTTGCATGTTGTTAACAATTAATAAAATTAATTTATATGTATAGGTGTATTATATAAAATGGAATATACATTTATGAAATATGTTTGTGAAAATAACAATATGCAAAACAGTAATATAAACATGTATTTACTAAGCATATATAGACCTTTTTGTAGGCATTTTCAGTACCCTTAAAAATGGGCCTTTATTTGTTTATACCTTTTGGGAATTGAGCATTATTGACCTGACACAAAGTCAAGCAATATCAATAAACAACCAAAATATGAACCACACTTTTTAATTTTATACAAATCCATTGCTTCCTCAATTTTATGAGAGTTTGATAAATAGACTTATGACTATTAACATTGACTATAAATAACCAACAATCGTTGTTTACCTCTTGAAGTGAATCTCAGGTTTGTGATTACAAACTTTCTATATGGTGAATATGGTTGACAATTGTTGAGACAACGATGGCCCCAAACTTGTGAAACTCAAAATGAAAACACACAGAATTCCACTATGATTGAAGCCATGTTTATCTCATCAAAATTTAATCCAATGATTTAAGTTGTTTCCGTTCTTTGACATACTTCATCGTCGTTTTCAAAGTCATGTTGACTCTACATTATCCAAATGCTCTGTTTAACAAGAAATAGCCCCGTCAAAATTTCACAACACAATGTAAAGCGGAACTTCACTTTTGTAATGGGACGCCACTATATTATTTTATATTCATTCTGTAAATATAATTAACTTTTGTTAAAGTTAATAGTATCAGTATAACATAGAACTGATTGAGTGCAGCTTATAAGGTTACTACGAAAATCTTTAGCAATATAAGCTAATTCTTCTTAGATCGGTAGCTTATATTTATTTTAATTGTAGCCTACCATTTGTTTTGATGCAGTGTACCCAAGATGAATAAAACTGAAAAGAGGCGAAATTCTTGCAAAGGGGCGCCACATTTTGAAAGACCAGTAATTGGTCAAATGTTTTTATTAACACATTTTTCTACGGAGACAAAATACTTACCTGTGTTATTGGAGGAATGCTTCTCCCCCTGTTGCTCAAACTGATGTCGGGTTCAATTAAAGACAACAAGTAAACAATCAACCCTTTGTTCAGTCGATATCTGCTGACAACATCTTCTTCTCTTAAGTCACTTAACGACAACCGCTCGTTAAACACTCTCGAAATAGTTGTTTTTCTGTGAGTAAGCTAATAAACGCGGATAGCGGCCATTTTATCGCAAATATTTCCGACTCCCTTTAGGCTGTCGTGTATTTGCGACCGATATTTGCGATATCGTAAAATACGATGGCGTCATGAAACGGGAAAATCGTATTTTGGGCATTTACGCTAGATCGCAATTTACGAACTCACATACGACCGTTCATGAAACGCACCCCTGCATCGGGAGTTAAAACAGATATAATGAACGTATATACATACATAATAACTAGTAATAAAATTAACAAACAACATTTGTACAGTATGTACAGTAGATAAAAGCCTCGGCAACCTAAAAATTCCAAATGAGAGAGTAGTTTCAAATAAAATAAAGCAGTACCAGCGCTGATATATTATAAGAACAATATAATGACGTCATACAATGCCATGACGTCATATGCCAAAAGTGTCAAATACGAAAGAAATCATATTTATTTTTTTATTTGGGTTTTACGGCACACCGACAATTAACAGGTCATACGGCGCCGAATACAAAGTTAAATGTGAATAGAGCGTAATCAGGTTAAAACCAAACAACGCATGTAAAATATAGAAAAAATATAAAAACCATCAGGTAAAAAAAAATATATCCTGGTTTGTCCTAGTTTCGTGACCCATAACACCGTTTTTTGCACAAGCGCGTGACATCATTGATTTCCATAAGCAAAAATATAATCTTAGTGACAAATCAACTTAAGTTTGAAATAATACTGAAGTAAAATGTACCATTTTTAGCAAAATATATATATAAAAAAATAAAATACCCTGTTTGACATGTACATCACACCTCTGGATCAGCTGGACGCTTTCTTCTGGTTTCGTGACTCAGCATGTTTATTGATAATGTCAAGGTTATCATGTAACTACACACTTTAACCGTTCAGTTCATACACTGTGTCCAAATAGCAACTGCCAGGTATAGTCAGAGTTCTGTTTAAAATATGGTTATTATGTCTTTCTGTGTTAAAAAGAAATCGGGTTATAATTCACATAGAAAAAGTAACTGCTTCAACAAGGTTAATTTTGACATATTTACAATGGGTTTTTGTTTCTTCATGTGGTCAATTAACGTTTGCAGTGAGGACACAGAAATTGAGTGTGCCTTCTTACAACATGCTCTGTGGTACAATAGGTGAGGTGCACCCAATAACCACACGAATCTCAACTGGCCCATCCTATAATCTTGATGTAGTCATGGAGTCTTGGTGGTGTCGACTTCCCACAGACACAGCATTTGTCGTCATCATTATCTGACAGTGAACTGTCAGAGTCACTGTCAACTGGAATACTTGGTCTGCCAATTTTTTTCTGTAATCCACTGGTGGAGGGTATTAGGCTGATTGGTGTGCTTTTGATCTTAGAAGACTGCGTTCTTGGTAGATTTTTGGGGGATGGAAGTTATTTTCTTTTGCTCAAGGTAATTGGTCATGTCCGAGAAGAAGTTGGCATCAGTTATTGCCTTTCCACTGGCATTTGGCTTCTCAGTAACACGTTGTTTCTTGTTACAAGAACATTGGCAGCCATTTTTTTCCTGCTCCACCATTTTCAGGATCTGCTTCTCTTTTTCATTAAAAATTGTTTCCAGGGCTTCTGGTCTGAATTTGATCATTTTGACTTTTTTTACAGGCTCTCCCGGAAACATTCACATGGCAGCAGTTGCTCAGCTTGAAGGACATCTGTTTTCAACGGGTAGATACCTGTTTTGCGGAAACCCGACTGAATGTTGGCAGGAGTTAAAGCTTTCAAGTAGGCTCTACAAGCAAGTGCACAGATGTTGTATTTGGTGATGTTCTGTCCCATATGTCTGGACAAGAAATGTGCACATTCACTATAATAATGTTTCTTGAAGTGCCAAAAATAGCCACATCAAGAGGCTGCAGCAGGTGTGCACTGTGAGCAGGCAGAACAAACAAAATGATGCCATGTTCTCTTGCCCATTTGATTGTTTCTGGGCTTTCGTGTGATGAATGGCCATCATATATCAACAGTATGGGCTGGTTACTAGCTGGAGAGTGTCTGGCAAATGGCAAAAAGTGATGCTCCAGGTAATACCTGAATATCTCGCCGTTGGACCAGCCAGCTTCCGACATTGTGCCAACTGCACCTGTACAGGCCCCTTTCATAAGGTCAGGATTCCAGCGCTTTCCCTTAAATACAAAGAAGGGAGGAATTGAGTTGCCTAGAGCATTGACACATCCAAAAACAGTGTTTGTAGTGGATTTAGGAGAGGTAATGGCTTGTGGCTTGTAATTAGGAACAGCAATAACATTGGATGGTTTGTGTTCTGGTTGTATGCCAGTTTCATCTAAGTTGTAGATATGCTAGGCTAATCATTGAATTTTCCTCCATGACTGCTTTCAAATTGCTGAAATAAGTTTCTATTACTTCAGGTGTTGAGCTTTTTGCCCTTGAAGTTTCTAATTGTCTTGGTTTTAATGAAGCAATATCATTTTCCCAGCGCTTTAAGAAAGCATAGAGCCACTTATTGCTCATTGGGGTATTTTTGCCCTTTTCCCAAGTTCATATGCCATTTCTCCCGCTAATCTCTGGGTAAAAGCATTTGTTAACCTATATCCGATGTTTGCCCTCGCCTGCAAATGTTCCACAAGCTTTCTCTCCCCCTCTCTACTGAACAATGTTTTATTCCCAAAATTAATTGGGTCAATTCTCCCCAACACTCTGTCTCTCAAAATGTTTGCTGAGGTACTCAGTATATCCTTGCAGCCTTTTTGACAGCAAAACCTTTATCCTTAACAAATTTGTAAGCTTGTAGCATGGACTCAGATGAGTAAGATCTGTTTTTCCCAGTGATTTTGGATGGATTGGTCTTTAAGAGGAAATGATATGTTATGGAAACAGAGCACAGAAGAGTTTGTCAGGGAATGAAATCGACAATAGGCAATGTAAAAATAACTATTTTTTCCATAGGAAATAACTACGGACGCCGTTTGCAAAATTTACGAAGCGCTTCCATAACACCGATGAAAGGAATCGCTGAAGTATTTTTGTAAAATATTAAAAGAAAAGAGTAATTATTGGAGGAAATACCATGGAAACGGGAAAATAATATGAATATTGGTTGTTTTCTGGTAAGTTTACCTGCTTTTTGCGCATTTTCTTGTAGTATTTGCGTGACTTTGGTCTTCGTAAAAAAAATGCACAGTATCCGGACGTTACCACAACCAGCACGAGCGTTAATTCCAAGTTTTGTGTACGTCACGAAACCAGTGTAAGGGCCAAATGTAGGAGAAACAAATTGAAAACAGGTCAACACATAAAACGGTTTAAAAAAGTATGACGATTGGTAAATATTTAAAAAGTTATAACTTATTAAGAATACCAAACTCGTTCAAGAAGCAAACAGTCCAGAATCCGACACTGTCCCAAATATTTCGTACATGTCATGGACACCAAAACACCCCGACCGTAAGTGGTCTGTGTCGATACACTGTAATAAAATATGGTTGACTGTCAGTGGTTCCTGGCGAGAAACACATACAGGTTGAACTTCTCTTTTTAAAAGATATGAATGAGTTAATCTAGTATGTCCCATGCGACAGCGGGTAAGAGTAATTTGTTATAAACAATACTGTCCCAACTTGTTTGCCACTTGGTTAAAATATATCGATAAATAATTGATTTAAAATCAGTGTGTTGGATGCAAATATCTGTCTCAGTGAGGGCTGATGCAGATTTTGCACTCTTGTCTGCATCCTCGTTTCCTCGGATGCCTACATGACTAGGAAGCCAACAGAAGGAGATTTCGCTAGTGTCATATAAACTCTGAAGTTTGACAAGAACAGTGCGAACATGTGGATTTGAATAATTCAGTGTCTGTGGGGCAGACTTCCAGGGTAAAAGCCTGTAGCTCAGGCTTTGAGATTCTCAGTGTCGAAGCAGGACCTGCTCTTCTGCTTTGAGCGTCTGGGTCGTAAACACAGCATGCTGCCGACCGGGGAGTGATCGGAATATGGTAACTACGCTTGAGGAGTTATGTGGTTCAGCATAGTTCTTCTAGTGATGACGAGGTACAGCTGGTGCCAATGCTTGACCTAGGATGTCGCCAAAACTCTCTGTGGTTGGGCTTGGTAGGGTAGAAGGTGTTAGTGATGGCGAGGTCATGGAAGGAGCCGAGCTCAAGTAGCCGCTGTCCGTTCTCAGTCGCTTGCTAACGCCGAAGAGTCCGATGCAACGTGACCATGCGGTGTGGGCTGCGCCTACCCGGGCGTTGAAGTCTCCGAGCAGGAGCAGGTCAGTATGGAGATTCTAGAGTGCCCAGTGCCAGGACCCTCTCTCGTTGTTGCTGGCAGAGTCCAGCGGAAAGGCAAACCGATACGGCCGGTGCCACAAGATATCGCAAAGCTCAACCATCTGCCTACGGGTCTTAATACCGGACTTTCTATCTATGTTTACTTCCATAGCCTTTGACCTGCAGGGCAGCAGGAAACTTGTACGGGGCGGGGTCGTTCATTTCCCACTGCCCACACTAAGATACTATTTAAACGCAAACACACAACATTTCCAGGCTTGTATCACTATAGAATCCGAAAATGTGGTCCTCGATTTAAAAACACGTCAACACAAATAAACAAGAAAATGGCGACTTGTAACCATGAAATGAGACTATGAAGTCATAATGGTCATAGCATTGTCCAAAGAAGGCAAATGTCATGGGACATACATAGTCTGAAATTCAACATAATCAGTAGAAACTTGGTTTAAAACATGACAAAATCATAGAAGACGTTATAGCTCTAGTGTCCACACTTTAAAGTTTAGGAGGGTGCGTCAATATGAACGTGTTTAAGCCAAGATCTGAAGGCAAGAACATCTCAAGTGTACTTGGTTGTGGCAAGGTTGAAAACAACAACCAATGCAAATACGTGTTATGCATACTAAAGATGTATGAAAAAACACATACGTATGTGATCTACTTTATACAATTGTAAAATATAATGTAACATACAAGTGTTAGAAACCGGTTTATTTCTTCTAAACTGTTACAGCAAGGCTTTCGTTTTTATAAATTAAGAAAGGCTTTTTTTCAAAGTTCTTTCTCCGCAATGGTTTTATTGCTTCTAAGTATCGTCAGAGGCCCTCTTTTCGAGTGGGTCCAATAATCGATGATTTTTGTTTACATCCGGTCTCGCGAGAATTACGTTGCGCATCACGTGACCGTCCGTGTGAAATTTTTTACAACTGCTTACGCACGATGACAGAGGTAAACAGAAGACAAATAAGGCCTAAACAGGTATTTACATTGCATTAATAAACATGTATAAAACTTACTTTTTCACTATTCCCAAATGAACACTACCAAAATTAATCCTGTATTGTATCTAAAGTCAGCAGGGCAGAAACATCCGTCTGCTTTGTTGACATTTTAAGAATGAAAGTGTCTGGTCGGAAGAACAAAATTTAAGGCCAAATGTAATAGCCACTGCATTAAACAAAGACTTCCTAACAACTCGTCTATCTTCACCGCTGAAATCCGGGCTATAAATCTAAGCCTTGATTTCATTTCAGAACATTCCGGTGAAAAAAATGTTATATTTTCAGACTCATTATCTGAATTGCAAAGCATAAATTCAATGAATCCACATGTTCGCACTGTCCTTGTCAAACTTCAAAGTTTATACGACACTAACGAAATCTCCTTCTGTTGGCTTCCTAGTCATGTAGGAATCTGAGAAAACGAAGATGCTGACAGGGGTGCAAAATCTGCCTCAGCCCTCACTGAGACAGATCTTTGCATCCCACACACTGATTTTAAACCACTTATTTACCGACATATTTAACCAAGTGGCAAACAAGTAAGGACGGTATTGTTTGTAACAAATTACACGTAATTAAACCTAACGTCGGTGCCAATGTCTCTGCTTGCAGAGAAAGTCGACGAGAAGACGTAGCTCTTACCCGCTGTCGCATTGGACATACTACATTGACTCATTCATACTCTTGAAAAGAGAAGTTCAACCTGTATGTGTTCCTTGCCAGGAACCACTGACAGTCAATCATATTTCATTACAGTGTATCGACACAGACCACATACGGTCGAAATATTTTAATGTCTATAACATGTACGAACTATTTAGGACAGTGTCTGATTCTAAACTTGTTTGCTTCTTGAACGAGATTGGTATTCTTAGTAAGTTATACTTTTTAAACCGTTTTATGTGTTGACGTGTTTTCCTTTGTTATTTATTTTTGTACCTGATAGTTTTTATATTTTTCTATATTTTACATGCGTAGTTTGGTTCTAACCTGATTACGCTTTATTCACATTTAACTTTGTATTCGGCGCCGTATGACTTATTAAGTGTCGGTGTGCCGTAAATCCCAAATAAATAAATAAATAAATAAAACAATTATACGCTTATCAGTCACCGCCACTTACCATTTGTTGTCTTTTCTTCCATATTTTATTTCAGGCTCATCCCTATCACAGAAAAAAGAGTTACAGATTGTATTCCCCCACGGCCCTTACCAATGCATACCAAGCTGTCAAAAAAACAAGGTGTCAGTGAGGAAGACTGCAGCACTCCATAATGTTCCAGAAACCACTGAGGGATAGGATTTTTGGCAATGTCCACCCAGAGACAGTAAAATCAGGGACTGCCCCTATCTTTGCACAGATTGAGGAGGCTAGATTGGTGGAACATTTCAAGTACATGGCAAAATACGGGTATGGATACTGTAGACATGAATGTGTGGACATTGCTACTGACTTTGCTGTGCAATTAGGCAAGAGAACAAATGACAAACCGCTCACAATCAAGTGGCCTGAACTTAAGGTATTAAAGCCGAGAGCACTGGAACATGTTAGGGCAAAAATGTCCTCTGACTCTGTAAACTCCTACTTCAAGAACCTGAAATCAACAATAGACAAACAGGGACTTAGTGACAAACCACACTTAATATTTAATTGTATTGAAAAGGGGATTTCTGTAGACCCTAAGCCCCCACATATCGTAGCGAGTTCTAGATATTGTCCCTCGTCTGTCACATCTGGTAAAGGCCAAACTACAACTTTGATAGGATGTGTGAGTGCCACTGGAGTTGCACTGCCACCTTTTCTCATATTTCTTGGAAAAAGTTTTAGCCCAGACTTAATGACAGGTGCATCGGCTGGTGCCCAAGGGACTGTGAGTGAATCCGGTTGGTCCAACGGTATCATATTCCGTGAGTATCTGTAGACACATTTTCTTTAGCATATGCCACGCCCTCCAGGCCAAAAGGTTCTTCTTATTTTGGATGGCCAAAAGTCCCATGTCTCAGTTGGCCTTACTGAATGGGCCGAGAGGAATGACATCATGATATTCATCCTTCCTAGTCACACAAGCCATTAGATGTATCATGCTATGGCCCCTATGAAAACATCTATTATATTCTTTGTCACAAACTTATGAGGGAAACATAAATGAAAATTACTAGATACAATCTATGTGAGCTAGCTTGTAAAGCCTATGTAAAGGCACTGTGCCCAGAAAATGTACAGTCTGGTTTCAAACGAACTGGCATATATCCACTCAATCCCAAGGCTGTACCAGCTGTGTATTTGTCCCTGCTGAAATATATGAATGTACATCAGAACAAGGCAGGCAAGAAACAGTAGATGATTGTATTCCATCTGACAAACCAAACAGTCCTTCTTTCATCCTGAAAGCAATAGAATGTAAACTTAAACATGTGAAAATTGTGGAAAAACAAGACAAACAATGGGTAAACTGGTGGCTGGAAAAGAACTTGATAAAGAAACGGTTGAACTAATGGTTGAACATGAAAGTAAACAAAAGAAGGTTGTTCAAAGGAGCATGAAGCGGAAGGAGAAGTCTGTGAATCTTAGTGAGACCCAACCTAAAAGCCTTGTTGTAAACCGAAGTCTACCACTAGTGAACCACAACAAGGTCCCTCTCATATAAGATAAGATGTAGACTCTGACAGCAGTATTGATGACATGACAGATGAGGAGCTGTGCCGTGTATAAAACAAGCAGACACCTGATGAAGCTAAACACAGCATATCTATTGTGTTCATAAAATGGGCCAAGTGTGGTGGATTTAGAAATGGCCATCCTTGCCTCCACTGGGCTCATCTTGGTTATTGCACAGCTGTTAGAGTGATAAGGCGGGGGACAAGTTTCTTTGTCCTCACTGTATTGAAGAATAGGTCAAGTAATACTAAAAATGCACACAAAAAATGGTAAATATGTTCAAGTTAAAAGTTAATGTAAACTGTTGAAGTTTGGAACACATTTTGCAAAATGAAAGTAAACAAACATTACTTTCTTTGGCCTTTTTTGAACCAACATCCTACTCCTGTGACGTCATCGGAAATAGGGCCGCGATGTTTGATGTTTTAGGTAAGATCACATTAACTTTGTATGACCCACGTTGGAGCTTTATTTCTTATGAAAAAGTTTGGTAATGAGGTGGATTTAACAAAGAAGGGACTGTTCTATGCGGTATGTAAGTTAATCTTGTTTATTTTACTTTGAATTGTTGTTCAGTTTGAATTTCCCGCTTAGACTATCGAAAAGTGGGCCATCGAGGATATAATAGCAGTTTGAAAGCCATCCTTCATTTTATGGAAATGTTTTATACAAGATAATCAAGGGTCTCAATAACTTTTCTGACCACTTTACAAAACTTATCAGAAAATGTATTGCAGACGGTTACAACCCGGGAATCCTTCAATGTACTGCATTGCTTGCAATTGACCCTTTTACAGTCAAGAACTGGCGTTGCTTTTAAATTACACGATGACCGGACAGGTCGTTGAGACTATATGAAAACACTGACTTAAAGCCATAATTAGACAGTCACTGTTTCTTTATCTCTCCAGTCGTGCCCTATACAGGTGAGACAACTTGAGCAGTCTCCATACCCTTTACGTGGGATTGCACAGTAGGTAGCGTAGATGATCCGAATTTCGTTATAGTTGCAACTTTTTTAAAGATTATGCAATTATAATTTTCAAATAATAAAAATCAAATTTCTTACCTATGTTCAATCATTTTATTTTAATTATTTAGGCTGAGTAATTGAAAATTTAAAATGTGTAACACTCTGTGTGTAGGCCGCCATATTGGAAAATTACCTTATTTCCGTAACCTTGACATGTAAAGCATTATAGAGTACAGAGCAGTTCAAAAAGTGTGTTCCACAATAAAAAGATAACTTGAAACAACTTGAAACAATTTTATTTTGAGACAAACAAGTGAAATATATTCACTGCAATAATAAGTGAAAAAAAAATGATAAGCTCAACTCATATTTAATGTTAATATTTAATAATAACATATCAGTCTATGTACACATAGCAACTAATAAAACTATGAATACATAATTATGTTTAACATCTTTTTGTAAGACATTATTTTACTAATAAACTAATACCATTAATAAATCACTCTTTGTTTCCAGAATTTATTTCTCTGTGTTAATGTGGCATGGGCAAATGAATGTGTCATTATGTCTTATAACCCTTTGCTTGCAGCAATATATCAGGTGTGTCCAGTGATTACACCCAACATAATCACACTTTGCCCATTTCACAAACACCAAGACACAACATTCTTAAGCTCATCTGACTGGAACTTAATGACATACACAACACTTATCAGATTCTTCCATTTTGTCGCTAAAGTCAGACGAGTCACTTAAAGGGATTGTCTCTTTTGAAGGTCCTGGTTGGGGTTCTTTCGACTTAGGAGGGGACAGTTTTGTTTTTATTTTCTTGGATTGTTGTTTTTTATTTTTGGATTCAGGTGCTTTTTTACACCCTCTTCAGTGAATTTAAGAATTTTGTTTTCAACAGTGGGGTCAGTTATACATTTCCCTGATACAATTTTACTTAATGTATGTTTCTGTTGATTTTGACTTTCATACTCTATCTTTTTAGCAATGAACTGCTGGTCAGCTAGAAAAAAATTCTCTGGTGGACCAAGAGGTTTCAGCTGTTGAGAGTTTTTCTTTGAATCAATAGGCTTATAAGCTTGTGCAGGCTTGAGAGCATCCTTTGAGATAACTTAGGGTTCAAATGGAAATATCCCAGTTTTCCCAAAGGCTGATCTCAAGTTACAAGGTGACAAATCGGCTGTATATGCTGAACATGCTAACTTGCACACATTGTACCTAGTGATTCTAGACTCGGGACAAGACCTTAAAAATTTATGGCACTCTAAATTATACACTCTTTGTAGCGGCCCAAAGCAGCCAACATCTAACGGCTGCAAAATGTGACTGGTATGTGCTGGAAGCACAAAGAGTACAACATTGTTTTCTTTGGCCCAGTTGATAACAGAAATGTTCACATGAGACCTGTGTCCATCGAAAATGAGCAATACTGGCTGATCCGCACTTGGTCGCTGTATGTATTTCAGGAAGTGTTCATTGAGGTACTTCAAAAAGACCTCGGAATTAGACCAGCCGGTCTCTGTAACAGTTCCTGATGCTCCAGGACCGGAATCTGAAAGCAGTTCTGGACTCATTCGCTGACCTTTTAAAATAAAATATGGAGGAATTTGTGTCCCTAAAGCATTTCCACAGCTTAAGATTGTGGTTATAGCAGATCTTTTTTGATGTAACAGCTGATACTGGACCTGCACCTGCAATTACCTTTGGGGGTCTGTGTTCTGTCAGAACACCCTTCTCGTCAAAGTTATAAAAAAGTTCAGGCCTGTCGATAAAACCGTTGGCAGTCATGACAGTATGGAGATAATCAAAGTAATCGCTGACAACCTGTTCTGAGGATGTCTGAGCTCTTTCTTTCGCAAGAGCTCTAATGTAACAGTTCTGATTTCAGGCCATCTGGATTTCAGGCCACTATACCATTTTTCCGATAATGGCTGACCTTTTTTACGTTTGCCAAGGAAAACAGCGTAGTTAGATGTCTTTGCCTTAACTTCGGGGCCGGTATACCCATAGCCAAGTGAAGCCATGGATTTCAAATGTTCGACGAAAATAGCTTCTTCATGTTCATCAAAATGTGACTGTGGTCCAGACCTAGTTGCTTCAATATCTACTTTTCCGATCACCCTGTCTCTCAATGTTTGCATTGGCACATTATATTGAATAGATGCCCTTCTCACTGACATATTGTTGTCTCTGACAGCTTTGTAGGCATAAGTGAGTCTTGTAGGGGAGTAGCACCTGTATTTTGTTGTGGCTTTAACAGGATTGACCTTTAAAAAAAAGATAGGTTTCCTTTAAAGCCATATTTTTCATATTTAAAAAATGAAATAGTCAAAAATTATGGACAGAACAGCTTTCTGAACTGGACAGTATAATAAAAATAAACTGACTGACATCATAACAAAAATATATTCAAACTAGAGATGGCTTAAAAGCAACAGACTACATCTATCAATTTTGGATATGGAAAACATATATAGGAAAGATATAAGGAATATACTTTTTGAATTGGACTGTAGATTGGATACAAATAGTGTTTATCATCTGACAGTCATGTGATTTATGCAGCAGACGTAACAGCATCACTCTATGGTTTTGTTTCCAATTTAGTGTTTCAAATTTAAGTAAAATTTGATTTTTATGACGAAGCATAAAAGGGAATAAGTAAAGTTACTGAAAAGGGATACCACAATCAAAATGTAGGTTTATTTACCTGTTTGAAGCGCATTTTTTTGCGGATGACAGATTTGACAGTTGAGTCTGACAGCTGCTTGTTTACACACAAAGTAATGACGTCATTCGAAAATCTCGCGAGGTGCCTGCGAGAGATTACTAAACTATTACGGAAATAGAAATATAACGAAAATAGGAATGCCGACGATATAACATCGGGATTTTTTGTACCTTTATCATATGTATTATGTCAACTGCGGATAAATCCTCGGCTTTTATATGGGTTTTTTAAAACGTATTAACTCTAAACAATACTTTTTTTTTTGTTGATTTGGGTTGTTTTCAAAAATTCTATTTCTTTCGTATTTTTTACATTTCACTTTTGACAATTTTGGCATATGACATCATTGCATTGTATGACGTCATTATATTGTTCTTATTATATATCAGCGCGTGTGCTGTTTTATTTCAAACTACTCTCTTATTTTGAATTTAAGGTTGCCGAGGCTTTTATCTACTGTATATACTGTACATATGTTGCTAGTTTATTTTATTACTCGTAATTATGTATGTACATAAGTTCATTTTATCTGTTTTAAATCCCGATGCAAGTGCTTACTGTTAGTTGTTTCACTTTGACGGGATATTTTTATTAACACTGTTTGTTTGATAGAAAAAACCTTCAAGAAGTGCGAGGTTGGAGCGCTCCACAAACCAGATTTAAGCACCCCTGTCGGCCCTTTTGCCTACAGACCTTTCTAAGGCGGAAACTGATGGTTTTTCTTTTTGTATGTTATGTCTCGTCTCCGTGTTTTTGTCACATCTACGTTTACCCTGTTTGCCTTTGTCTACAGGTAGATAAAATTTAAATGTCTGGAAATTTTGACAGGACCTTTTCTAATTTACCTATTATATACCAATCGATAAAGGAGGTCGTGTGGTGCTCTGTTTGATGCTTAAATATAATAAAGTAACAACAGTCACCTATTTTCAGCAATACAAATTTTTTAATGTAGTTTTCTTTATCTTTGTTACAAAATGTCTAGGAATATTTGATTTCTCTCATGCAGTACAGACGCACGCACATACAAACAGACACATAAATGTGCAGCAATGTTTTCATTTGGAAGAAAGCTTATTGCGAATCTTGTGCAAAGAATAACACCAGTTAAGTTTTTGTTAAAACTTGCGTTTAAACCTGCAATGGTGCATAAAACTGCAAACTGTCAGCTCATCGACAATGCTTAGATAACTGTTGCGTGTGTTGTAAAGTAAATGAAAACTTTAAAAACAATCTGAGCATAAAAATACTTTCCGATTTTGTAAGAGGGCGTTTGTTACTGGTTCTATCCAGCCGGCGCTGACGAAGTTACAGTTCCGCCCAACAGTCCTTACTTATTTGGACTTATTTACCCCCGCCGTTAGTTATGAATTATTTGGCGAGCATAAGTTACATGTAGATTAAAAATTTTGTATTACAGATGAATACTGATGGCATGAGGGTTGCTCTTAGCAATGGTGTTTAAAAGTGTAAATAGATTTAAAAATCCATGACGTTATTTTAAAAATGATGATTAGCTTCGAGCAGTTTATGTATGAGTATAAGGGTTGATAATTGATCTTTAAAATGATAATGAGCATGAGTTATGACTTTGTAATTATTTATTTAAAACTTTAATGGATGTGTTAAAACCTTGTTATATGTACATGTAGCCTATACAAAACGTTGTTTATTACCAATGTATGTATAGGGTGCACAGTTACACATTCATATTCTTTCCTATTAGACCACCTATTCTTAAAATAAATGATAATATTATCGCCTGATGTTTAATCTAACTGAAAAATACAATTTCCAGCACCTCATTGGGAACTTGTAAGAAAAAAAAAATAAACAAAATTGTTAAACTAATAAAAACCAAATTAATACGACTGATTTACAACGGCTGTCTTTCAGGGCCATTTAAAGTTAGTGGGTTTAAAAAAAAAATATACATTATGTCTCTTTTCCCATAGAGGTGCCGGACGGCGATATATAGCTGGGTGCTGGGGATGATATAACTGGAGCATACGCCCCACGCGATGCCTCTAACCCCCCGACGTCCCCCACTCGGGCCCCTTGTTTTGGTCAGGGTATTTGCAGTGACCCCGTGCAGCCCCCTCGCAGTAAATATTTTGAAAGTTATTTTAAGTTGAAAAAGTTAAGAGTGAATATTATTATATAAATTTGTTTAAATAACATATACAACAGTAAAAGATCATAAAATATATTTAAAAATATGTCTGACTTAATATTGACCAATCAGGCGCTAGCTTTATCTTTTATATTTCGTTTATTGTACGCCATTGGCATAAGGTGTAACATGCCACGAGCTGGCGCCCAACTATCCGGATGGAGGGGTACGTTATACATGTTTGACAATGTGACGTTGCAAAGGCGGATGGTGCCAAACCGGGGTTGACTAATTACCTCCCTTTAACAAAACAGGAAGCCAATAGATATGTCAGTAGAACTCTGAATTGTTACAAAAGTCGTGGCGGGTTCGAATCATACGAGAACCGAAGATGTTTTTGCTTTTAATACATTTTCTTCTTTTTATTCGTTTTTTATGTTTACATCTTATTTCATTCTAGTTTCCGGTTTTTTTCATATTTGTATCGGAAATGACCTTCAACAAATTAAATGGACGTAATTTGAACTTATGCAAAGTGCCTTTTTGTCATTATATCAAAGTAGATTCTCGAACATTGTTAGATCGATAGTTTGAAAATGCGTTTAATGGATGACATCTTGTACAACTGATCTGACGGTCGGAAGTTGGAATTTGTTCTGTGGTATAGCATTTAAGCGTCATTAATAACTATAAATCGAATATTTTTATTGGTTATAGATAATACTTTAAAGCAACGCTGGACCCGTTTTCCATCGGTATCTTGGCAGCTGACCTGTTCGTTTCGACACTGCAAACACTCTATACATACACTCTTTTCTAGGTGACAAAACATCTCATCTATAAGAACAGACGGTGTTTTGGTGTGCAGCATATTCTCCCTCGAGCTTGTTTCAGTTTTGTAATAGGGATTCTCATGTAATTTGCATATGCATTTCTTTTACAGTGGGATTCATAATGGCCTTAATTTGCAAAAAACACCCATAGAATACTTTATTTCTTCCACTTTCATGTTTTCTGTGTGAAGTTTTCAGGTCCGACTGAGCGGACGTTTATGCATTTTCTTCCCATCCATAGTTATTGTTGACTGTTTATCCGCCGACATTCTTTTTTTAATTCTTGATTCTGATTTTATACAAAACTGGTCCTGTACCTTTCAGTACCTATACCTCCTCGATATGTGTAGAACACTCCATTGCTGGCCTATGGGGGAAAGGCGAGGGTAAACAAAACCATCCGACGACGAACACTCCTTGCATAAACACAGAGTCCATACTTTTTCAAGACCATTTTCCATACGATCACGCTAGTAATCATCTTTTTTCATATCGGCTGTTGCTTCGTTTGTACCATTTTTTATATTTGCTGTCAAGGTTTTTTACAAAGTGTATGACTTTTTGTTAAAGTTCTCATTTAGCGGACCTTTCTTAACAGTATGATCAAGCCCCTCAACTGCCTCTACCCCCTAACCGTTTGTAACCGTTTCTTATACATTTCGGAAAGTCTGATATAAATTTTATATTGTTTCTTCACTTTTCATTCGTCCGATAGCATGTCGACTTCTCGATGGCTCAACGCAAAACTGTCGTAACTCACTCTTTTTTTTTCACAAAACCTTTTTTTCAATTTTTCAGACTTTTGGGTCAAAAGACATGTTGTGACAAAATATTTCTGCTAACTTTTGAAAAATAAGAAAAAATATGAAATTGCAATATGTTGTAACTCCATTTGATGGTTTTTGTCAAGGCAAAATTATCGTAACTTGAGTTATATACAGTTTTGCAACAGGAATGTACACTACATAATTATACTTTGACACAATAGGTTACTCAGCACATACATGTTTTATAAATAGACTGTAAGTATAAATGGACTTAAGGGTTTAACAGGCCAATGAGTACATGTTGATTTCATGAAAAAAGAGGTCATTATGACGTCACAATATAGTCAATATGTCAGAGAAATCATTACTTCCTAAAGCTGTAATTAAATGCCACCATGCAACTTTGCTAAAAAATGCTGAGGTTGACAATAAAAGAAAGAAGAGAAACCTGTACATGACCGTACCATGATCTTTTGGTAAGTTCATTAACTTTATATAAACAATGGCTCCAACTATTTTGAAATCTACCTAGGTTTCACCTGTGCTTTAAGCTTAATCTCCTTTTCTCTTTTTTTTCTTTTTGAAAACATAGTATATATCAAAGAGCTGGTTGAATTAAAGCCAGTACTTTAAATAAGTTTTTTTAAAGATGCTATATTGTCTGTGTAATTAAAATCAATACTTTTAATGTTTTTTAAAGATGCTATATTGTCTATGTACTTAAAATCAATGCTTTTAATAATTATTTAAGATGTTATATACCCTATGTAGTTAAAATCAATATGTTTGATAAGTTTTTTAATTATGTTATAGTCTAATATGGTAGTATACTTATATGTTTAAGAGCAGAAGATAACATTGAACTTTTCAGCAAGATTGTGCCCATATTTTATGATAAAACTTTTATACAGAGTTAACCTTGTGTCTGTTCTTAGTTTTGGAAGTACTAAGTCGTCAAGCTGGGTAGCATATTTTTTCCTGATTGATCAAGAATCATGGACAACTTACAAGCTACTGACAGTGAGGCAGAATCAGAATGGTTCAGATTTAGCTCCATAAGTGAGGGAGAAGCATCATGTCGATTATACAGAATTTAGAAGAATGTGCACGAGGCTTCCAATAAAGTCTGATGTTAGCAGTATAAAGTCGGATGACACAGGCCCACTAGAGTTTAATGACTCCTTTGTAGGCAATATCCTCAGCAGAATGGGTGACAGTTCCTTTCTAATGGAAACATTGGAAGAAACTGACATATTAACACTTTGTGACGAAGAACAAGAGAACGAGAAAGCAGTAATTTTTCATGACGATAGCAAAAAAATGTGCTGATAATATTGTTGATGATGTAGAGGAAGAGATGGGTTTTGATGGTGATAAGGGGGGAGGGTGTTGATGATAAGTGGGAGGAGGGTGTTGATGATAAGGGGGAGGAGGGCGTTGCAGTTGATAAGGAGGAGGGTGTTGCTGGTGAAGATGATGATATTGATGATGACTATCAGAGGAAGGAGGGTTTTGATGGTGATAAGGAGAAGCAGAGTGTTGATGTTGATTAGTTGGAGAAGTGTTGATATAGTGGAGGCGGATGTTATTAATTTGGAGAAGAAAGAGAGTGAGGAGGAGGAGGGGAATGATGTTAACTCCTTATTATGATGAATAGGGAGAGGATGATACGGAAGAGGAAAAAGATACAAAGAGTGTGAATAATACAAATGGAGTTGCAAAAGATAGGGTACATGATGTGAATAGTGTTTTAAGTGATGATGAAGACAACATTCCTCTCATAAACTTTGTTTCAAAAAAGAACACCAACAAATAATCATCCTACCAGACACAGAAACTAAAATATGCAGAAAGAGAATGAGAAATACACAACTATGGAAAAAGAAATGAAGGAAAACCGTACTTGGCTAGAACTGGAAAAATGAATAAAGCTAGAAAAATGAAGACAGGGTGTGGAGTAAAGTGTCGATATAAATGTCACCAGCATTTCAGTGAGTCTGAAAGGCAAAAGCTCTTTCGTTCTTTCTGGAGTCTTGGGGACATACACAAACAGAGAAGTTTTATTTTAAAATATGCATTACAGAAAGCTAAAACACATAAAGGTGGAAGGCAGTAACGTCGCAAATTCACAGTGCACTACTCTTTTTCCTGTTAATGAAACACCAACCTGCTCCAAAATTGTTGAAGTATGCAAGACATTCTTTCTTCATACTCTTTCTGTATCTGAAAGATATATTTCTTCTGCAAACTTGATAATTGAACTGGGGCTGCTCAAGGTGAAAAAGGGGCAAACATAATTACAGACCCAATAAAACATGAGAAGCCCGGACTCAAAAGATATGTGCTCACACTGAAAGTTTTCCGACAGTACAAAGTCCTTATTGCAGAAAGATTTAAAACAACAACAGTATTTAAGTTAAGACCTAACTGTATCCCCTTCTAACCAAAGCCACATTATAGAGGCTTTCAATTTAACGTCACGCTATCTTGACGATATTCTTACTATGGAAAATCCTGTCTTTTCTCAAATGATCCATCTGATTTACCCTCCAGAACTTACCCTTAATAAAGCAAATAACTGACATTTAAATGCAGCATTTCTAGACATTGAGATCGCTATTTCCAATGACAGCGTCTCTACTAAAATCTATGACAAGACAGATTATTTCAACTTTAGTATTGTGAATTATCCATACCTTGACGGTTATTCACCTCGTGCTACCTCTTATGGTATTTACATATCACAACTTACAAGGTTTGCACGAGTTTTAATTAGAAGATTTCAATGCTAGAAACCTGTTTATTTCTTCTGAACTGTTACAGCAAGGCTTTCGTTTTCATAAATTAAGAAAGGCGTTTTCAAAATTTTTTCACCGCAATGGTTTTATTGCTACTAAGTATAATAGCAGTATGAAAACACTGATGCAGAAAGGCATAAGCCATCCTGCATTTTATGGAAATGTTTTATACAAGTTAAAGAAAATAAGGGTCTCAATAACTTTTCTGACCACTTTACAAAACTTATCAGAAAATGTATTGCAGACGGTTACAACCCGGGAATCCTTCGTTGTGCTGCTTTGCTTGTAATTGACCCTTTTACAGTCAAAAACTTGCATTGCTTTTAAATTACACGATGACCGTACATGTCGTTGAGACTATATGAAGACAGTGACTAAAAGCCGTAATTGGACAGTTACTGTTGGTATTCTTGTCTCTTCATCTCTCCAGTCGTCTCTTATATAGGTGAGACAACTTGAGCAGTCTCCATACCCTTTACGTGAGATTGCACAGTAGGTATAACATCGTGATTTTAATACCTTTAATATGCCAACTGCGGATAGATCCTCGGCTTTTCATGAACTGTTTTTAAACTTTTTAGCTCTTAACAATGCTACGTTTTAATTTGTTGGTAGGTTGTTTTCTAGATTTCGATGTTTTCTTTCGTATTTTTTGCATTTCGCTTTTGGCACTTTTGGAGCGTGATGTCGTGGCGTTGTGTGGCATATTTGGATTGATCTTGTTACATATCGGCGCTTGGGATGTTTAATTTGTTCTTATAATATATCAGCGCTTGGGCTGTTTTATTTGTTCCTATAATATCTTATAATATATCAGCGCTTGGGCTGTTTTATTTCAAACTGATCTCTCGTTTGTGGTTTTTATTTTTACGTTGCCGAGGCTTTTATCTACTGTACATATGTTTATTTTTTTTTTTATTTGGGTTTTACGGCACACCGAAACTTAATAGGTCATACGGCGCCGAATACAAAGTTAAATGTTAATAAAGAATAATCAGGTTAAAACCAAAATACGCATTTGTTGCTAGTTGTTATGTATGTATAAAAGTTCATTGAATCTGTTTTATCTCCCGATGCAGGTGCTTACTGTTAGTTGTTTCACTTTGACGGGATGTTGTTATTTACACTGTTTGTTTGCTAGAAAAACCTTCAGGAAGTGCGATGTTGGAGCGCTCCACAAACCAGGTTTAAGCACCCCAGTCGGCCCTTTTGCCGACTGACCGTTCCAAGGCGGTAACTGATGGTTTTTCTTTATGTGTGTTATGTCTCGTCTCTGTGTTTTTGTCACATTTGCATTTACCTTGATTGCCTTTGTCTATTGGTAGATTAAATTTAAATATCTGAAAAATTTTGATAGGACATTTTCTTATTTACCTATTTTCAAAAATGTACAACCTATATCAGGAAAAATGTAATGACACTCAGATACCCCAGTGTCATTATCTATTTACAGACGCATTTTTATCAAGAATATAACTTTGCATTCCACCAACCTCAGTGTGATCTGTGATTTTCATTTGCAAATAGTAATAATAATCAAAAAGCCACCATGTTACAGAAGGTCACATTGAGAATGAAAACAGTCAATTGCATGCAAGATAACTCACTTGTCTGTGCATGTTTCGATTTGCAAGAAGTATTACCCACACCTCAAAGTCGTCTGTACTACAAGCGACACCTTAGTACTTACAATTTTTCTATGTATGACATGGCAAACAAAAATGGTCACTGCTTTGTATGGAATGAATCCATAGAGGAGCTTGTCAAATTGACTCACGTCAATCACACATAAGTATTTAGAAAAAGGGCTTACTAAAATGAAAATGATTCTGTACATGCAACAATTGAAACTGCAAGTAAAAACATTAAGCATCTGCCCAGTAAGCCTCCATCAGCAGAATCTCCAGGCGAAACTACCCATATAATGTTAAAGAGATGGCTTGACAGGACTTTTTTATTTTACCAGCATTGCAACAAATTTGAAAAACTTTGACACTAACACACAGGGTGAAAAACTTTTTTGAAACAAGATTAAATCCATCCATTTGAGTTCTTCAGACCCCAACATGTTTTCGTATAAGTTGCACCATGCCGGTCCAGTTTTTTTTATGTTAACCTTATGCGACGGCAAAGAACAAACTTGTCATGCAACCTGTCTCTGCCCCAGCTTAGACAGGAAGGTACTCCTATCAGTAGGCAAAAGTTTGCAGACTTACTGAGTCTCTGTGTGAGCCAGATTGTGCCTCATGTCCCCTCATGCATAAGTTTCAGTGCAGTAAATCTAAACTGAGATTGAAGTCATTAATGAGTGAAAGCGGAAAGGGTAAGAGTTATCAAAGTTATGAAACAAAATAATGGCAGATGTTGGTAGGTGTAATTCTGTTATAAGCTATTGCAATACTGTTGTTTCCCAGAAAATATATTCATATATATATTTTGAGTAAATAATGTTGTAAAAACAAAATATAGTGAGAATGACAGTAGCCAAATGTAAAAATGTTTGTAAATGACCCTTTTTATCATGGTGATGAATGACTGACAATGCGGATGATTGTCAATGATGATTTTACTGATTATAAATATGATTAACTGAATAATATAAATGGTTGTGATGATATTAATTACTATTGTTATGATGCTGATCTTAATACTCTATGTGAAGAGTAATAAAGATGATTATGCTGATAAGAGTTATGATGATAAATTGAATATGTGAATGATTATAAATGCTGATTTTTATGTTTACAATTATGAGGATGAACTGCTGACAATGTTCAACATATTTGCGATAATTTCACAGTTTATAGTTAGTGATGACTTAAGACAAAGTTGATATTGTTTGTGATCTATATACTAAAAAGGGTAACACCGATGAACAACATGATGTCAAAAATGATAATCAAATCATCGTGTTTGACTAATGAATTAATGTATTGCTGAAATAGTAATATGCATAAGGATAATGTTTTTGAGGTATGTCACTTAAAATTATAGTGTTAGTGTTTAAGATTGGTTAATGGATGTTTATGATGAAGTGGAAACAATAAAATGTAGTTAGCTTTGAATGAAAAAATATAGTTCTGAACATTTATTTGTGTATTAATTATTGTTGTACTTTGGTACTCTTATTTATTTTTGGAAAGAAAGTGTAATTTGTCTTTATTAAAATAAGTCCTAAACTTCTGCATTGCAGTTCTTCAAAACTTAAGTTTTTTCAATAAAAAAACAAAACAATAATGACCAAAAGGATCAAAAAGTTAGAAGGCTGACATAATGCATTATTTTCCCTTCATGAAAGAAACAATTATGAATAAGTACTACGAAACAATGACAGACATTAACATAAAAGATACAATTAAAAGGTTTCCTCTTTCATTTTTATCTGAAAAAAACTTTAGTTACGACAGTTTTGCATTAAAACTTGCCGAAGATTTATTAATATTTCAGAGGGAAAACTGTACTTTGTTAATATTTTCATCAATACCTTTTTCATAAAATTTATCGTACGTGTCTTTTATATAACTGAAAAATGTGTAAAAAACATAAATATATTATTTCATACAGTTTTACCTAAATAGACAGTAAGAATGTAAAGTTCGTTTTGTTGTTTCCTGGAAAGTTTTGAAAAAGTGAGTTACAACAGTTTTGCGTTGAGCCATCGATCTAAGCTTATCGTCTCCTTTTGAGATTAAAGCATTGCCAAACTTCTCTGTATGTTTTAGTAGAATTTCAATTAGATCGGAAGATGTTGGTGAGTTCGGTGAGGTTATTTGGTTGCAGCAATTTTCCTTCTGCTACATTATGTTAGGCTGTTCTGCTTCCATCTTTGACTGACGCTGCTCTCTTGATGTCATCTCTTGCCTTCTTACTTTGATATCTTTCTCCGTCGGCAGTTTTGTGTTGTTCATATCTCTGTTTGCTGTTTAAGTGTCTGCCGATATTCCCGCATGCGCTCTTTTGCAGATTTACCCATTCTTCCATTTTTTATTGTCTACATAAATCTTGAAAATCGAATATCTGGTCTGCACACGTTTCATGCACACATTAGTACGATTGTGATTTTTGTAGCTAAGATGAAGATATTTAAAAACTGCTTATATTGATGTACATCAAGAGTAAATTTAGCGGTGGGAAGGGTGGACGCGGATAAGCCCCTTTCCTAAACCCTGAGAAGCTACATCTACCATACAAATATATTTTGTGATATTCTCACGCTCCCTTCAAATAAACTTTTCGCCCCTATAAAATCGAACGAATAGCATTGAATTTGTATAAATATGAACATATACTGCCATTTGAGAAAAAATAAAATTCTTAACCGATTGCAACTGTCCATTTTCTCACATATCATAAATGATTTTAAAAGCAAAGGTTTAACTGTAGTGGTATTTAAATGGGTACGCAAAAATGAAAAAAAAAATCTGATACATCAGATTTTCTCTTCTCGGCTATAAACTCCACTGCATTCGCCATGCCAGGTTGAAATTTCGTGGCACAAACCGTTAAAATGACATCAACAGTTTGGGTGTTCTCAAAGATAACTACAAATAGACTTAATCTATGTAGTATGATGGGATGATTGCGAGCGGCGGGACATATACAATTTATCAACATACGACATTTCCTTAGTGTATTTAGTAACATTGCATATTATATGTTTATGGAAATACTACAGGCTTAAACGAATACGAGGGTTGTATGATAAATTCGTGGACTTTTGTTATAGAAAGTACAAACAAACTCATATCAAGATAATTCTTATATCGTCATAATCGTCAATTCATCGCAAACAAATTACAGAAAACCGCTAGTCAATGAATATAATTGTTTACAAATAACAAGGGTAAATACAAAGGCTATCAACGTGCACCGGAGCACGCTGTTAACAAAAGACGCTCACAACGTCAAAGAAAATCTCATTAATAGCGAACGTTAATTTCTCAACGTAATCACCTCTAAGACGAATGCACTGTTCATGTCTATGTATCCATTTCTCAAATGTTTCTACTTTCCTGATTACGCTCTATTCACATTTAACTTTGTATTCGGCGCCGTATGACCTGTTAAGTGCCGGTGTGCCGTAAAACCCAAATAAATAAATATGTTTCCTCCAGACTGAGAGACGCGCGCCATCTTCACCGTTTTCTATATGGTCGATTGAGCTTTAGTCTCTGGGTCGTAATGCCACAGCCACGTTTCATCTGTAGTGATGATTCTGTTCAGGAAGTTTTCTCCCTCTTTTCGATATCTTTTCACAAATTCCTGGGACGCTGATAGCCGCCGTAGCTTGGCGTCATCTGTTAAAAGGCGTGGAACCCATCGAGCACTGACCTTCGACATATTAAATTCGTCTGCAATTACTCTGTGCACGGTATTTAAAGACGCATCGACATTTTTCGAAATTTCACGCACAGTAAGGCGACGGTCATCATCAAGAAACGCCGTTAACTTTCTTTTGAATTAACGTTGAAATCTTCTTCGGTCTTCCGCTTCGGACATCATCTTCTAAACTTTCTCTACCCTTTCGATATCGATCGTGCCATTTAAATACCAGAGATCTACAGCATGATGTATGTTTCGCTTCCCGAAGTATTTCAAGCGTCTGTGTCGGAGTGAAACCCAGATTCAAGCAAAATTTAATATTTGCGCGGACTTCGTGGTCAGTTTTTGACGTCATGCTTTTTAGACACCTTAGCTACAGTTTTTGCAATTGCTTTGTATGTTTATAACATACAGCGCTGAAAATTAACGGAAATGACGTTCAGACGTCACAAAATCATGTGACAGATTCCCGCGAAAATTGATGTTCGTATACATACTTTAATTGTTGCGTGTTTTCTTTATAAAACGTATAAAAACGGAGTGCTCTGGTAACCGTTACCATGGAACCGTTATAGCTATTAAATCGTAGATTGTGATGCAAATATTAGTCTTAATATATGATTTTAGGATTGCAGACACATTAAATTATAACGTGCAAAATACATGTATCTACGACACATTAAAGTTTTAGCAAACAAAGTCCACGAATTTATCATACAACCCTCGTATACCTAAAAAGGGAAAAGACGTACGAAATTTTAAAACTAACTACTGTGCCATGTGGTTTTTATTAAAAATAACGCATTAAGAAGGCATTTTTTATTTACAAAGAAAGGTTTGAAAAGTAAATAAGAAAGGGTCCTATCAAAATTTTCACAGATATTTAAATTTTTATCTACCTGTAGACAAAGGCAAACAAGGTAAATGTAAATGTGACAAAAAACACTGAGACGAGACATAACACACAAAAAGATAAACCATCAATTAGGGTCTGTCTGGGTAAAGTCGGACGCTTTTTCAAATTCACATATACTTAGACTATTGAGATCGCCGTTAACAGTCCCGTCCGAACTATTTTAGGCTTCTTGGGATACGATGTGGTTATCCTCGGATTTTATCGTGTTAAGTACGGCATACATTATGCGGATCAAACGAAAATTAACATTTATTGTCGAACCGGGTAAATTCGGACGAAAGGGGGGAAACTCGGACACCACCCGGAAAAAGTCGGACAGGTAGGAAAAACTCGGACATACATGGCAATTAATGATCAATAATGAAATAGACTATATATGGCGTAGTTCACTTAAATTGTTGGCCTATGTCAAAGCTATGTACACGATCTTAATTAAGAAATTGTCATCTGTAACGTGTTATGTTTTATTATGATTGTTTTACAATTTATTTATTCTACACATTATAGAATGTATAGAAAACATGTTATCATGTAGTCAGTATTGTATGTTGGCATTATAAAGTTATCTGCTTTGAAAAAAGCAACAGTTATAAAGAGTTTGTCATATTCTTTTTTACACAACCATCAATTACTTTGATTTCTTTTCACTTTTTTTTTAGAATCATTTTGTCTTTTTTTTTCTTCCCTTTTTTCTTTGGCAGCCATAGCTGCCTTCTTTTCTGAAATAATGTCGTCACTTGTCAGAAGGCGATGGGTTGGGACTGATTTGCGTTTCTGGGATTGGGTGGGCTTTCTGACAGTAAGTTTGTCAGGCAAAAAAGCAGACTCGATTGATGCAAGGGTTAAAGTCTGTATGGCAGATATGTCGGTCATCGGAGCACAGACAACATCATATCCCTCTAAATCAACGATCTGAAACACATTTTCAATTTACTTTTATTAATTAACTAGAATTATGGATTTTTGATATTTTAAAATTTGTGTACGCCATATTTAAATGTTTTTATTGCTTTGTAAAAATATGACAATTGAAATTTGATAAACTCCCTTCTGATTTATTCAGTAGTTTATACATACTGGTGTACAGGTTATGGCATCTGTGGAAATAAGCTCTAAGAGCTATGTTGGGTCGCTGATGTCGAGGACATGGGAGAGTTTAGTGTCTACGCTTGGAAATGCCTGGAATTTTAAATGTTAAACTATTACATATTTAATGACTGTGGTGGTCGATATATTTTATACATGTATATAGCTTTATGGGTTACATAGTTTTTAATAGTTTTACTATAGACACTAAACAACTTTTAAACAAATAAGCATTTAAGTAAAGCTTTAATTTAAATTATCTTTTTTATAAAACAATACTGTACATTCATGCAAGGAATATTTCTACTTACAGGCAACGATGTGCTGGATGATGTTGCAGTGTTCCCATTGGAAGCTGGCCCAGGGCTCACGTGGCAGGCATCGCGGGTCGGGAGAACGAGGGAGCTTACTTCCATTGTGCTGTCCGGGGGTACGAGGAATGGTCGTGCTCGATGGCATTGTCTCTGTAGGCATGCTCGGCCCAGGTGTCTCTGTAGGCATTCTCGGCGCAGGGATGTCTGTGATCATGCTCGATGCGGGGGTCTCTGAGGTCATGCTCGGCTCAGGAGCCTCTGTGTTCATGCTCGGCCCAGGGGTCTTTGTGGGTATTCCGGCTGCAGGGATCTCTGTGGGCATGCTTGGTGCAAAGGCTGCATCTGGGACGGCATTTGGATTTAGCGGATGAATTCCACAAACCCGGAACCCTTTTTTCTGTTGGAGGGGACTACTGCTTTCTCCCATGCAGTCCGAAAAAGTGACGGAAATGTCCATTTATTAACAATGTTAAGAGGGTTGACGGCTAAAAACTCTGAACAGGCTGCATTATAGGCCTTGTTGAGAGGCCCAAATACACACCTGTCAAGAGGCTGTATGTAGTGTGTGGTATGTGGTGGCAAGGCGAGGTTGTGAACATTTTCCTCCATGGCACACTGAAGTAGGCCAAGAGTTTCGTGGGAACTGTGACCATCCAGGATAAGCAGTTGGGGTCGCTCTGGCCCAATGGTGGTGAGAAAAATGTCTTGGAACCACTTTTCCCCTATGTCATCAGTCATCCACCCATTTTTTTGAAAGAACCATCGGGAGCCGGTGGGTGCATCTCCCGTATTGAAACCGTACAGGGATTTGCTTGTTTTACCCTTTACAATGAACATTGGTGGGGCACGTTTCCCTTGTGCATTAACACACGCCATTACAATTATGTTGTTGGACCTGGAACTAGTGCGTGCCACACAAGGCATTCCTTTCTCACCAACGACTTTTACAGGATCGTGTTCAAACGACTTGCCCATTTCATCGCAATTCCAGAGGCACTGAGGTTTATTGGACAGACCTAGACCCTCAACAATTGTAGCCAAATCTGTGTAGTACTTCCCTACGACTTCAGGATTCATCATCCTTGCTCTGGTGATAGTTAGTCTCTCTGGCTTTCTTATAGTTAAATCAGGATGGCGGCGCTTAACGCCCTCCCACCAATCCTTCCCTGCAACAAAGTTACCGTACCCAGCACCAATCTTGGCTCGTTTGCACAGCACATTTGTCCTTGACAAAATTTGTTTTCTGGTGAGGCCAATACCCCTCCTTGAGGCCATCTTTATGCTACTTACAATCTTGGTCTCCAACTCAGGTGGAATGTGTGGTGGACGGCCGCGGCGGACCCCTACCTCAAACCTCCCTGACAACCGATCCCCTAGTGTGGACCTTGGCACCTTGAAGTGTTCCGCCGCCTTCCTCACCGACCAGCCCTTCTCATGCATGGCGTCAACAGCGGCCTGTAGCTGTGCCTCATCATACCTCACAAGTTGTCCTCTTTTAGTTGGAATGTACTTTTTCGGCATTTTATCTGAACATGTAAATAATGTGTTTTAAGTGTGTAATGTTTATATTAGTGGTAAAGAGGGAAAATGAAATGTATTGTATTTTTTTAGTTGTTACTGTTGTAATGTTTATACCCATAATACTTGTTATTGCTGTACATACTGTTTATACTCACGTTTATGCTACTTGTTAATATAAGTTAGTTTTTTTTGTTAAACATGTTACTTTTTTATTAAAGATTTTTACTGGTTACAAACTTTATTCGGTGTTCTCTTTGTCTTTACTGTTCGTCAATTTACTGTTTGTTGGGATACTGTTCGTTTTAAACTGTTAGAAAACTATTATACTGTTAGGATACTACTTCTACAATACACTGTCATGATTGGATTATTTACTATATATTTTTAGTTACATTAAATCAAGAGAAACTTGGATGTGTTTTATTTGTGAATTGTACTCCAATGTGGTGATAATAACAAAGAACAAAATACAGTCCTCATACAAACGGAAATAAATCGCCACACCATGGTTTAAACATAACTGTTTAACGTGATTATGTGATTTCCTGCTTATTATTTATACAAGTTTATTGTTACAATTTTAATAACATAATTTTGCACAAATTGATCATATCCATGAGGCTTACGGGATAATGAACATTCCATTAATATCTCACTTTATTTTTGTTGTTGCAAATTATAATAATGAGCTAATATACGCATTTAAATTAAGCATATTATAAGATTGGCTTAATAATATTTATTTAAAACATTTTGCAGTATGAATGTATTTTGTGATTAATTCCTGCCTTCCAATAAAGTACCATTAAATGCAAGAAAAATGATCATAAAACAAACATATTTTGTAAAACAGTAATGTTCAAAATATTTTTATTTGAAACATGGACAACAATCCACGCACAGTGTCAACATGAGAGTCCTTGACTTTAAACCCAACGTTGCATCTTTGCATCGGCCCCCTTCTACCAAACTTGGACGGGCGATCCTTGGCTTTAAGGTAGAAGGCGCCTTCCCTATAGTTAAAAACGGGCACGAGTGATGCGGCATCTTCTCGCCTTATATAGCACAGTTTTCGCTCATGAGATGCCTCGCTGAAAACCGCTATGGCATTTTTGTCTACCGGGTTGTCAGGTTCACGGTTGCAAAAAAACGGAGTCCCGACCTCCAGCTCACATGGACCCCAACGGTGCATTCCAACAACACATACCCCGTATACGATAACGTTCTTCATCCTATTGGAAAAATGAATGCATTGATAAATAGAAGCTCATAACGAAATGGCATAAACAACAGTCGACCAACCTAGTTAAAACAAGATATATTGTGATGTAAACTGACGTTCGTATCAAAATCGCTACATTTTAGCTCCGGTATAAACATACGAAAAGGGAGAGCATTCACGCAAGCATGAGAACACCGAATATAGTTGTATCTTGCCTTTTATACTCTTCAAGAAAGGAGATTTAGTGGGAAATCAAAAAGTTGTGGAAGCGGGAAATTTGAATGTCCGAGGTTTTCATGTTAGATTTTTTGGTAGGGAAAACTCGGACAGTTTTATTTTCCTCGATTTATGACAACAAAAGCTTAAGATCTTACTATATTGTCTGTGTATATTGGATCTAACGACATTGATGAACATTTTAAATAAAATGTTAGAAAATAATAAAGGCTTCTTACCTTTGAAATCGGGTATTGATTCCTGGCAATTTTTTTCAAGTTTTTGAATTGGATTTCTGTTTTGAGAGGAAGTTTAAAGGGTGTCGCAGAATTCATTTCGGAACAAGGGGGGTTTTCAAATTACGTCATGTTTGTTTTATTTTTAGTCTAAAACATTGATCTAGGGTACTAAAATACAAAAATAGACGGGGTATAGCAACTTTATTACTGTATGTAAGCCGTTTATCGAAAGTGTCCGAATTTATACCCCTGTCCGACTTTACCCGGACAGACCCTACCGCCTTGGAACGGTCAGTCGGCAAAAGGGCCAACTGGGGTGCTTAGCCTTCTTTCCTATTGATTCGTGCCTTCCTGTCGATTCGTGCCCCTGCCAATATTTCAAATAATTGCCTAGCAATCTACTGCACGAAATTTGCACACGTGTGCGCGTGCCGTTTTTTTAATTGACGTTATGTGTGCTTAATTGGCGAGATGTCGTTTTTATGTGTCAATACCAAAAAGAAATAATTTCATTTCAGAAACAACACACAAAAACGAAAAAACGGTATCGAATTTATACCCCTGAAGCGCTTTATAAAGCTTATGAATATGTACGTGATGAAGGAAAATCGGTAAAATTAGCCGCGAAACAATATCAAGTCCCCGTGCAAACATTGAGGGATAGGGTGAAGGGAAAAATAAATCCAAATGAATTTTCCAACGGTGGGGATGTGTTGTTTACAAAGGAGGAAGAGGAGGGCATCGTAGAGCATGTAGAGGTGCTTGCTGAACTAGGTTATGGAGTAACAAACTCCCAGTTACAAAACTTAGCCGGAGAGTTGGCCTTCAATCTTGGAAAACGTCCTACCTCAAAAAAATTAAGCAACTGCTGGCTTTATGGTTTTCTTCAAAGGTGGGACGACAGAATTAGACCAATAAAACCTAGTGCACTTGATGCGAACAGAGCTAAGTCCACCACTCCTGTTGTTGTGTCATCTTACTTTCAAAACCTTGAAAAGGTAATACAAGACAATGATCTGAAAGATAAACCTCACCTTATCTATAATATTGACGAAACTGGTATTCAGCCAGAGCACAGGCCAGCAAACATAATCGCCCCAGTAGGACAAAAAGCTCATTCAATCACTTCACCAAGAGGTACAACAACTACAATCATTGCAGCAGGAAATGCTTCTGGGCAATTTATTCCCCCGTATTTTGTATTTAAAGGAAAACGATGGAATCCAGACCTCATGGTTGGTGCGTCTCCCGGAGCAAAGGGTGTTGTAAGCGATTCTGGGTGGTCCAATGGAGACGTTTTCAAGGATTATCTCCAAAGCCATTTTTTGCCGTACGTTCGTGGTCACTTGTGTGATGGTCAGAAAATATTAGTTGTATTTGATGGCCATACTTCACTCACATCTAAACAATTGATTGACTGGGCCCTTATACAAAACATAATTTTGTTTGTGCTGCCAGCTCACACGAGTCACGTGCTACAGCCACTGGACGCAACCATCTTTGGACCTTTCAAGAAGTTTTACTACCAAGAATGTGCATCATATATGCAACAACACATGGGCAAAGTCGTCACTCGCTATGAGATGGCTGAACTTGGCTGTAAGGCCTACTTAAGAGCACTTACTCCAAGCAACCTGATTTCAGCATTCAGGAAGACTGGCATCTTTCCTACATCACCAGAAGCCGTTAGCCAGAACAAGCTGTTTCCATCAGCCGCTTTCTTAACAAGCAAACCTGCAGATGTAGTTAAGGCGATAAAGTCTGGGGAAAATGCAGTTGACGAGTTTCTACGGGCTAAATTTGAAGGACTAACAATGCCACAAGTCGAATGCACTCCGTCCCTTCGTCATTTTCGAAAACCAACACCAGGTGGCCGCAATATCACTGATGAAACCTTTCTTGCAGAGATTGAACAATATGCTTCTGACAAAGGAAAGAGATGTAGAAAAAATGTAACTCCCAAACCATCAACAAGCAGACAAGAACAGACCAACATTGAATCGCCGATCGAATGTTACGATGATGATAACGTGGTCTGTTGTGTGTGTTCACAGAGAGATCCTCCCCAGATACAAGATAAGCCTTACATCGAACTGGTCAACTGGGGAAACTGTGATAAGTGTGAACACTGGTGTCATCTGTCCTACTGTCACAAAAGCTCCGTAGTTAGAAGGGGGGGACGAGTTTCTCTGTTGCCATTGCAATTAGTTGAAACGCGCAGTAAATTTTCATGAAACTTTTTATTAATATCTTCATAGTTAATTTTGGTATGAATGGTTTATGAATGAACAAATAGACTTCGGATCATTTTATTTTTAAACAAAAGACAATACTGAAGCAATGAAACACAGAAAAACAAAATTAAAACGATTTTCGTCGACAAGGGGTGAATTTATGTGGTGTTATGCGGTACTAAGACAGCAGGCAACAAGGGCACGAATCAATAGGAAAGCACCTGGCTGACACGGACCATTGCACTTGACCTAGTTTACGAAGGTAAATTATGTTTACAGTTGTCAGTTGACATTTGTGTTTATTTATTTTTAAAAAGTTGTTATTCTTGAACAAAAAATATGCTTTAGAAATTTTGGTGGTTTCCATCTAAAGCGCGTGCTCCACTTCTAACTCTTAGGGGCACGAATATCCAGGAAACTAGTATAAACCTGGTTTGTGGAGCGCTCCAACCTCGCACTTCCTGAAGGTTTTTCTATCAAACAAACAGTGTAAAAAAAATATCCCGTCAAAGTGACACAACTAACATTAAGCACCTGCATCGGGAGTTAAAACAGATATAATGAACATATGTACAGTATTTACAGTAGATAAAATCCTCGCAACCAAAATATTCCAAATGAGAGAGTAGTTTAAAATAAAATAAAGCAGTAGAAGCGCTGATATATTATAAGAACCATATAATGACGTCATAAATGCCATGACGTCATATGCCAAAAGTGTCAAAAGTGAAATGTAAACAATACGGAAGAAACAATAGAATTTTAGAAAATCAACAAAATAAAACGTAGTATTGTTTAGAGTTAATACGTTTTAAAAAATATCATAAACGCCGAGGCTTTATCCGCAGTTGACATATTATATATGATAAAGGTACAAAAAAATCCCGATGTTATACCTACTGTGCAATCTCATGTAAAGGGTATGGAGACTGCTGAAGTTGTCCCACCTATATAGGGCACGACTGGAGAGATGAAGAGACAAGAAATCCAACAGTGACTGTCCAATTATGGCTTTAAGTCACTGTTTTCATATAGTCTCAACGACCTGTCCGGTCATCGTGTAATTTAAAAGCAATGCTCTTGACTGTTCTTGACTGTAAAAGGGTCAATTGCAAGCAATGCAGTACATCGAAGGATTCCCGGGTTGTAACCGTCTGCAATACATTTTCTGATAAGTTTTGTAAAGTGGTCAGAAAAGTTATTGAGACCCTTGATCTTCTTTCATCATCATCATCATCAAATGCTCAGGCCGGGTGGCCCTTGGCACCTTTCACAGTAGCAGACCATTTCTTGCGGTTTTGTGCCTGTCTTATTGCAGTAGCTATAGGAATACCAGTGTCTTTCCTAACTTGATCTTGCCATCTCAGTGGTGGTCTCCCTCTACCGCGATTGCCTTGGAAGTCTTGTATTAGGACAGTTTTGACAAAGCTGTCGTCTGGTCTTCTCGAAATGTGTCCGAACCATTTTAGCCTCCTCATCCTGATGACCTCACTAATGTTTTGGACATTAAGTATTTTCCTTATAGTGATGTTGGTAATTCTTTCAAGCTTATTAACACCTAGAATTGCTCTCAAGCATCTCATTTCGAAGACTTCAAGTTTTCTGATATCTGACGTGGTGACACTCCAGGTCTCGGAGGCATACAGTACAATTGGCAGAATGAGTGAATTGTAGAGGCGTGCTTTCAATTTATTTGTTATTGATAGTCGGTTCCAAATGTTGGTTTTCAGCCTGCCAAAGGCAGATGATGCAATTCCAATCCTTCTTTCAATTTCCGTTGAAGTGTCTGGTATATTACTTCCCAGGAATACAAAGTTGTTAACATGTTCGATTTGGTTGCCATCGATGGTAATGTCTATATCATTTTCTGAGGAAAGGATCTTACATTTAGAGGAGTTTATTTTCATGCCCCATTTCTTGCACGCTGTTTCGAGTGCTTCAGATAATAGTTTCAGCTTTTCGAAAATGCAAGAAATAAGTGTGGTGTCATCTGCATATCGAATGTCATTAGTAAGGTTATTATCCAGGGCAAGAGAACTGTTGGTGTGGCTCCTTAGCTCTTTCATTACAAACTCAAGGAAGATGTTAAAAAGGGTTGGGGAAAGCAGACATCCTTGTCTCACACCAACATTGACTTCAAACCATTCTGTGAGCTGCCCATTGATTGTCACTGCACATTCTGTGGTCTTATACATTTCTTCAATAAGGTATACTACTGTTGGATCAACTCCTATCGCCAACATCATTTTCCAAAGTGCTTTCCTCCAGATGGTGTCAAATGCAGCTTTAAAATCTATAAAGTTAAAATGCAAGGGGACTTTATGTTCGTTGGCCTTCTCAATTAGTTGTCTAACAATAAAGATAGCGTCTACTGTTCCCCTACCAGGTCTGAAACCGAACTGACTCTCACTCATCAGGTCTTCTGCTCTTAGCTTAATTCTGTCTAAAAGGATTTTACAGAACACTTTACCTGGAATGGAAAGAAGGGAAATTGCACGGTAGTTTGCAGGATCTAATTTATCCCCCTTTTTATAAACTGGAGTGACTATCATTTTAGACCAGTCTTTTGGTATGCTTTTATCCTTCCAGGCTGAATTGAATATTTTGACAAGCATTTCACACATTGGTTTCCCCCCTGCCTTCAATACCTCTGCAGTGATATTGTCTATACCTGGTGCTTTGTGCAATTTCATTCTCTTGATTGCATTTGTTACTTCTTGTATAGTGATGTCTGTGTGTGTCTCTACATTATTAGGTGGATCAGGTAAGGAGTCATAGGCTTCCTCTTCATGTGGAAACTCTGTATTTAGGTGACTCTTGAAGTGCTTTTTCCAGCAATCAAGTATTTCATCAGTGTTGGTGTAGATATTTCCCATGACGTCTTTTGTTGCATTGATGGGTTTTTCCTTTTTGCCTTCAAGTCGTCTGACATTCTTAAACAAATTGTGTGTGTTATTTCTCCTAAAATCATCTTCCATGCTCTCAACTAGTTGTTCTAAGTTAGCTTTTTTCTTTGATCTAACTGACTTCTTTACTTGTTTGTTAAGGTCATTATATTGAGCTCGGAGCTGATAGTTGTTTGGCTTTATCATCAGTTCCTTTCTAGCAGATCTTCTTTCATCGCATAGTTTTATGGTTTGAGAATCCAGCCCGTGTACGTGCTTTCGCTTACTAATGCCAGCAATTTCCTGCGTTGTCATATTTACTGTGTCTTTAAATGAGCAGTAGAGAGTGTCAATGTCATTTTGCTCAGAATCACTAAGTTCACTGAAACGGTTTTTAAGACATAATTCAAAACGTCTTGTTAATGCGGGGTCGTTTAAGAGTTTGTCAACATCAAACCGTTTAGTATGGGAGGGTTTCTTTCTCAGAGGCTTACCTGTGGAAATGGTTAGGTTTGCAATCACAAGGAAGTGGTCAGTATAGACGTCGGCGGAGTGGAATGCTCTAGAGTTTGTTATCTTGGTTCTGAGACTATCTTTGACAATAATATAGTCTATTTGGTTAAAAGTAGCACCGTCAGGGGAAAGCCAAGTTGCTCGTCTCTTGTTCTTGTGCCTGAATATGGTGTTAGTGATTACAAGGTTGTTAATAGAACAAAATTGTAATAGGTTGTTGCCTCTTTCATTAGATGTGCCTAATCCATATTTACCAACTACTTCGGGCCAGTTTTCATGTGAGTTTCCACCTACTTTTGCATTAAAATCTCCCATCAGGATGATATTTGCTTTCTTATTGGTGTTATTAACAATAGATTGTAATTGGTTGTAGAAGTCTTCAATCGCACTCTCATTATATGTGCTGTCTGGGGCATAGACTTGAATGAAGGTGAATTCCTGTGTGTCAAATTTAAAGGTGGCACTAATAATTCTCTCAGAATGGCATTCATAGTGAGTGAGTTGTTGGAAAACGGTCTTATCAATTATGAAGCCAACCCCTTGCCTACATGTGGTGTCTTTTCTTGCTGAGTGTATCACCACATAGTTGCTTTTCTCAAAGGCTTCTTCTACATCTTTATTCCAATGTGTCTCAGCTAAACCAAGGATCTTCAGGTTAAACCTTTCCATTTCCATAACCACTTGTTCAAGTTTACCATCAACATTCAAGGTTCTCACATTCCATGTAGCAATAGAGGAGAGAGAAGAAGTATCCTTCTCAACCGGGAGATTCTTAGCACCCTCTCTCTTTCGAGTGCCCGGGACTGAGGGCCGTGATTTTGGTGTTGCCATTGTGGAAGGTAAGTCGCTGTTTTAACTTGTATAAAACATTTTCATAAAATGCAGGATGGCTTATGCCTTTCTGCATAAGTGTTTTCATACTGCTATTATACTTAGAAGCAATAAAACCATTGCGATGAAAGAATTTTGAAAACGCCTTTCTTAATTTATGAAAACGAAAGCCTTGCTGTAACAGTTTAGAAGAAATAAACAGGTTTCTAGCATTGAAATCTTCTACTTTAGTACAAACTCGTGCAAACCTTGTAAGTTGTGATATGTAAATACCATAGGAGATAGCACGAGGTGAATCACCATCAAGGTATGGATAATTCACAATACTAAAGTTGAATTCATCTCTCTTGTCATAGATTTTAGTAGAGACGCTGTCATTGGAAATATTGATCTCAATGTCTAGAAATGCTGCATTTAAATGTCAGTTATTTGCTTTATTAAGGGTAAGTTCTGGAGGGTAAATCAGATGGATCATTTGAGAAAAGAAAGGATTATCTATAGTTAGAATATCGTCAAGATAGCGTGACGTTAAATTGAAAGCCTCTACAATGTGGCTTTAGTTCGAAGGGGATAAAGTTAACATAAAATCACGTTCAAAGCAGTATAAAAACAAATCTGCAATTAATGGTGCACAGTTGGTTCCCATAGGGATACCAATTACTTGTCTAAATAAAGTGTCACCGCATTTTATGTAAATATTGTCTAATAGAAAACGTAAAGCTTCACAAATATCCGTGCATGTCCACATAGTAAACTTTTCTAAGAAAGTGCTGGTTAAAAAATGCATCACTATTATGACATGCAATATATAGACGTTGCTCTCGAGCAAATGTTTTCTCAAAAGGAGCAATCATTTTGGTCTTAATTAAATCATGAGGTAAAGAAGTGTACAGCGTAGAGAAATCGTAAGTATTAACTGCAGAGCAATGAAAGTTTAAAGTACGAAACTTGTCTAAGACTTCTGAAAAAAAATTTAATAGACCAAAAAATGTTAATTCCTGAATTTTCATACACTTTTTCACAATATTTAACAACGTGATTGCGAACGGCTGTAAGGCAAGACGTAAGTAGTTTAGATATGTGAGTGGTGGTGCTAGAGCTGGCATTAGCTATGAATCGTGACTTGTATGGTGTTTTGTGAAGCTTAGGAATCCAGTACAAGGAAGGAAGTTTTTCTTGCTTTGATTCTATTTTGATATTGAAATTATGCAATATCTGTTTATGTTTGTCAATGACTGTCTGAAAGTCAAGGTTAATGCAAGAGTAAGAACTGGTGGTGGATAACTCAGCACTCAGTACATTTTTGTAATATAGTCGTCAGACAAAAATTATGTTGTTTGAAGCTTTGTCTGCAGGTACAAGTACAAATTTATCGTGAATATTCTGAAAGGACTGTTTTAAGTGATAAAAAGGTTTTTTAGGTAAACTAGAAGGATGGGAGCGGTAGAATTTAACGCGATTTTTTATTATCTTAAAAATGGCTTTCTTCCAAGTATTAAGTGCTATTGTATCCGTGTTTTCTCTCTTACACCAGCGATCGGCAAACAGATTAACTGCATCAGCAATTTCTTTGCAACAAAGGTCAAAATCAATTTCATCTCGCAGGCGATATTTCGGACCCTTAAAGAGTAATTTTCTCAATTTATAGTCATCGATGATGTTTAAATCCCCAGTAATGATATGGCCAGAAGGTAAATAACAGAAAGGTGAGGTTGAACAGTTACAAGAATCTTGAGAAGGGTCATTTAGGTTAAGGTCTGCTACTGTTTGGTTGTAATTAAAAATAAGACCTCTAATGGGTTTTTTGTACTTATAACAAATCATTGGGTTTTTATTGATGATATTTTTGTCCCGAAAGATACTAGGTAAGTCGATAAAATCAATCCCTTTATTAATGTATTTGATTTTCATGAAATGTCGTTTATGTTGAGACTGTTTATCTATACGAGGTCTTAAAGCATGGGTAGTATACTTTTGAATGATGGAAGCCACCTCATATAAAGGATGAGTACGTAAATATATTTTATCTGCCTCATTGTCCAAAATAACTAGTGATTTCAAGGGTAGATTGGTAACTGTACAAAGTAAGGCGTGAATACCAGATCGAATATAAAGTGTGTTCAGATCTTGAATAGAAACTGTTTTCCTAAATCTGCGTTTAAGATTATGATTTTTTCTAGTTCCATGAGATCGTCGTTTGCGCTTGCGTAAAGATAGAATACTAAAGATGTCAATGTTCGATTTTTTTTAAATATTGCCCGCCTGATAAATATTGTCATTAAGACCGAGTGGAAATGGAGTCTGAAGTTTTTTAATCCAATCAAGTTCGGCACTGTATCTGGCCTGTAACTTAAATCCTTTAGAAACATCGTCATCGAAAACAATTTTTTGCAAAGGTTGTATGTTCACATATTTTAAAGAATGTCCTGTAGTTAGAAAATGATTATAAAGGTAGTTCTTAAAACGACGAGCGTTACGGGTTTTATATGAATGTTCTCGAAATTTAATTTTAAGCGCCCGCCCCGTTGGTCCAATACTATTTCAAGACTGATCACAGAATATTGTTTTAGTATGTCCAAAATAATCTATAAAAGTACCACAAATTCATGAAAAACTATATTTTTTTATTATTATTTTTTATTTGGGTTTTTACGGCATGCCGACACTTAACAGGTCATACGGCGCCGGATACAAAGTTAAATGTGAATAGAACATAATCAGGTTAAAACCAAATTACGCAAGTAAAATATAGAAAAATAGAAAAATATAAAAACTCTCAGGTTAAAAAAAAATATAATTGAGAACAGGTCAACACATAAAACGGTTTAAAAAGTATAACGTTTGGTAAATAAACAGTTTGAAAATTTATAACTTATTAAGAATACTAATCTCGTTCAAGAAGCAAACAAGTTTAGAATCCGACACTGTCCTAAATAGTTCGTACATGTTATTGACATTAAAACTATATGGACATAGTATGTACACATGCACGTTAATTATAGAATCACTGATACCTGTAAAATTCACTGTGACCAACGTCAAGAGTCTCATTACATACAACGGGGCAATAAAATTGCTTATTACTGTAAACTTTATTGTGCCCAACCTCAATTATAAGAAAACATGACAAAGTTCTCTGTAAGAACAGATGCCAAAATTGGAAAGACACTGGACAAAGGAATTCACATGCAAGTCAGAAATAAAAGTATGAACAAATCTATGATAAGTCATGAAACAAAAAGTGCAAACCCAACTGTTACCGCATTTGAACGGTCAGTCGGCAAATGCGACCAACTGGGTTGCTTAACCCGGTAATAAAAAATGTTCAAGCGCTGACGTTTTCATAGATAAGTTGTGGTCGTTAAAAGAAGAAGTGACGTACTGAGAAAAATGTCCACATTGTTTTTAGAAGAGACGAATTGTTTCTGATGGAAGAAATACACAAAATTGTTTATTGTAATTGAAATTAAAGATTTGAATCAAGAAAGAAATGACCAGAAAAGGCGTGTAAGTGGTTGTAGCATCCTGTTCATGTGTAGATGGTACTGAGCAACCAAAATCAAGTGAACATCAAAGGAAAATACACGAAACAATCCTTTTAGGATGAATTAAATGAAAAAATAGAATGCACGGGAAGATTTTTTACGATCGCCACACTGCACTGCACTGGTAACATTGTTTTGATCATAAAAAAGGAAATATGGCAGTCAAGTCTTTCATTATAGTTTGATGGAGCTTTTACCGATGCATGTCTCAATGATATTAATCCGGGCTTGCTTGCATCGGATTCACCAAGTAGGTCAAGAGTGAGGTTAAACATCGTCGCCGAAAGGGAAAATCTTATTCAATCACTATTATCATGTATTATATAAGTATATAAGAAAATGTCCTATCAAAATTTCCACAGATATTTAAATTTATCTACCTGTAGACAAAGGTAAATGTAAGTGTGACAAAAACACAGAGACGAGACATAACACACAAAAAGAAAAACCCTCAGTTACCGCCTTGGAACGGTCAGTCGACAAAAGGGCAAACTGGGGTGCTTAAACCTGGTTTGTGGAGCGCTCTAACCTCGCACTTCCTGAAGGTTTTTCTATCAAACAAACAGTGTAAATAAAAATATCCCGTCAAAGTGAAACAACTAACAGTAAGCACTGGATCGGGAGTTAAAACAGATATAATGAACTTTTATACATACATAATAACTAGTAATAAAATAAACTAACAACATATGTACAGTATGTATTGTATGTAGTTAAAAGCCTCATCAACCTAAAAATTCCAAATGAGAGAGTAGTTTCAAATAAAATAAAGCAGTACAAGCGCCGATATATTATAAGAACAATATAGGGAATAACAAGTCAGTAGTAGATATGATTATAGTTCATTCGGCAAGGGAGAAATAATTTTTTGTCGAGCCTTGGCTTATCCCGTCACTTTTCAATTATAAATAACACTTTTAAACTGTATGCATATAAATCATATGTTGTTGTTTTGTAATTTGTAAAAAAATAATAACTGCTCCCTCAAAAAGTTTCTAACGGCCGAAGTACCACATAAAAAAGAGTCCCATAAGTCATTGCTGTTTTTATAAAAGTAAGTCATCAAAAAGAAAAGATATCATTTGAATTGAGGACATACAATATATGTTTTTAATCATATAACGAAAGATTGTATGAATAATAACGTAAAAGATACGACAACTCAGTCTCATGTGAAATTGTAACCAGTTTTCGCGACAACAACCCTGGCAAGCGCGAAACAAAGCCGTGTGTGTCAACAAGTTACCATTCTACTTCATATGGACATGGAGAGTGTTTATGTGCATTGTTGCTCCTGCAAAAATGGACTGTGCAAGGCTGGCCGACATGTTTATTTGTGAATTTTGTTCAACAGATGTGTTTGTAGGACTATTTATGATGGAGGTAGGGGCCAAAGACAAAGGCGGATCATTAGTGACCGTGAGGTCATCATTGTGACTAACACTAACTGAATGAGAATCCGTTGAGGAAAGGATTCGTGAGCATGATTTATGCTCTTTTTCCGAGATTTGACTGTATGTTAATACAGACTGAATATTTCTATGTCCGCTAATAGCCATTATAGATGTTGGTGGAACTCCTGCATCACGCAATTTCTGAACTAATGTTTTTCTTGCAGAATGGTTTGTTAGCCTTTTGCCATCAGCAAGCCCCCCATCCTGTGCCATCTGTTTCATGAAATGTGACATTTTTTTAATCCCAATGGGCAGTTTTGTATACCATTGGCACTGAGTTCCTTCTGAAATGGGTACTGTTCGAGGCGCAATATAGAATGGATCAGTTTTTGCAGAAAATCCTATTGGGCGTTTCGATGCATAAAGCTTGTACAGACCAATCAGATCTTTGTAAGTATCATCATTGTTATTCTCATTCTGGTACATCTTCGGTGTAACTGATCTGATATTTGATAAATCTTCGCCAGTTCTTGTTTTCTTGGAGGGTGTTATTCAGCCACATGGTATTTAGTAGGGCTTTTGGGCTGGTACCACTCAAGATCTTTCTATCATAAAGTAAATCTATTTCTTCACCTGTATGGGGTTGAGCCGCTTTACATCTGTTCCCTTTTCCCATTTTTAACGACTTCTGCTTTGCTTTGATGGCATCTCTGTAAATAAAAAAACAGCTTTAAATGAACTCTCTTTTTATGCGACAAAAGTGCCTGTATTTAACATTTAATTAAAAAACAACAACAAAATTCACTAATAATAGATGTACTACATTTACTATTGAACATTTACTTTTTTTTCTTTATTTTTATTCCATGTGATCCATTATTGATGATTGGCCATTCATGGGAAATGGACAAAGTTGACCCTTAGAAACATGACGCCTGGACATGTAGCCTAACCTGCGAACTGTCAGAAAGCGTCAAGACCCCTGACCCAGCAAACAAGGACATTAAATTGGATAGCAAGTGTGTAACTGATATAGATCTTTGATTTGATAAAAAAAAAAATAAGAGCATGAAAAAGGATTGTAGTTGTAAAAAAAATTACCTTGACAGTTGAAAATGTGGCCCCTTTTCTGTCATTATGGAACATGGATATTTCATTCTTTTTAGTTTTCGGTCGATGCTAGATATCATGTTTCTCAGTGTTGACGGTTCGTATTCTGTGCCACCCATCTTCTTTACAGAGAGGATAAAGCTAGCTACCAAGGAGTCCAGCTCATCTGGTGGGATTTGATTCATTGCAGGGGTTTCATTATTTTTTTAGTTTCAGCAAAGTAAGAGGAGACCTAGGATGAGTAGCAGGAGACACCCTGTCGCACCCACCCCAAACCTGAAGTAGAAAAATGCGACCTGATCATCCTGTTGAAAGGGTCTCAAAGAATGAGGTATATTGAATGATTTTTAAATAAAGACAAAGACAAAATTTTAGTTTAATTTCCTTTATTTACTTACTCTGAGTTTCTTCATCATCTGAGTTTGTTTACTCAGTCTTAGTCACTAATTTTCATCATCATCTGAGTCACTTTCATCAGTTTCATCCTCTCCAGCATCTTCCCCTACAATCTGCCTAACAATACCTTCCAGGTCAGCATCTGAATTTTCAGTCTCAATATCAACAGGACTTGCAGCAAAGGCTGTGGGTGAGGATGCTGAAGAAGATGAAACTGATGGTTTACTAGTTGTAGTTGTAGCTGATGATTTGGGCAGCTTTCTTCTTGACTTTTTAGACAGCCAGAGTTTGATCGCTGCATTGACCACTTCATCACCTTTGTCACAATTTGGGCCATTTACTGCAATTTGAAGAAGGCTCTGAAGCATGTCATTCTTCATTGTACTTCTAAGTCTAGTTTTAATCAGCCTAACTTTGGTCACCCCCCTCTCAGGCCAAGCATTGGAAACTGGCACTACTAGAAGTGCTTGTGCTATATCTGACAACTGGGGAAATACTTGGCCATAGTTGGGTTCAGTGAATTTCTTCAGACACCAGTCTGTTGGACTAGAACCCAGCTTAAGAAGATGACTAGTCTCAGGGATAATCTGTTTCCAACTATGTCATATTTCACTTTTCACCCACTCAGCTTTAAGTTCTGAAATTTGTTTACCTGTCAATTTGAAATGATCCTGTAGGATACTAAGCTCATGTTCACCAAACCATCTGAATGCATCTGACCCCCTAGCTGGCATGTTTCTTGGATCAAAAATATGCATGGCACCAAGAACTGGGATACTGTCTTCCAGACGCCTGGAGATGTTGGCTACCAGTGCTTTAACATACTTCTCTAATAAGCCCTCCATATACTTTTTCTGATCAGTTGTCAGAGTCATTCAAGTAGTTCAAATCTCCCACCTTTTGCAATGTCATTCTCAAGGTCAAGAATTGGTTGCTTGCTTTCTGCAACTATCTTCAGCTTGTCTTGGATATAGAGAACACTTGGCTTAATTCTACAATAATGAATGTCACTGCTTTGAAATACTTTGCTCAATTCAGACAGAATGGGTAACAGACTTTTGAGAATGTACACAGTTCCCAAATACTTGGTGTTATGCATCTTTTTGTGCAAGCCACATGCTGTTGCATCTGATTCTAAAGCTTTCAGGGTAGAGATTATGGACAGCATGTCATCAAACACAGCAGCTATGGATTTATCAAATGAAAGCCACCTTGTTTTAACAGCTTTTTTCAGTTTTCTCTTTACCATCCTCTTAGCCCTAGCACCCAAGTGCATTCCTTTAACCTCTTGCTGGATTTTTAGGTACATGGCTGTTTTCTTAGGGGAGTCATCAAACATTGTCCACAGTTGAGTGACAGTCCCTTCTACCTCACTTATGTACTTGATTTCTTCATTTGAATCTGTACAGGCCAGGGCCAAGCGATGGCAAATGCAATGAATATTGATGATTTTGTCATTCACTGCTTTCAGCCTAGTAGCTACACCAGACCTTTGACCAATCATTACAGATGCACCATCAGTGGCGAGACCTCTCATGTTTTTCAGTTCAAGTTCAAGGGTCTGTAACTGATTGCACAATACTTCAAACAAAGTAGCAGCATCTGGACTCTGAGACTCTTCTAAAACATTTGCAATGAAAAGGTATTTGCACTCAACTGTGAAAAGTGTCTGATTGAAATACTGCACAAAACCTATCATTTGTTCCATGTTTGCAGAATCAGAAAGATCATCTATTAAAGGACCAAAGTACATGCTTTCTTGGACAGCCTTAATAATACCAAGTTGAATGGCTTGTCCAAGAGTTAAAAAGATCTCTCTGAGTGAGCCAGCTGATCTATGCTGAAAGAAGCGCATTTCAGTGAGTCCAATCTTCTCTAGAAATTTCAGTAAGGACAGAGCTTTGCTATTGGCAATCATTTCCTTTGCTAACCAATAAACGGAGAAGAAGGCTTTCTGAAGGACTTCAGTGTCAGCCTGAAAAGATAGGGAAGAAAGCTGTGAGACCAGGGAGCAATGCCAAAAGAACTAAGAAAAATAGAGCTGCAAGGTAGAATTTTTCCGTTTTTTCAGAACAGTCCAAAAATAAATTTTATGACAAACGGTAAATCTTTTCTTAATTTACATAATACTTTAGTAGGAATATAATGCTTAAAGAGGAAAGAAACAAACCTTATTGACCTCAGTCTGAGGGAGAGGCTGTGTATAAATAATGTAATTAGGTTTATTTGTAATTAAAGCATACAGCCTACATGGTGGCAAAAAAGTTCTTTTTTTGGTCACTATGTAGACTATCACACATTTACTTACTTCTTCTTGTTCATTGATTTCCTTTTGAAAGAATAATACTCTCTGTATTAACTCTGCTTCTATGGCATCAGTGTGCTTCTGGGATCCTTTGTGTTCCTTTAAAGTTTCTGCCTTGTAGCGGACAGCTGGAGTGTTGGAGAATATATCCTGCTTATTTTGCACATTGATAGTGATATGCTTGCGACAGAGAATACAGAACATTCCTCTTTCCTCAAGATAGACAAGCCACCAAATACCCTTTTTTGGACAAAAGCTAAGCTCCTTGTTGTGAACCCACTGATGCTGAAATTCTTTGCTTTATTAAATGTTTTATCTTTTTGACTTACAGATAGGCAGCTGTTTTGACAAGTGTAGTGATGGTGAATGTTAGGTTTATCAGTGCCCAAAAGCTCATCAGAAAACAATTGATTTATTAGTTTATCATGTTCTGAATTTTGACATGTCAACCCTAGCACTAGAGGACAAGGCTGAGCCAGTCTCTTTTGAACATGTGGCAGGAGGGGTTGAAAGGTCCACTGAATCCTGAACCGGATCAGGATGAGATGCCTCAGACTCATCATGACTGCTTGTTGCTGAATTTTCTGCAACAAAAAAGTCTTTCTTTAGTGTATAGTCATGTAAAAGTATAATGCAGTCTTTAAAACCACATTTTCTTCTTCTATATTCCAGATACGGCGAAAAAAGAACTGAAATTCTACTTAAGTAATTTATTTATTTTATATTAATTTTTGTTTATTTATTGTTTTGAAGTAAAGATAAATATTTTAAAACATAAAACTGTGTTTCGTTATTTTTTGTCTAATACTTGACGATCCGACCATTACCCGTTCGCGCCCAAAGTTCACATCAAATTATTCACTCAGTAGCTCCAATGTGACAACAAAATTCATGAAAACTTCTCACACAATTCATAACATGAAAAAACTTCCTTTCTCAATCATCAAAATTACTTAGTAACCACCAGCCGGCATTATTTTCGTAAAAGAAAGTCCAGTGCGACTTACTGTTGAACATTTCACATTACTTTCCCGCGCTGATTCAAGGAAACGATCCCAGCGCCCACAAAATACTCGCTGGCTATTGGAAATAAGCTAAATAGTTTAGTTCCGAATTTCGCCAGAGAGAGGATTTTGGGGGCGATAAGTGCGAGGGTTTGGCATGAACAGAATACCTCCATAAATTCTATGACGCAGAACACTGATGAGCCTAAACTGATGTTTTTACTTTTATGGGAACGCATTAGATAGAAATCTTACCTGTCCGTAGGCGTTTTGGGCTTGTGTCTCGTCCAGTACTGCGAAAAAAACAGATCGCCAATCAAAGCCACGTTTTGTAGCCATTGTCTCTAAGCAAATTTATGGCATGCTTACTGTTATGTAAGCAGGCCTGTACACGTGGCTGTTCACTCAATCGTACCTACTCGGCGATCTCCGACAAGCTTCGGATATATCGCCTCGGATGTAATTGTATGAATACACCAGTTGGTGATTTGCCCCGGCGAATAACTTCTCATTGCATTATGTAAACAAAGATGGCTGACTTTTCAAAGTGCATGCAGTACGCTTTTGATATGATGGAGATTCAACATTCCTTGAAAGAAGAGCAGATTTCTTCGTTGAAGAATATTTTCAACTTAGTTGACACTGTATATATATTACCAACAGGATTCGGTAAAAGTGTAATATACCAGTTATTACCCTGCATGATGCAGATGAAATACAATAGTGCTGAACCATTGATTGTATTTGTTGTGGCACCCTTGAACTCTATCATGGAAAACCAGGTGCAATCACTTCGCTCTAAAGTTGTTAAAGCATGCTATATCGCATATGATGGAAGCTCTGCAGTTCAGTACAAGGAGGGAGACGAATATGAGGGTAGTGGGCATGATGAACATGGAGATAGTAGTGGAGAAGAGGGAGTTGATGATGGTAAGCAATATCTTTTTAATATACTATAAAAGTTTATTTATTTTTATCTTTGTCATTTTGACATTATATGTTATGATGACTGTCATTACCAATGTTAAATGATTTCCACAAATATCATGTCATCATATCATGTTGAGCACACACAACAAGAATGTAGCCCAATTATTTGTGCGCAACAAGGGCATTTTTATATATACGATGTCCACCCTTCGTGCACAAACCAGTAAGCATTCAAATCAATACGGAACATTTTCCTTCTATGTCTATATGACGGAGACAAGAATCCGTGTTGCAACTTTTGATGGCTTCAAATATTTTTTAGACCTTATATATATTTAAAAAAATTACATACCTGAAAAGCTAATTCAAATAGCATCCATTTATGTGATATTTAAGAAGAAACTTGTATAGTTTGTATACTAAACACTTTTAAATTTTAGACATGCCAACATTTTTTATTACACCGATAAAATTCTACCTCACTGAAGTTTATAGATTGATAAAAGGAACATTTGGATTGCTTATCACTTTTAAAACAACATGTAGACCGCCAATCTGATTAAAATCATCTCCTGAAAACCGCTACGCCATCTTTTTGTTAGATCTGACTTTAGTGAGATTGGTGGACATAAACATAAAAGGCTTATATTTTTTATGAAATATTTGTTATTTTATTGATACTTTAGAGACTAATTATGTTTTATAACAACAAACATACCAGTGTTGAAATTTTCACATAGCAGTGAAAAAACTGGAATTGAAAGCAGTACAATTTCCACCATTTTGATCCAGTTTTGATGTAAAGGGCAGACATCAATAAAACGTCAGTTTGTAAAATGGGTCTATGCTTGGAGTCAAATTATTGAGACTAACAATAATGTAACAGTTAATTTAGAATGGTGTCAGATTAAAGTTGTTTAATTTTGAGTCTTGCCTATTGCCTCATATGCAAAAAGGAATAAATCACAAGGAACTGTGAATATTTTTTATACAAATAGAATTTCATATTTTTTATCATGTAAGCTTTTAAGGATTTTCTTGTTTAATAGATGATGACAAAGGTGGCATACAGACATCTGTTAAGATGGAGGATCTTCAGAATGGTAGATACCACCTGATATATGCTCACCCAGAATCACTCCGAAGCCGTACAATGCTTAAGCTGATGAGGTCAAAACTGTACAAGGAACGAGTTTGTGCTGTTGTTGTTGATGAGGTACACATGATATCGGAATGGTAAGTTTGGATTTTAGTTCATATCAAATTAATACTCAGATCAAATCTTCAGGTTCTGTCTGAAAAAAAAAATATGAAAATGACAACATCATCATAATTATTTACATGAATTCCATTTACAACATCGGCTTGAATTGTTCAAAGTTGTAAGATCAAAGAGTATTGAATAAAAGGTAAAAGTTACTTAGATTTGCAGATTTCTTTAAGAAATATTTGGTGAAAATTTTAATTTGTTACTTGGTCAAGGGATAAGTTCAAAAATTTTCTAAAGCTGCTATGTCAACTTATCTAGTAAATGTCAACATTACTTTTTTAAAGTTAGCATTTCTTGGCTGTTGGGTAGCTCAGATAGTAGAGCAACTCAAAACAAAAAATACAAGTTTAGAGGAGGTCCCAGGTTCAACTCATGGCCTGAAATGCCAAGTTATGTTAGCACGGATGGTGGTTGAAAATTTGAAGTAGTTTTATTAATAACAACAAATTATTTCAATATTTGGTATATATATGAGCCAGTCTCTTACAAAATGATTCTTATCACAATTTCAAAATTGTTGCTAAGTACCCGCTATCATAACTTATCAGATTCTTATTAATTTTAATTTCAATGATACCTGTTTTGACTATTAAAATAAATGCTTCTAATGAGAAGTTAGCACGTTTCATTCTCAACATATAAATAATTAAATATTTACTGTCTGTAAATGAGATGTAAAACAAGGTGTTTTTAATGTGTCCTAAAGATCATTTTGTCAGAGACTGGCCCAATCCTCATTATTTTATTAGTAAAATCTATCGACTCTGTCAAATTACACATATATTCAAATTGGTCAGGTAATAAAATGCACTTTTATTGATGAAGAAACAGCTTGTTTGATATGATAAGGAAGAGAAAACCAAACAACATTGTCAGGTTAAATACAATACTCAGTTTGCTTTTAATTTCTTTTTAGGGGAGACGATTTCCGTCCAGCATTTAAGCAGCTGGGTGATATGACATGTTTGTTCCCTAATGCTGGACACCTTGCACTAACAGCAACAATCACAAAGCCTAAGGTGAAAGAACTAACAACAGTATTACAGTACCACAATGCAGTTGTTGTTTCAGTAAATCCTGACAGGCCCAATATCTACATTGAAACCAAAAAAAGATTACCTAACATACACAAGTATGAAAAATTTGATCAACTAATACAGCCAATTACAAAGGAACTGGATGAACAGTTAGGTAATTTTCCAGTTACCATAGTTTACATGGAAAACTTGGAGGCTGTAGGCTATTGCTATTAGTTTGTCAATGACTATTTAAAGGACAAGCAATATGATGGTGAAAAAAACCCTGAAAACAGGATATTTGCACAATACCACAAAGATTATACCAGTAAAATGAAGTCACATATTGTGTCTGAATTAACAAAATACAATCCGAAATTAAGATTAGTCTTGGCAACTGTTGCACTTGGTATGGGTTTAAATGCTCCAGCTATAACACGAATTATACATAGCAGACCACACACAACACTAGAGGCATACATCCAGGAAATTGGTCGAGCCGGCAGAAGTGGACAACCCTCACAGGCTATACTTTATTACAATAACAGTGACATTGCCAAGTCAAGGAAAGGCCTGTCTGAGGAAGTGGTTAAGTATTGTCATAATGAAACTACTTGTTTGAGATTACACCTGGTACAGTATCTTGGATTTGACAAAGTAATGTTTTCTGGAGACATGAAAGACTGTTGCTCAAACTGCAGAAAAGCCACCAACAACCAAACACAACAGCAGTAACTTTCAAGGGTCGTGTTCATACTTTTAGTTTTGACTTCATCATACTTTTCGTTTGTATGTTACAATTTTGTAATTGCTAAAAAAATTCAATAGTAACATTTAATTTTCTAAACAGATATGAAGCGTTATATCGATTTCCTCCATTTATACAACTTTATGACATGGACAAACAGTGTAGATCCAGATCAGCCTGCACATCAGTGACATCTGATCAGATTCTACACTGTTTGCTTGGTTATTTTTGACTAAAAAAGCAAAAGCAAAACCTGATTAGACAGCATGTATGTGCCAGCTGATCTGGATCTACACTGTGTGATAAATTGCATATATATATGGAGTTAAGGGTTAAAGTCACCTTTTTTGAACAAAGGCAGATTATTACTTAAAAAAAACAAAGGCAGATTATTACTTATCTATTTATTACTAGCCAAGACTTGTCCAAAACATTTTGCCAAAAAAAACACATATGTTTCACTTCAGTAAATTGATTATTACTTAAAGGCATCTCGAAACCCTTATATAAGTGACCCCCCCCCCCCCCCCCCCCCCAATTATTGCCCCAACCAGCATGTGAGGGCATCTGTTTTCTGATAAGCCAGGCTGCCAGTCTGTAATGATGTGTCTGTCACACAGGTATTGTTCAAGATCCAAGTGTATGTTTGCTATATCTGGGGGTTGAAAATAGTCATTCACAGTTTGTAAAGGAAACAGTTATGAATATACCAATTACGCAATCATATATATATATATATATATATATATATATATATATATATATATATATATATATATATATATATATATATATATATATATATAAATCTTTACTTGTTTTCTTTCTTACTTTGTTGGTTGATTTTGTTATTTCTTATACATTTTGTTATTTCTTTCTTTCATTCTTTTAGTTCTCATATATATTTTAAGTTATATTTTATTTTGATTTGTAAAATGTAACGAAACGTATCTAACAAAAGCAATTTAAGAAGCTATTTATTGTCAGAATAATGTCCTTCAGACTTATTTTAAGTCATTTTGAATACTAAAACTTGTACCTCTCATGTATTTTCAAAATCAAATATTTAACTATGAAATAAATACATTATCATGCAGTTGACTCCTAGTAATTAATGCAATAAAGAATATGTAAGTGATCCTACAGTAAACAACCCACATTATCACTAACATTAATGTTTATGGCTTTGTGTAAAACTAGCCTACTGTCTCACTTCCATACTAGCAGGTAATTTAGTTTTGCATTAACCCATCAGAGGTTTTACTGTGACAGATTAGTACTATGTTGGCTAAAGACTCCCTGCAGTGATGACCAGCAATTAGCAGGTCTGGTCTCAGTAGGTCGGGGCCTGCCTCAGTGGGATACCACATTCCTTTCGAGATGCCTTTTAGAAAAAGTAAACATTTAAAGTGTATTAGTAAAGGCCTCAATCAGAAAAAAAGAGCCTCTCTCACAACCGAGTAGAAGAGGGAGAGCATTAGTCTCATACATGAGGCGCATCATGGGAAAATATGTCTTAGTTATAGTTTAACATTTTTATGCCCCCGAAGGGTGGCATATAGTAATCGCACCGTCCGTCTGTCCGTAATGTCACACAAAATCTTGTCCTCCCTTCTTCTCCGAAACCGCTTGAGGGATTTCAGTGAAACTTAACAGAAGTGTTTGTCACCAAGCCTAGTTGTGCATATCTTCAGAAATTTCTGCTCTGATTATTTTTGGCAGAGTTATGGGTGTTTTTATTTTCATTTTTAACTAACCCTAACCCTAAGGTCCAATACTGATACTGACACTTATACCACCCCATATCATTCTATACTATATACTTTACTTTATAATATACTATAATATACCATACCATACCATTGTGTGGGGTACCCGGTAGAGGGGGTGCAATGTCAAGGGTATCTAAGTGCTGTACCTCCTCCCCCAGTACTGTACTGTACTGTACCGTACCTATTCGATTTCAAAGCTTCATTTCGGGGGCATATGTCACTTTACAGTGACAGCTCTTGTGATTTGTTACTATGTTCGAAAAGAACTTACAATTAAATTATATTCAATTAACTATTATTTTCTCATAACTTAAAAGTGATTTTGTTACCCATGAACTCAGACAATGTAATGTAAGTTTAACCTCAAAATGCATAAAAAAGCTAGTTCGCCGACACAACTTTATGACGACCAAGGATTGACGACAGCAGTCAGAAGACACATTTTCCCATGATGCACCTGATATGAAATGGTAATCCTCGCTTAAGTCTGCAGGCAGTATTTAATATTTTTTCTTCAAGAACAACCCTGAGTGGATGGAGTTTACAGAACACATTTTTTATGCCCAGATAGCCATTTAGTTTTCTTCCATGTACAACTCTAAATGGCCGTAATTTTCTGAGACTTTGAACAATGATTTCCAGATCCTCATTTTCAGATCTTTTTTATGGGTGGATTTTACATCCTTATAGCCTAGCTGACTGTCTAGACATGAAACTGTATCTTTAATTACAGGGTATGCTTTTGAAAGCCTGACAATAGAATTTTCAGTTTTATTTGACCCAAGACCTCTAATTAAATCTTTTAACTCCTTTACCTGGTTTTCTTTTTGCATGTCAGCTGCTTTATTTTTCCCTTTTTTCCCTTTAGGATTAACAAAAGAAGATACTCTTACTTGTATTGCAAGTTTTGGTGGAAGCAATAACTCTGTTTTCAAAATAAAATCAATACATTCAACCATATACTTTGATAGTGGTGAATAATGATAAAACAATGGTATCATCATTTTCAACATGTTGTTTAATCTTAAGATATCTCCTTCTAAGAGTGTGTCTTTAAAGTTCAACAGTATGAAATAGTAATGAATAAAATTATGTATGTAGTTATGAAGATCATCATTCTTCAGAATACAAACATCCACCATTGCTTGGTTTGCTAAATTGATTAAAACTGTTTGGTTCTCGTCAAGAGTTTTCGCAGGAATCTGAGCTGTTATTTTCTGGCCTTTAAATTCCAGTTGTAGTTTCACATTACCATTCTTAACAGGAACCTGCATTTTCTGTCCACAGACTGACAGTTCAATGGTGACTGGATCAGGAGCCTGTAAATTTGTTGCAAGAAAATATTAGCAAAAATTTAGTTCATTTGAATTTTAAAAACAAACTTTTACAAGATTATCATATTTGGGCTTTTTTCATTGAAATACCTTAGAAAATCCTCTTTTTTCTGATGAAATGAACTGTATGGCATAAATGAAAACCAGAGCTTTTATTCTGGTGATTATATTAAGTTTTCAGAACCCGGCAAAATGAAAAACTATGATATGTATTATGTTTGTTATAATTATTGTTTAACCTTTTGATATTATCCAATATTCTGTTTGGTAAAAAAAAATATACAGATTTATAAAAGGTCACATGTAAATGTTAATGCAAAGGAGCAAAACTAATAGCAATACAGTAATAAATCAAGAGGAAAAACCTAAGCTAAGCTTACATCTTCAACCTTTAAAGGCCCAACCAATGTGTCCACAAACATGTCCATAATTTCATCAAATACGGCTTGTCGTTTGGGACGATGACATTTGTCCACATTATCAGGTGGGAGGTGATTTGTTGGTGGAGTCACCATGTCTTCCATCCCAAAATACTCCATAGCTGCCTCTAGAATGTATGCATCCCCACATAACAAAACAAACTCTTCATGTGCTTTAAATCGGCTTTTTACATTTACATTCACACTGGTCCTTTGGATGAGAATCTGAAGGTTACTGAGAGTACCCAAATCTCGCCCTGTGTCCTTCTTCATAAACTTCTTGACAAGTTTCTTTTCAAGAAACAAAGAAAGTTATAGTAAGTTATGCAGAATCAGACAAATATCATAATCAATTATCGAATTAATACTCATAGAAGAAAGCGATTTTAAATTTGAAACTTTGCCACAGGCTTTGCAAGATAATGCATATATTTTGCTATGCATCTTTAATGTTTATTTATGTTATGTACTTTAAACAAGGTACTTTGAATATGAATAAAGCAATATAATAGTCAGAAAAAACAAATTCAATAAAACACCAAACAGTAATCGTGTAAATAACAAAACTTACATTCTTGTACAACGAAATGTTGACATAAACTAAACACATAAGTAATCAACTCAGTGGTACATTTACAAAATGTTTTCTGTCAGAGTAGTATCTTACAAAATTCCTTCATACTATTGTTAGCTTGCTGCTACTTTGAACATAAAGTATGGTGTTTAAGGGCAAGAGAAAATTTTATCAACTATTTTTATATGTGCTAAACAATAAGCATTAATGAAAAGAGGTTGAAAGAACAAATGCTTAGTCAAAAAGTACACACCCCAAAACAAGTAGTAAATGGCACTAAATGCCTATAAAGTCATAAATCTAATTTCAATCATGACTTGTACTGATATATGACTAAGAAATGCCCAATTTGTACATTACAGACAGTGGTAAACATCAATATAAATCAATTGAGAGAATGACATCGATTATCAACATCGAGTAGCTTTTATACTTTACTTATCGATATTTTCCGCTCATCATTACATCACTAGTTATAGTATTTGTAAAAACTTCCTGACATCTTAACACTGCTAACACCAATTTAATAAATGTTTCGATTTTCAAACAGAGGCCATCAATCTCGATAACAAAAAATAAAAGAGTACTGAATGTGGAACCAGCATGCATTTTTATTAAAGGGTACTACCATTTTTCTGTTGGCAATTTGCAACTGATTGTTGTTATTTGCAATAAATATCTATTTTTAATGTTGCACACGAAAAAAAGGAATAATAATTAATTTGTAGTGAACTTTTATCCTTTCAGCTTACATTTGTTATATAATTTCCTTAATGATGTCTTAAGAAGGTATGATTATGTCATTACACAGTGCAAGACATTAAGTAGAGCAATATTCATTAATAATCGACATGAACATTTGTAATTTAACAAAATTGATATTTTTTCCATTTAAACACCATTTTAGCAATGTGTTTTTGTATGGTAAGATTTCAAATTTCTATTATTTGTTTTAGACTTACAATTACAGAATAAGTCACCTGATTTTTATAGATAAATAAGTTGATATTAAACAGATACCTCCAAGAAATCCATCTGCATATGGAACATTTCCACCACCACTGGGAACAAGTTATCAAATCTTTCCTGATCTGTGTGAGCTCCCATCCGTAAGGATTTTGCTCCCTCCAAGCGTACACGTGTGAGCTGATCACCACCAACTGGTATTAAAAGCTGCTCAAAGTCATTGCCTGGAAAAGTTGTTAGAGTATTGTTTGCAAAATACAATAAATATATTGAGTTAATATTTCAGAAGGGATAAAAGTATTTCTCTCATTTTGTAAGAACCATCACATCGAATTTAGCAGCTTATTTACATGACATTTGTTTGTCTTATCCAATTCAGAAGTGTTTTGGACAAAAAATAATATTTAGCTGAAAATTATGTGCCATCTGATCTGAATCTACATTGGTCAGAAATAACCTACTGAATCTTAAAGTGAACACAGTTGATCCAGATCCATGCAATAACAAGTATTTGATAGTATTGCCAGACGGACAGACAGACAGACAGACGGAATGACAGACGGAGGGTAAGCCTATAGTCCCCTCCGGTGTAAACACCGGTAGGGGACTAAAAATGTATCTATGGAATAAAGGGTTAAAACATACCTCTGCCAGCTTTACGGTAGTAATCTGACATCATCAGTTCATAAGAGTCGAGAATGTTGATACAATCCTCATATTTGGTTTCGTTCTTTAACAGAACCGGTAGGCAATATGATGTTGCTTTTCGTGACATAATATCTTCTAAAGGGTTTTCTAAGTGCTCTGGTACAACTAGTTGCATCCATTTGAAGTGATCGCCTAAATGATTGATAAGTTTCCTCGCAACTAGATACTTGATATTTTCTTTAAATTGTGTTGTATTGGCGTTGAAAAGTTCAATGGGGATATTGGAATCTTCAACAACAGGGTGTTCTCTTATATATGCCTTCAGAAATTCATTTTGTTCAAATTCTTCCTTACTAATACGAAACGGTGTCCAATCAGTTGCGAAAAAATGGTAGTCTTTGTTTTTGTTTCTCATTCTGATGTCATTTGTTGTCACATTAATATCAACATTGTCTCCATTTAATTTCCCATCCTGTCCACTGGCAATAGCTTTTATGACCCTTTTTTTCTGAGAAGTCACAGAATGCTGATACCACGTTCACTTTACTTTCTGCTGATAGAGTTATATGAATTTTATGAAGTCGACTTAACAGCTGAAAAAAAATCAAAACAAAGTAATGTGATTAATTATTTTTGTATAAAATAAAAATTATGTATATTCAAAATCAGGAGGCCACGGTAGCCTAATTGGTAGGGTGTCGGCATCTTTCAAAATCTATGTTATATTTTTAAGTTCTGATGTAGAAAATTCACCAAAAATTGTAATTATTATAAAATTAAAGTATAACTGGTTTATATTTGCTCACTTTTATCACATGATTCTTTGTAAAACTATGTACTGGAGTTAAAGGCAAATCGACTTCATGTATTGAACTATCTGTGGATTTCAAAGACTTTTCACCTTTGAAAAGAGCTACGAGGCGGATTAAAATCATAATACTAAGGATAGATTTTACCGAACCATTCATCCATCTTAATCTAAAATGGAATTTTATGATAAAACAATTATTGCCATTTGTGGTGTAATGACCAAAGAAATACTGTATCAGAACCTGACTTTGTTGTATCTGACAGTATCACCTTTAGGTTGCTATAAAACATATATTGACCTCTTCAAAAGCTTATAATTGTAAAGTATTAACTAACTGTAAAATAATTCCAGTATATAAATCTAAATATTATTAAAAGCAAGCAAACAAATATTATTCAAAGCAAAATAAATCTTTTAATTCAGACAATCCATCCTATAACATCAGCTTACTTAGTCAGTGTAGAACATTACCTTGTTGTCAGCATGGCATCTTACAGCCAGTACTGTCAAGAGTTTCTGTAAGGCTGACACTTGCCGGTTTCTGCTATTAAGTACAGGCTTTGCGAAAGTTGCCGGACCGTCGGACATGTCCGGCAAAAATCAGACCGGTCCGATAATTCTTTTCAGAGTTCCGGACCTTATGTCAGACACAGTTGCTGTTTATTTACTGATAACGACTCAATCGTACCTACTCGGCGATCTCCGGCAAGCTTCGGATATCACCGAAGCGTGATCCGAGTGATAACGACTGAGGAAGAGTCTGATCCGAACGGCACGAATACCGGGATTTATCCAATCGTAACAACTCGGCCATTTCCGTAACTTTCGGAAAATTTCCGAAGAAATCGCCGTAGGGTCCCGATTGGGATTTATCAAGTCCGCGAGTTTTTTCCCTTGATTAAAAAAAACAACGTTAAACGAGTTTTGATTCGCCGTTTCTTTTTTAAGTAACCAATCAAAATCTAGATAAAGTAACCATATGCGACCTTCGACCTTGGTACAAAATGGTGCGACACCAGCAAAAAAACGTAAACAAACAGATGAAGAACGAAAAGAAAAACAGCAGGAATATGAGGCCAAGCGCCCGCCACGAAAATTTATCGAGAAATCGAGAAAAGGCCGCGCATGGTTAATTTTCGACGAGAAAGAAGAAAAGATGACATGCACGATTTGCCAGCAATATTACAAGGATCGAAAAATGGATGATCGACTCTTATCCAAAAACACTTTATAACAGGTTGTGGTAATTTAAAGATTTCAGCTGTTGACGACCATGAAAAATCTAAAAGTTACGGGAAACTGTCGAGATTGACAATTCAAAAAATATAACTGTTGCTGAGAAAATTAAATCTGATGCGGGAAATTCGCTGACAATGTTGAAGCAAGCAGAAAGACATAGGGTTGCCTACCTATTCAGTAATGCACATGCGGTTGAAGATGCTATTGAAAAATGGCTGGTAAGATGCATGTAAATTATCCGTTTCATTTCAGAAAATGCTTACAATAGAACTGATCACTCATTAATGAACTAAAATATCATTTTTGGGTAAGAATTTTTATATTCTCCAGTTTACTGTAAGATGCATACACAATTTTATTTGATTTCACTAAAAATCTAGTTTTCATTTCCCCCTTATGAACTTCCCTCGCCAGGCTTCTAACATAATTAGATTATGAAAATCTTGTTTCTTCAGGATGCATCTGTAATGGGAAGGCGTACAACTTACTTTAGAAAGCCTAAATCTACAGCCACCCCTACCGCAGTGACCAGTGATGAATCTACAGCCATTCCTTCTAAAGTGACCAGTGATGAATCTACAGCCACAACTACCATTGCGACCAGTGATGTATCTACAGCAAACCCTACCAGTGAGGAATCTAAACACAGTGTGGCTGTCAATGACAATTGTGCAGATGACACTCAATGTACAGTGGAATCCAGATCATCCTTTTCCATTTCCATTGACATGCTGTGTGATAAGGACACGGAATATGATGATGATGATTTCGATACTGAATGTTTCGATTTTCAAACAGAGGCCATCAATCTCGATAAATTGATGTTTTACATTAGAGAATAAGTGAATAAATATGTTACAGAAACCTTTAAAGGACGATGTGTCTTTATTTAAAAAAACTACAACGGTATACATATATTTGATTTTTTTCGGTCAGACAAAATCATTCGGTCAGACAAGAATTAGAATTTTGTCTGACCGAATGTCAGGCAAAGTTTTCAGCAGTTTCGCGAAGCCTGAAGTATCATTGAATAGATCATGGCCATTGTACCCTTTTTGTTGCCTGTATCACCTAAAAGTGAGTCTAAAAGATCGAACAAAAAAGGTACATTTAATGACAATTCATCTACAGACTGATGAAACAAGTCGTCTTCCATCATTACTGCAGCCGACTGTGTTGACAGGATACTGGTTTTCCCCGACGACAAAAGCGCAATAGCTGCTGAAGTCTCTGCTATTACCTCTTTCTTTGCCTGAAGATTACTACTATTGGTCTTAATTTTCCCAGTTTCTCTCTGAATGCAATTCTATAAAGAAATTAAGAGAATTAATGAACAAAATGTATATATAAAATCAAGCAAAGTAATTTTTAGAGAATGGCCTAAGTTGTCAAAACAGGAAAGGTTATCTCACACAATGATGCAAGCCAGGGCAACAGCAGCTCCATGTCAATGAAACATTAGTCTATATTACAATGACACAATGACATGAAGCCAAATCAACCTTTCCGCTTGGTAGCCTGATTACAGCTTTTTTTAGACTCTGAAATGAAAGTGAATCGCATGAAAGCATAACAAGCCAGATTATCTTTTTATTAGAAAACAAAAGTTAACTCAAATTTTGCAGAATGATCCCTACAGTTAGTGCTTTTCTCCAACACAATGACCTATGAAAAACATCAACAACAAAACAAGTAAAATCTATGGTCACAATTCGGGTTTGGAACGAGTATTTGAGTACTCTGATTCTCGATTAAACGTCGAGGTATAGAATAATGAAATAGTATTTGAGTTATAAATTAAAAACAAAAAAACAAACAAATATTATATGCTTTTGGATGTTTGTATTTTGGAAATATGTTTGAGAACCCTATTCGATTGATTGTCATTAAAGTCTGTTTTTCTTTTTTTCAATAATGTTTGCTGCCTGACAAAAGCATGTATTCCTGATCTTTCTTTCCTTTCTTTCCTTACCGCAGGCATGTGTCAAGTACTCAATCGAATAAGGATCTGAGTACACAAGTACCTTTTTGCTATTCATTCCCATCCCTAATAACAATAACTGAACTTGAAAAAACAAAACCAACAGTAAACTTTCTAGTGACTACACAAATATACCTGAGTATGTATGGTCAGGAGGTGCAAATAACTGCTTCTTTGGAATAACTGATTTTGTACTGGTTTCATTTTTGTCTGAACCTGATTAAGTTGAAACACAGTTTAGTATTTTATCTGCATTACTTTTGGGTTTCTTCTAACATTTAACAATTATAAAACTAGACAGTGATTTCAAAAGATGCAGATTCTTGAATTTTGATGCAAGAAAATTTTGATTTTTCCACTTTTGACCCCTTCTAATTCTGTGCTTGGGGTCATTTTGATGCGGTAGAATTGAGGAAATTAGGTCAAATTTTGCAAGAATAAGGCTAAAAATTGTGTTTGTTGCTTTTTTAATGTAAATTTTATAATAATTTATCCCATGAAAATAAATTTAAATGAATTTTAAGCTATTTTATAAATAGTTAATTTAACTGAATACAAGATTTGACTTGCAACGATCTGATTATTACCCCTTGAAAAATCTCAACAGGGGTCAGATGACCCCCGATTTCCAAAATTTATTGAAATCCTTGCTAGATTTGGTTTTAACACATAACAATTATAAAACTAGATTTGGTTCTTATAGTTACAATCTTGTGTAAATTTTTTGCAAAAGATATTTAAACTAAAAAACTATGTGACAAACTTTATCATAGCTGCAGACTTTTTAAAACACTAAGCTACATTTTCAGTGCTTCAGTGCTTGTGTTATCAATTAAAACCAGCTCTATTTTTGAGCTGCAGAGTTACATAGCTAACTTAAAACAAGATCAAGATTATATATATCAACATCATTTTCTAGATGAAAATAAAGAATAACTAATGAAATACCTGTCTGAGACAACTTTAACTTTTCAATGCTATCAAGCAAGCCTTTAATTACAGGTCTCCTTCTTTTTGGAGTGGAATCCTTCCCAGGAGTCAATAATCTCTTCTTTAAATTGTTCTCCACTGAACTGAAATTGAGTCAATAGCTATGCTTACACAAAGATTGAGAGGATCATTTGAAAAATGTAGGATGACAAAGCAACATATATTTGTACTAATTATATTCAGCAATACATTATTACCAGTAATTTCTATTTTGTTTCTATGATGATCTACCAAAATGAAATTTCATCGGACTGTTTGTCATTAATTCCAACCTGTTAAATACTGGAAAAATATTACTGTCTTTTTATACACCATGACTGATGTACCGAAACCAATCGATTTTTTGTTTTTGGTATTCATTATAATCTATGGTACAATTAACTTTATTTTCCACACAAATGCTCCAGATAAGTTATTAAAAACATCAATTCACCAGCAGTTTGAAAACAAATCAGTGAGAACTTCTTAAATCAGTAGTGGATGTAATTTGAATACTTGTGTTGTTTTTTTTTTGGTTTCTGAAAAGAGTATACTTGAACATAAGAGTTTTCACAATAAGCTTTTGAAGTTCCACCTTAGGTCTACTTTAACCTTAGCAGGCCTCGAGAAATCCATTCACCCACACACATTTGCCAGTGAAAGTTCAGTTCAGGAGAGAAAAAAGTTGAACAAACTCGACCGGTAGGACATGTAAGATTCACCAGATCCAAATGCTGTTTCGCTAAACATTTGTAAATGAAGTTATTTGGTAAAACAATCAAACTGCAGACCACATTTCAGTAATACCTGTCAAACCATAACCGGAAATCAATCTCATGGCTAAGTATAAAACTTCACCGAACGCGTATGTATAAAACATTGTTAAATTCTGCTATTGTTACGGAAAGGGGGGGACGTTAATTGATTCATCATTCAATTTTTAATTTTGACTATTTTTGTCCATTAAAGTGCAGGGTGAGTATATTTTGTGAAGGGCGAGTAAATTTGTATGGTCCCTGCATGGCGAGTGACCCTAGAAAAATTCTTCGAGACTTGCCCAAGTATAGCCCTGTACCTCAATAGCATGCCTTTCTAGAGAGGTTTTTTTTAGGGCATTGTCAGGGTAGGATCCACACAAAACACAGGGTGTTCGGTTGACCCGAGCTCCCGGTTTTTGACGCACGAAAATTCGGAAATACACCTAACTGACGAACATCAATAAAGCGGCGGGGGTCATTTTGACCCGTGATAATCTCTACCCTTGCCAAGCGGTGCGTCCTAGTATAATTTAATTTCACAGCGATTTAGAACTATGCACACTAATACGGCAAATCCATTGATCGTATCTACGAAAGATGTACTTGTTACTTGAATGGTTGAAATTATGGCTAAAAAAAGCTTGTTTGACGTTTTGATTTTTCAAAATTAGTTTTGGGCACAGACTACAGTTTGACACAGTACATTTTGTACTGAAAACTAGGTTCTTGTTGTCTTGCCTGATGGTGCCTTTAGATATATTTAGTTAGGAAATATGCGTTATTGGGTGGCCGAGAACGTCGACTCTTACATTTATAATTGGTTTTGGAGTGACATCAGTTTTAAGAAGCAATATTATTTTTAACGGTGACAATATAACAATGTTAATTGATATGTTTTATTTTTTTATTTAATTGTCATAACTGAGATGCAGAAAAAAAATACTATTTAGCAATATTCTGTTTATTTACTTGTCACACGCAAACTCTTAGAAATATCAATAATTCCCATCAAGGCTTATTTATACAAAATATGGTCGTCGATGATATAATTGTATATACAAAAATAATTATATACACAAAAAATGATGAATTAAATGTTATAAAGAGAAAAAGAAAAAGATTTGAAGAAAAACCTAAGTTCTAAAAAAAAAAAAAATTAATTTACTGTAAGTAGTAAAACACTATCAAAATTGATATGACAGCACATGCACGCTTTATGATGTGCTACACGACACACAGATATGACCCTCAGAAATTTGAATTTGACCCTTGAAAATTTTGACTGAGGGGTCAATGACCCTTGAAGTTCAGAGTCTACCGAACACCCTGGAACAGCATTTTAAATAACAGCATGACAATATGAATATGATACTGACAACAAATTGTATCTCATAAATATTATATCTTGTGTCTTTTTTGCCTAAAAAATGTAAATAATAAGAAGTTGAAGTCTTTTCACCTACCAGCAATAGGAACCCTCAAATTGTGATAGGGTATGGGGTGTTACTTTAAATGGAGTTATATTGTTGCAGTAACACATGAATCAGGTGGAATATTGCAGCGACCGGGACTTGACCTTCTGGCTTACAGGATGAGCACTATACCACTGAGCTATTGAGTCACCCTGTCATCTCACCAACAAGTTTTCATAATAAAACAGTCACACAATAAATTTTCATAATTTTATGCAATATTCAGAAGTGAAGCACATCTCTATCTGTTTCCGTTTATTATAGACAGCTTTAGATCTGCTTGCAGAGGGGCTAGATTTTTTCAGATTTCATGAGAGGCCATTGAAGTAATAGTGCTCTTATGTAAGGCAAAAATATGTTAGGAATATCATTTAGTGTCCTTCTTTAATATATTCATACATTGCATACAGTTGAGTTACTATACCTTTTGAACTTCGAAAAGGAATCAAGTTTTTGCCAGCAGTTTCTGCATATCAGCTTAATTCTGCCAACATATAGGGGGAAAAAATCCGCCAAAGCAATCGCTATTTCGCTGCTTTTCCTTCCTATTACATTGTAATTGTCTCTATTTGGAATTAAACACAATGAACACGTTTTTAAAGCAACTTCCGGGTTGCTGGCCTCCATTTTGAAAGTAGTTCGTCAATATGGCGGCGACAGTATTATATCCGAGGTGATTACGTTGACGGAATTACCCGAGGAGTTCCGAGTGCTGTTCACTATGACGTAAAATTGACCTTGATGACGTAGTTCGCATGACGTGGTATTTGTGTTTATTGATCGAATATTCTGGAGGGTCGAAGGTCGTGGAAACTTGTTAGTTTATTTTTAGCCGTTTTTCTTCGGGATTTTTCGAGAGATTTGTACTTTCTAGAATGGTTTAATTCATGAATGTTCTGTCTTGGTATATATTAGGCCTGTTTACGCATTAAGTTTAAGTTTGGACATACAGTTAACATCAAGTTTGGACCTAAAAGTTACTAATACGTTAACACTCATGTGCAGCTTCTATTTTTGAATATTCGAGGACTTGATTACATTCTACAGTGGATTTACATTCAAAGTGTTGGATTTGGACTTAAATAATTACATTCTCGGACTATTTGTTAATTGGACTATTTCAACTGTGAATCAACGACAACGTTCTACCGGCAACTCTTCAAGAATACTCAACATCGGATTTTAATTTGGATTAAAGGGATACCAGTTAAAGGGACACTCTGTAAGCATTATTTTATTTGTGTACATGACTATATGTGTTATTATTTAATTTAGATATTTAATTGATTGTTGATTAAAATAAAATATTGTAATAGTTTGTTGCTGGCTTGTTCTTTCTGTTTCATCATTTCGTCGTAATTTTAGCGAGCCAATTTATTAATAAATCTTTAATAAAAAATAAATTCTTAAATAGTGACACAGGTCGTAACACTTACGTCATTAAAATTTTGACTGGTTGCCGCATTACAACGATCGGTACGGGCCGCAAATACGTAGCACGATCTATTAATAGTATCAACTAAATGATACGATGCGGAACATGGAATAACACGTTAATTTATAACTGTAGCACTGTAAAATGTTATGAATTACGTTAAATTCGTTAGCTAATCAAATAATAAGTGGCTTGGAAATATTTTGGGAGTATTATCCACAATTTCAGCAGATTTTTTTTCAACCTTAACGGAAAGTAGCCGGCGATCACAACCAAAATAGACGGCGAATTTCGCCGGTCGCCGGCTTCTAATGAAACCCCTGCATTGGCCTCAGTTCATTTTTATTTTTGGTTAAAAACCTTTCAAATTTATTGACATCTTCGATTGTTTTTTTGAGTGTTTTTATTTTCTTCACCCTCTATAAATTTTAACACTTGGTCATGGCTGATAGTTAAAAACTCAGATGAATGAGATGATTCTGACTGTTTCGCCAAATCTTTTTCAAAACTAACTTGACATTTTGGTTCATTGTTAAATGTTTGACTGTTAGTTAATTCTTCTACGGTTCCATTAAACTGACAGGGTGGGGCAGATTCTTCTACGGTTCCATTAAACTGACAGGGTGGGGCAGATTCTTCTACGGTTCCATTAAACTGACAGGGTGGGGCAGATTCTTCTACGGTTCCATTAAACTGACAGGGTGGGGCAGATTCTTCTACGGTTACATTAAACTGACAGGGTGGGGCAGATTCTTCTACCGTTTCATAAAACTGACAGGGTGGGGCAGATTCTTCTACAGTTCCATTAAGATGACGGGGTGGGGCAGATTCTTCTACGGTTCCATTAAACTGACGGGCTGGGGCAGATTCTTCTACGGTTCCATTAAACTGACGGGGTGGGGCAGATTCTTCTACGGTTCCATTAAACTGACAGGGTGGGGCAGATTCTTCTACAGTTCCATTTAGATGGTGGGGTGGGGCAGATTCTTCTACGGTTCCATTAAACTGACGGGCTGGGGCAGATTCTTCTACGGTTCCATTAAACTGACAGGGTGGGGCAGATTCTTCTACGGTTACATTAAACTGACGGGCTGGGGCAGATTCTTCTACGGTTCCATTAAACTGACGGGGTGGGGCAGATTCTTCTACGGTTCCATTAAACTGACGGGCTGGGGCAGATTCTTCTACGGTTCCATTAAACTGACAGGGTGGGGCAGATTCTTCTACGGTTACATTAAACTGACGGGCTGGGGCAGATTCTTCTACGGTTCCATTAAACTGACGGGGTGGGGCAGATTCTTCTATGGTTCCATTAAACTGACAGGGTGGGGCAGATTCTTCTACAGTTCCATTTAGATGGTGGGGTGGGGCAGATTCTTCTATAGTTCCATAAGCCTGATTAGATTCAGTGGGTGGGGCAGGTAAATCTAAATAATTGGGCATTTCCATTTCTAAATCAAATTCTGATAAGTTAAAATCTAAGTCTATGCCATCATTCAATTCATCCCAATCCAGTTGAAGGGAAAAATTTAATGGGTTAATGTAATCTGACATGTTGGGAAATTTTGATTCGCAACTGCTTTCAACAGTCTCCGCCGAACTGCAGCAGAAGACAAACAATTGTTGTTGTTTTTTTGTTGTTGTTTTTATTTTGTTTTACTATATGTCACGTGAAAGAAAATATACACTTATGTGAAAATTTTTAAAAGGTTTATTTTGTTCGTTGCTGTGATGTATGAAATAAAATAAATCGAAAACAAATCTTTTATTTTTTAATATTCCGTATTTTTTTAAATAATCCCTATTTATCTGTAGAAATAAATTTTTACAGGTAACGAAATAGCTCAGTAGTATAACGTGTCTGTACTTCGATTTGGAAAGTAGCGGACCCGGTTCAAATCCACCTGAATACTTTTTTTTTTTATTAAATCCACGTAAATTATCATAGGTATTAAAAATACATCTGAAATGACAGATTTTCAGCAAAATGAAAACAATATCAATTATAATGAATAAATTAAACTTGACGAAACGTTCTTTTAAAAGTAGTTCCTTGACCTTACATATTCATACACCTACTGATCTAATAAACCTAAGTTTATTCGACCCCCCTTTATTAGGTCAGTAGAGGGCGTAGTGACGGGATAAATAATGACGTCATACAATGCCATGACGTCATATGCCAAAAGTGTCAAAAGTAAAATGTAAAACATACGAAAGAAATCATAGAATTTTAGAAAACAACCCAAATCAACAAAATAAAACGTAGTATTGTTTAGAGTTAATAAGTTTAAAAAAAACATATCATAAAAGCCGAGGATTTATCCGCAGTTGGCATATTATATGTAATAAAGGTACCAAAAATCCCGATGGTATACCTACTGTGCAATCTCACGTAAAGGGTATGGAGACTGCTCAAGTTGTCCCACCTATATAGGGCACGACTGGAGATGTGAGGAGACAAGAAATCCAACAGTGACTGTCCAAATATGGCTTTAATAAGAATATATGACAAAGTCCTATGAGCACTGCAACATATACCAAACTCCGAAAAGGCACAGAACATGAGTCATTTAACGAAAAGAGCAAACCCGACAGTTACCTCCTTGGAACGGTCAGTCGGCAATATGGACCGACTGGGGTGCTTAAACCGGTTTTACAGAGCTCTAACCTCGCACTTACTGACGAGTTTCTCAAATGCAAGCAATGAAAAGAAAAACGAGAAAAGAAAAACGATCTATCGTAGAGTGTCCTCATTCCGGTGGTGACCTCATTCCGGTGATTTCTGTTTACATCACGTGATACGGTTCTTTTGATGACGTCATCCACGTGGTTCCTGTCAAAGCAATAACACCAACCGAACGCTACTGTCAAAACCAAAAATTGTGATAACATGCGTCAAAAAAAAAGGTAAAAATATTGTCTAGAACTATAACCTGATAAAACTTACATTTTTTATTATTTCCAATGATACAGCCATTTAAAAAGTCCATATTTTTCTTAAACCAGTCACTCTGTTTACAATGCAGACGGCTGTCAAAATTTCAAAGACTGTATTAATCAAATCAGACTAGTTGTCGTTTTTCGTTTTTAAGGTCAAACATATTTTTTTAATTGGTTTTCGTACCCTATTCTTTATTTAATTTCTTAAGCTTTAATATTTTTCCCCTTTATTTCTAGACTAAACCTAAGCAAAAAAGAAGGAAAAACAGGCAATATTCACCCACTTCTCTTACAAGTGCTTATAAAATGGTGAAAGAAGGTGGGTTTTCTGTAAGAAAAGCAGCTGTCCTGTGTAGAGTGCCAGAATCAACTCTCAGGGACAGGACTTTAGGTCTAGTACATCCAGATACCTTGGCTGCTGGATCAGTGCCTCTGTTTGACCAGTATGAGGAGGCATTACTGGTTAAACATTTTAAGAAGATGGCCGAATACGGTTATGGCTACACAAGGCAAGAGTGTGTAGACATAGCCTTTGACTATGCACAGCAACTGGGTAAGAGGAAAAGGGATCAGCCACTGACAATAAAATGGTTCCGGGGATTTATCAAGCGTTGGCCGGAGTTGAAAGTTGTGTAACCAAGAGCCCTTGAGCATTCAAGACCAAAGTTGGCATCAAAAGAAGTTGTCGCTAATTACTTTCAAAATTTGAAAGAGACTTTAGAAAACATGATCTAACAGATAAGCCCCACCTCATTTTCAACATTGATGAAAAGGGTATATCAGCAGACCACAGGCCTCCATTTGTTGTTTCTAGCTCTAATTCTTGCCCCCAAGCTGCGACATCAGGTAAAGGACCGACTACAACTATCTTGGGTTGTGGTAGTGCTACAGGACAGAGTATACCACCATTTTTTGTCTTTGCTGGTCAAAGAATGAGACCTGACCTGTTAGATGGGTCTTCCCCTGGTGCAGACCGAATTGTTAGTGAGTCTGGCTGGTCATATGGTGCCATCTTCAGACACTACATAGAACACCATTTTCTAAAATATGCCCCTGGCAGAAATGGTCAAAAGCTTTTACTGATATTAGATCGTCACAAGTCCCATGTGTCAGTAGGTCTTGCAGAATGGGCACTGGAGCGTGATCTCATCTTGTTTATTTTGCCACGCCATTGTAGTCATATTCTTTAACCTATGGACCTTGGTTGTTTTGGTCCGCTCCAGCGTATTTACAATGGTCAATGCCACAAGCTCATGCGAGAAACATCAGCAGTAATTACACGCTACAACATCTGCGAGGTTGCTTGCCGTGCTTACACAAAAGCTTTGTCAACAGAAAATATCCAGTCTGCCTTTCGTCATGCTGGAATTTTCCCACTGAACCCGGAGGCCATACCAGCGCATCTTCTTGTTCCTGTTGAAGAATTTCAGATACCAGAGTCAGATGATGCAGACAGTCAAGCAACAGTTGAGGGTGGAGTTAATATTTCAGAGACTGAAGCTGCTTCTGACATGTTAGTTAAGAAAGAGAAAAAAACTGAAGAAAATTAAAAGTAAAAATAAATCAAAGCCAAGAAACACAATGAGCAAACTGGTTGCCGGAAAAGAGATTTCGAAGGAAGTTGTTGAGAAAATGAACGTTCACGTTAATAATCAGAAACTGAAAACAGTTTCATCCAAGGTCAAGAAAGATGCTGAACAATTATCAAAAAACAAAGCCAAAAGTGATGTTCCGCCAGTTTTCACTGCACTTAAGCCAGGTCCATCACATAACAATCAAATCACTGACAGCAGTGAAGAAGACATTGGTGAAATTGATGAAAGTGAGTTATGCTGCCAGTGCAGGAAATACACTCCTGATGATGTTTACCAAAGTATATCAATAATATTTGTGAAGTGGGGACAGTGTGACCATATCAGCAGGGGCAGGAGATGTAACCACTGCGTCCATCTGTCCTATTGTTCACCTGTCAAAGTGTAAAGAAGAGGTGACAACTTCCTTTGTCCCTACTGTTAAAACGAAGAGTAAAATAACTATTTTAGAACAATAATGAATCGTAAAATATCTGTTAAAAGTATTAGAAAAGTAACTGTAAAAAAAAATAGACATTCATTGACAATGTGCAGAAAACCCATTAATTTACTTTATACTTGGCCTAATATTGACAGTTTCCCCGCGTGCGCGCAGTGACGTCACCGGAATCAAGTCCTCTCAAAATGGCCGATTGTTGTTGACAGTGCAGTTAACTTTCGATTTAATTACAGAATGTTTCGTGTGTTCTAAAGGAAATAAAACGAATAAACTGAATTTAAAAGGAAGTTATTTACACAGGTAAGAACGTTTTATTAGTATTTCCTATAGATTATTTGCAAAATATTCGCTTGTTTCCCTATCCAACCGGAATGAGGTCACACTAGCATATTTGAATACAAAATGTCCAAGCGCTGGTATTTTCCATAAGCTATGACGAAAGTAGTGACGTCATTGAAAAATAATGTCCACATAGTGTTTAGAAAATAATGTGGTATATGGACCGACTGGGATGCCTTAATCGGTTTTACAGAGCTCTAACCTCGCACTTTCTTACGAGTTTCTCAAATGCAAGCAATGAAAAGAAAAACGATGTATTTGAATACAAAATGTCCAAGCGCTGATATTTTCTATAAGTTATGACGAAAGTAGTGACGTCATTGAAAAATAATGTCCACATAGTGTTTATAAAATAATATGGTATTATTTCGATTTGAAAAACTACACAAAAATGGTTGACTATAAATAAAAATAACTTTCTGAATCATGAACAAACGTGACCAGAGACGAATAAATGGTTTTAGCATCCTGTTCATGTGAAGATGGTATTGAAGAACCAAAGTCCAAGGTCCATCAAAGTAAATACAGGTAACAATCCTTATAGGATGAATTAAATGACAACATAGATTACGTGCACGGGGAGATTTTTTACGACCGCCACACTGTGGCTTTGGTTTGAATGGGATAAATTTAACATGAAATCACGTTCAAAGCAGTTTTAAAACATATCTGCAATTAATGGTGCACAGTTGGTTCCCATAGGAATACCAATTACTTGTCTAAATAAAGTGGCAACACTTTTTATGTAAATATTGTCTAATAGAATACGTATAGCTTCAAAACCATCCGTGCAAGTCCACATAGTAAACTTTTCTAAGAAACGGTTGGTAAAAATGCATTACTTTCATGACATGCAATATATAGACGTTGCTCTTGCAGGTGTTCTTATATGCTTGGCAAAAACTATTTTCATATAAAACCATGCTCTACCCTTATCCATACCATAGCATAATATAAATTAATATATTAGGGTTTTTTCATGTAATTTTCGTGAAATTTCTTGGTCTATACTACATGGCTACAGGTTTTCAAGCTTTAGGTGTTTGTAATGTGTTTTCAGTGTGTTTAACAAGTTGACACATTGACTGATCCATCAGTTTGTCAGTTTACTGTCTTCTGACAGTATCCGCCATTTAAGATCGTCGATTCGAAAAAGAACAAAGCATGCGGCTCACCACAGCTTGCTATTCGGTTCATCGAGGAAGCTAATAAATGGTATGCAAGTTCAAGATGGCATGCACAGACTTAAGCTGATTGCGTGAATAAAGTCGCCCTAATTGTAAAACCCATTCAGTGTTACACTTCTTCCACCATCGTTGTGCTAGAGTAACCATACCGGTCTCAAAAAGCATGGTGATCATAGTTGAGATCATGCGTGTGTCCTGAACCTGGGGTCCCCCGTACCTGGAGCCGACGCTCTTACGATTGCATACCAGGTCTAGTCCTTGGTCCTGTTTGTGAACAGACGACCAAGTGGAACCAATTTTCATTTGAAAATTTCTGTCAGAAATAAAGCTATCAATAAATGTGAGTAAACGACACTTAAGGCCAGTTACCTAAATCTTTTATAATCACATGTTTCCCGGTAGTGTCTTATGCCTTTTCATGATCAAAATATTTTGTTATTAAAGCAACCTGGGCACAGTTTAGCATGTATATTATAAATAGAGACACATGACCATCACTACATATTTAAAGCTACAAAGTTGGTCAAGTTTGCACTTTTCAGCAAAGCTTTGTAGAAAAACAATAAATAATGTATTAAATTAATGCCACACAATAATATGTCAACACACTTTTTATCAAATTATTGTATATAAGATTTTTTTACTGTTTTAAAGTGTTTAAACTCAACAACCTAGTATATTTCCAAACTGTGCACCAATGATTTTCATTATGTGTGTACGTCAGTAATAAACAGTTCTCTGATTGGCTACGTCAGTAATAAACAGTTCTCTGATTGGCTACGTCAGTAATTAACAGTTCTCTGATTGGCTACGTCAGTAATAAACAGTTCTCTGATTGGCTCAAAATAGTGATGCATTTCCTCAATGTTTAAAGACAATACATTCACATATTGTCAAATGGTTAAAGATAAAACACATGTATTTAAATCAATAATTTATTGCAGTATAACAAAATTTATTTTCATCATTGTCACTTTTATCAACACAAAAAACATTATGTATCAATATTATTCAATTGACATTTATTAAAAAAAAACATTTACATGTATTTACATTCAATTCATGTAAGTTTTCACACATCCTACATACAATTGCACTGTACAGTTTGCCCTTATTACACAAATTTAGCCTTCTTTGAGATCAACATTTAAAAGTACCATAAATTTACAGGCCTTAGTTTTTTAACATGTCCGTATTGTCAAAATAGTTTGGTTGTTTACAAGAATATATATGATATTTGGCAGTGATTATTTTTGAAGTGGTTGCCAAGACGTCTACTGTAACATTTGTTGGAGTGGTGGAAGACATTATACATGGAGCTACTGTGTCAGATTCTAAACTTGTTTGCTTCTTGAACGAGATTAATATTCTTAATAAGTTATAAATTTTTAAACTGTTTAATTAGCAACAGTTACACATTTTTAAACTGTTTAATATATTAAGCTATTTTCAATTATGGTTCACATTATTTTAACCAGATTTTTATATTTTTCTATATTTTACTCACATAGTTTAGTTTCAACCTGAATATTCTCTATTCACATTAAACTTTTTTGTATTCGGTGCCGTGGACCTGTTTAGTGTTGGTGTGCCGTAAAACCCAAATAAATAAATAACTGGCTGTATTTTCTACTTTAATATCTATAAGTATTACTCTCAACATGCAATAATTGACAAAATTTTAATTTAAACATAATTTAAGTAAACAAAACACAAATATAAAACAAACAAAAAATCTCCAAAGTCTAGGGGCCTAACAACATCCATATACATCCATTAAGATCCATATATTTCTTTCTATTGAATATTTCTATGCTCAATGCTGCAGTAAACTATCATCAGGATTTATACTACAAGAATTGAAATCAATTAAGCAAAAACATCCATTCTACCTAAGACTTGTAATAGTAAGTCAGTAAATGATCTGTTTACTAAAAAAAAGGACCAGTAGAATTATCTTCCCTAAAGTAATGTTGGACACAGAAATATTAGCCAGTCAAAGAAGTATACTGGTAAACTAAGGGAGATAAATTAACATAAATGAACTAGAATTATGGCTCTTGTTTACTTACCACCAAGCACCTATATACCAAATTTGAAGTGAAACCATTGAGTAGTAGTGGACAAGAGAGATTATCTAAGGGAGAAAACTCTGAAGTAATATGGGTAGAATTATAGTCCTTGTGCAGTGCACTTCTAGGCATGTGGACAAATACGAACACACAAAGTAGAGACTATATCTTCCCACTTTTGGAGAGCATTAAACACATAAAAAAGTAGCATAATTATTTTGATCTTATATGTTCAAGCCCTAGATTAAATTCAGTGGTGGTGCTCATTAAAATCATCTCACTTTCACTCAAATTTTATTCAAATACATATGGTTTGGAAGAAAATATTGTAATCATTGCTGAAAAATATTCGCTTTGTTTCCCACTGACTTTCATGGAGTTAACTATGTCAGAGTAGAGTTTTTTATTTTGAGAAACATGAAAATGGACCCTTCAGCTGCTGCCACAAGGGTTAATAACCCATGCATATGTAGTTATTAGAAACAAGCTAAACTGATAATGACTAAAAAATTGTGTAGGTTCTGATCTGACTGCTTGGTCAACTCATACTCTACTGTTTTTGTTTTATTTTATTTTTAGACTTTTAAAACTTTACACAAATAAACCTACTATGATGTATCTCATTTACAAAGTATTCAAATCAGTTATGAACATATGGATCATATGGCAGAAGAAAAACCTAGACACATGTGTGGGCACACCTCACATCAACTATAAGAAATCCCCAGATTGATGCTTCACCCTAACAGGGACTTGAATCAACACAGTAAGTGGCCAAGGATAGGAGTTACAAGTTAGCAAATGCAACCACTCAAATATTACAAAATTTGACAAAAGGCAATTTAAAATGTTCAGAGTTATTTACACTTTACAATAAACTACAAAAACAAAAAATGCAGCTCGGATAATTTGTGAAAACAATTAAGCAACAATATAATTTTACACTCATAACTCAATCTAATGACCACACATAACATTCAACCACATGACCATGCATATAACACTGGATAACACATAACACTCAACCCCTTGATCACACACATAACACTCAACCACATGATAGCACACAGAATACATAACCACATGTGCACACAGAATACATAACCACATGATAACACACATAACACTCAAACACTTCATAACATGTAATACTCAACCACTTGATAACAGACATAATAATCATTCATATAACACACATAACACTCAGCCATATGAAAACACACATAACACTCAACCACATTATCACAAAGGTAACACTCAACCATACGATAACATACATAACATTTAACTGCATGATCACACAAATAACACTCAACCATACAATAACACACATAACACTCAACCACATGGTCAAACACATAACACTCAACCAGATGATCACACACATAACACTTAACCACATGATCACACAAATTACACTCCACCATATGATAAAACACATAACACTCAACCAGACGATCACACACAACCAGACGATCACACACATAACACTCAACCGTATGATAACACACATAACACTCAACCATAAGACAACACACATAATACTCAACCACATGATAACACACATAAAACTCAACCACATGATCACAAATATAACACTCATTGGTCCCTGAACATTCTGTTGAGCAGTGGTTTCTGATTCATTGGCAGTAAATGTCAACACATCAATTATGGTTGAATGAGTCAATTATGCTGTCCATTTAAGACACCTGAAAAAATATGGAACATTTTTTCTTCAGACTTGTGTTTGTATTTAATTTAAAAAAGCATATTATGATACAGGATGGTTAAGTTTAAACATTTATTGACAGAGGAGATCATCATTAAACAATATTTAATGTAAGAATATATACCTGTATAAATTAGCAGTTATTTTTCATTTGACTTTAATATAATGTAAAAAGATACAAATGTTTGTATATTTTGATACAACATGGGCATCTAGCAGATCATAATACAAATATGTACCAGACCATAATACAAATATGTAACAGACCATAGTAGAAATATGTACAAAATCATAGTACAAATATGAACCAGATCACAGTACAAATATGTACCAAATCAAAGTACAAATATGTACCGAATCATAGTACAAATATGTACCAGATCATAGTACAAATATGAACCAGATCATAGTACAAATATGTACAAAATCATAGTACAAATATGAACCAGATCACAGTACAAATATGTACCAAATCATAGTACAAATATGAACCAGATCATAGTACAAATATGTACCAAATCATAGTACAAATATGAACCAGATCATAGAACAAATATGTACCAGATCATAGTACAAATATGTACCAGATCATAGTACAAATATGCACCATATCATAGTACAAATATGTACCAGATCATAGTACAAATATGCACCAGATTGTAGTACAAATATGTACTAAATCATAGTACAAATATGCACCATATCATAGTAAAAATATGTACCAGATCATAGTACAAATATGTACCAGATCATAGTACAAATATGTACCAGATCATAGTACAAATATGTACCACATCATAGTATATGTACCAGATCATAGTACAAATATGTACCAGATCACAGTACAAATATGTACCAGATCATAGTACAAATATGTACCAAATCATAGTACAAATATGTACCAGATCATAGTACAAATATGTACCACATCATAGTATATGTACCAGATCATAGTACAAATATGTACCAGATCATAGTATACATTTGTTGAATGTACCAGATCATAGTACAAATATGTACCAGATCATAGTACAAATATGTACCAGATCATAGTACAAAATCATAGTACAAATATGTACCAGATCATAGTACAAATATGAGTATACATTTGTTGTATGAACCAGATCACAGTACAAATATGTACCAAATCATAGTACAAATATGAACCAGATCATAGTACAAATATGTACCAAATCATAGTACAAATATGAACCAGATCATAGTACAAATATGTACCAGATCATAGTACAAATCATAGTACAAATATGAACCAGATCATAGTACAAATATGTACCAGATCATAGTACAAATATGCACCATACCATAGTACAAATATGTACCAGATCATAGTACAAATATGCACCAGATCATAGTACAAATATGTACTAAATCATAGTACAAATATGCACCATATCATAGTAAAAATATGTACCAGATTATAGTACAAATATGTACCACATCATAGTACAAATATGTACCAGATCATAGTACAAATATGTACCACATCATAGTATATGTACCAGATCATAGTACAAATATGTACCAGATCACAGTACAAATATGTACCAGATCATAGTACAAATATGTACCAAATCATAGTACAAATATCTACCAGATCATAGTACAAATATGTACCACATCATAGTATATGTACCAGATCATAGTACAAATATGTACCAGATCATAGTATACATTTGTTGAATATACCAGATCATAGTACAAATATGTACCAGATCATAGTACAAATATGTACCAGATCATAGTACAAATATGTACCAGATCATAGTATATGTACCAAATCATAGTACAAATATGTACCAGATCATAGTATACATTTGTTGTATGTACCAGATCATAGTACAAATATATACCAGATCATAGTACAAATATGTACCAGATCATAGTATATGTACCAGATCATAGTACAAATATGTACCAGATCATGGTAAAAATATGAACCAATCAAATCATAGTACAAATATGTACCAGATCATAGTATATGTACCAGAACATAATACAAATATGTACCAGATCATAGTATATGTACCAGATCATAGTACAAATATGTACCAGATCATGGTACAAATATGAACCAATCAAATCATAGTACAAATATGTACCAAATCATAGTACAAATATGAACCAGATCATAGTACAAATAGGAACCAATCAAATCATAGTACAAATATGTACCAAATCATAGTACAAATATGAATCAATCAAATCATAGTACAAATATGTACCAAATCATAGTACATATATGAATCAAATCACAAAGAACAACTGGAAAACCTGCCCACATACCCCTGACTGGGATTTTTAGCTACAAGTTGACGACATACTGTAAAGTTTTATAGATAAAGCAATTTATATCAGCAACTCTGAACTCTTTGCCACGTGGGCAACTTCATTATCTACCTGGACATGATAATTATTATTATTATGAATGGATCTTACCTGGTGTCTTTGTGTGTTCCCAGGCATTTGATGGAACAATATCTTGTCCCACACTGCACACAGTTGTAGAGAGAAGGGAATGTGCATATGGTTAAGGAGTATAGAGGATTTTTTCCAACTGAATACCTAACATTTTTTCAAACTAAATATTATCTAAATAAGTATTTTGAGTGAAGGCACAAACATATTATAATATAAAAGGGATGACAAAGATTACAAAATCAGTAACAGATTAACCTTTTGAAACATTTTTTATTGGTTAACCCAAACAACATGAAACCATCTACTTCTGTGATCATTGTTTGTGCTTCCTATTGAATTCTGAAAATATTAACAATTCTTTGTTACAAAGATTTGTGCAATATATTAAGAAAAGAAAAGGTAATTGTCATAGTAAAATAATAGGTAGCTGACAGTGATAATATTTGGAACAATTAATAATATCATGCAAATAACTGTCGTAAAATTATGTTATTATAATTTGGATTTTTTTAAGCAGCAAATATTAAAGATATATGGGTCTTTTACATAAATATAATTGGAAGTATGAACATTACTTTACATTTGTATACTGTTATAAGTACACAATTACTGGCATACTGTTTTTTTGTAAACAAGGCAAACTAGAGACAAGCAATCCCAAATTGAAGAACAGATTTTTAAATGGGGTAAAGGAAGATAATATGAACAACATGCATGTGAGAACAATGGTTGGGTTAAATGTCAGAACAATGGGTTGTGTTAACCCAATTTATTATGCCTTAAGATACTGTTGGAAAGGTGGTGGATGGCGCTTCATCTAGAAATTTTTATTAGATAGGAACTAACAATAAAGTAAAAAAAGGAATCACCTACTTCATCCCGCAGATTCTGTTTATTACTATAATGATCGATTACTTATTATTCATAAACGGTTAAGCAACATATTAAAAATTTAATTAATATTGTGTAATGTCTCACCAATGGTCTTCAAGTAATCTGGAGACAGTGCACAATTAAACAAGTAGAATTTAAAATCGCATTTACTGTGTAAAACTTTACTGGTGTACAAAAATAAAGGGGCAAGTATGTATTTGCATTTGTAACCTTGTTCTTTTACATTTACAATTAGCTACATCAGGTCTACTTCAATGCTGACAGCATTTTTCTTATGTCTGATTTCATTTACTCTGCAACTAGAATTTTTATGTTTGTTTTGTTTAAAAGATGACACAAACTTATTTGTGGGGGATTTAATATTTCTGTTTAGTAAGAGCTTGTTGAGTAAGACTTTTAAGGATATCCACAAACAGCACAAAACAATCTTGGCGGAAGACTTGAAGGTGGTGCGCAGGCATTTATGTAGTTTGGTGGATCTTTGTTACTCAGATGCTGAAATAGAAAGGGAAGAAATGTATTTTTAATTCAGGTAACACTTAACTAAAACGTTGACAAGAAGATAATTTACAGTATGTGTTTATAATAGGTACCAAAATACTTTTGCATAAAAACTACTCTTTAGATATATTGTAAATGAATTTAGTATCTTAAAAAATAAAAAATACATAGATAAATAAAAGATAAACAAAAAACAGGCAATAATTTTAAAGCTTTCAGAATTTAATTATCCAAATAGTGAATGAACATGTGTTGTCATTAAAATATTTTCAAGTTATTTAACCTGCAGATAGGCCTTTCCCGAAACTAGGTTACATCCACTACCAAATCACGCTTTATGTCTCATGATTTGGAATTTCCACTTCGGGGGACGTCACTTGCAGCCAATAATGTCGGCTAAAATGATTACACTTATTCCTGAGGAGCATCTAAATAACACTGTACACACACCTAAGTGTACACACTAAAAAGCAGTGTTGGTCAGCAGTTATCATGGAAGAATGATGAGTTTTTGAGAGTAAAACATTGCGGGTTTATAACACTTTAAACTTGTGTAAATTACAATCAACAAAAGTATAAATAATAAAATAATCTAACTGACAGCATTTACTGAATAAATTTACGATGATTATGTGCAAACACATGGGGCCATGTAGTGTTAGTGTGAGTACTTTGAAGACTCCTGAAATAAATTTTATTTGTGAAGAGCTTATTGAGCATGTGAAGTACACTAATGGGAAAGTAATTTTAAAGGGATGTTGCCTAGGTTTGGGAAAGGCCTACAGAATGCCATTATTTTTAAAAGTTATACAAATTACTATTTGATAATCCAAAAATTTATCTGATTAAATGTTATAAGTTGCATTGTTTTATGCGGTTGTTTATTTTAATAAATATGTATAGTAAGTCATAACTTTAAAATAATATTGACATTATAACAGTTAATTACTCAGTAACTAACCTCCTCCTCCATGAGTGCTGCAAAACTTTTTTTGAATCTGTATTTAAAATGATCACTACGATGCTTCTTTTTCTTGCCTCTAGATGCTGAAAGACATCACAGCAAAATACATGCACATAGAATACATATGAGCCTTTGTTAACTTGGAGTAGAGAATACTGATGTGTAAATGTGGTGTATTAGAAAAAAATTCAGAAAAAATCAGAATCATCATGAAATTTGTTGTCATTTTTTTCAGTCATAATTCATAGATGTATGTGCACTATTATATTTGTGTTAAATTTAAATAAGAACATTTGCAGTGGCTGGCCCTGCAAATTATTTTTCAGGAAAATAACCTTTATATTTCAGTTAACAAAATGCCAACCAATCATAAGACCAAATATATTTTGTTAATCTGCTCTGCAAGTTATATATCAAACTTGGTGTCAACACAATGTTAACAATTAACTTCAACTAATTCTCTTGATGCATTAACACAACAAATACCGACTGGCAAGCAAAAAACATTATCAAGTGGTATGTTTTTCCATGACTTTGTGAATCTTTAAGTTAAACAATTCTCTTAAAATAATTCAGAAACATAAACATAATTCTTAAGATATATTAAAGTTTTTAATGTTACCACAATTTTAAACTTTTCATATATTTATTAAACTAGTGTGACTTCTTATAATCAATAATTATATAATGGTGTAGACAACAAAAGCAGCATTAGATTACATGTGTTAAAGCTTTATATTTTAACCTAAGGTGTTACCACCTACGTTTTTCCATAGATTCATCAAACTTGGGAGCCTTTTTGTTCATCTTCAGATCCCCATGTGGGTCCTCCCCAAAGTTGTCAAATTCCAGTGCATCCAGGGCCTTTCTCTGACGTCTCTTACGAGATGCCTCATCCAGCACACGGCGCTTTTCATCGTCTTTAATGCGAACTAAAAACCGTGAAACAGCAAAATATTTGAAAGGATCCATCTGTATGTATAGGAGTATTCTTCAGGACCCAACCAATAAGACACATACTTAAACCTAACAGCTCGCTTGATCATTGACAACACTGCACTAAATTCTGTTCAGTATCTATTTTCAATCATTGGTCTACCGTAAAGTTTTAAAGATAAGACGCGGTTTTTTGCCCCAAATGATGATAAAAAAGTGGGGGGTGCGTCTTATACATGCGAATTTAAGTTTTCCCCTTTTTTCCCAGACCAAAATTGACCCTTAGACTAATCAGACCGCAGAGAATATCGCCGATAGTATCGGCCATAGACAACTGTATTGTGCTATTTTAAGGGAAAGGTTACGTTGTTTTTACCTAAAATTTGACATTAAACATAAAAAGAGACATTTAAATTCGTTTGTGTATACATAAAACAACAATATGCAATAGATATTTGCATAAATATAAATTTATTCTAACAAAATCGGCGAAGTTTCATAATCCGGAAACGGTTATTGAGTTTTAGTGGAACGGGCATATTCATTGACGACGCTGTTATTATCATCGTCTAAGTAATATGGTATTATTCAATTGATCAATTTTGAATTGAAATTTGTTTTATTTTAAATGTTAACTACGAATAAATTTTAAGTTGAAATTAAAAACCCTCTTAACAACAATAAAATGTGCATCGGCTATTTGCGCAGACAAGTTTTCACACCTCTTTTGGATGTTAATAGATCGTCCATCATCTGTAAGTAATTACAAAGGTGCATAGAACTAATTTGTTGGTAAGCGGTCACTTAAATAGCATAGTGTGAAAATGAACATATAAAAGCCTTTAGTTGTTATTTTAAATGTCATTTGTGTGTTTGTCCCATGTGTCGAGAACTTAATTATAGGCCGAGAACTTAATTGTTTTTATGACATGCTGCCGCGTGATACAGGATGTTCTCTCATGTGTAGGGCTGGGATAGCCGCGAGAATATCCTGTCTGGCGTGTAAACGATATATTGGGGTAGAGTGTCATAACGTTACACAATACACACGGTCTCACTAGGCAAACAGTCGCGACGTATTATTCAAGACACTTAGAGAATAATAAGCACTCGGCGCAAACACCGATTTACGGAACAATTAGAACATGTTCCCTCGAGTAAAATCGAGCGATGCGACGACGCGGGAATTTCGTAATGGCGGCCAGATGGATTAGTGAATCGGGGATGCGTCTTGTCTTTGAGAATTTGCTTTTTTCCTTGATTCTAGACCTCGAAGAGGGGGTGCGTCTTATCTTTGTGTGCGTCTTATATATAAAACTTTACGGTATGTTGATTCTTGACATGTCTAGGGCATGGTAAAACTGGCTCTGTTGATTGGTCAATTGTGGAAAAGTAAATAGACCTTTCAAACACAAGATCTTCTTTGAAGTTGGTATCCAACAGTTTGCCCATATCTAATATGTGTAACAAGAGGTTTGGGGTATTTGTACATAATTTCTGCAGAAAAAATCCTACTGTAGCCTAAGCTTTGACGATTTTTAACAGTATTTCAATTTTAGAGAAGAAAAGCTCATTAATCAACACTTCATTCTTTTCAAATCTATAAAGAAGACCGATTGGGATTCCTGGTAAAAGCAGACATCAACGTCACATCAATGAAGCGGATGAGCTAAAACATACTTCCTTAGTGGTCACGTGGTTTTCTCTGTTTAAAAATAGCTAAGTGTGCAGCGTGGCTCAGATAGGGAATACATGTTTGAAATGACGATTGTGACGTTATGGTTCACCATTCACTGACTTCAGACAGGTGTAGGACATCAATAGACATCAATAGACAGCATTTAGCGAGATCTTTTGCGAGAGATTTCAAGATAAATAATTTATTTTATTGATAATTAAACATTTCAAATTCTTTATTCTTTGGAACAATGTTTTTATAACAAAAATATACCATTACACATACCTGATTCTCTTTTATCAGCCATTTTCAAAGGAATAAATGTGTTTGAGCCAATGCACAATTTTTTTAACAAGGGACGTTATTCTGTGATAAAAATGAACTATAACTTCTACAAATACCCAAAGGGAGATAACCACTTCAAACCGCATAAATATATAGCTTCCAATTCATCGGCTGCTCAAGACTGATCCAAATTTTAAATGGCGTTCAAGTGGTAAACTTCAACTTCAACTTTGTATTGCCAAAAGTCAATACTGACTACATAAGGCAGGCGCAAGTCCTGAACATTGACAATTTAAGACTAATAATTTAAAATATCAATTAAAAAGCATAAAACTCATTTAGGCCACTTGCAAATGCAGGTACAGTTGGGGCATCCTTAATCTCAGTCGGTAGTCCGTTCCAAAGTCGTATAGCCCGCGGAAAGAATGAGTTCATGTGGTGTTTTGTTTTTGAGTGGGGAATAAGGAATTTGTTGTTTCATGTAGTTGTGAGATAACAGTGATCGACATTGACCTGTTTGTTATGTATTTTGAGTAGCATTTTGAGACTGTCTTGAATTCTGCGTTGCTCGAGAGTAGACCACTTTAACTCTCTGAGCATGTTAGTGACACTGCTTGTGTAGTGGTAGTCATTTTGAACGTACCTTGCGGCTGACCTTTGAACCATTTCTATTCTGTGTGTGAGGTGTTTCTGCCATGGGTGCCATATACTTGAACAATATTCGACCTGGGGGCGTACATATGTTCTGTATGCAGCCTCTTTTAGTTGTTTGTTCTGTGTTTTGACATTTCGTCTGATGAATCTCAGACTGTTTTTGGCCTTGTTTGTGATGGTGTTTATGTGAGATGACCAATCGAGGTTACTACTGTTGTGACCCCGAGATATTTTGCGTGTTCTGTCGTTCTGAGGGTGGTGTCATGAAATGTGTATGGGAAGATAACCGGTTTCTTTTTCCTGTGTTTTCTAAGAACTTCGCACTTGTCAGGGTTAAATTCCATTGACCATTCTTTCTCCCAAAGTTCTAGGTTGTGTAAGTCTTCCTGAAGACTGTGCAGATGCGTGTGATTTTATTGTGAGGTAAACTATTGTGTCGTCAGCAAACAGACGCACACGACTCCTGACACTTCCTGGTAGGTCGTTAATGTAGGCTAACGACCTACCAGGAAGTGTCAGGAGTCGTGTGCGTCTGTTTGCTGACGTGATGGTATCATGCAGTTGCTAAATGAAAAAAGTCATGCTTTGAAATGCATTCGCAGTAAAAAAAATCATAATGTTATCCAACTATGTTAGTGGACAAAGACAAGAGTCTGGTCGGAAGTAGTGGTGCACTGCAGGACAGCCGGAAGTCCCTCCCTCATTTACTCCTTTATCTTGGCAAGGGATTAAATCAATGCAGTGAGACGCAGAGAAATAAGGGGAGATAATCAAATCATTATGATCAAAATTTTTAAAAATGTAAACAAGACAATTAAAGTGAGAACGCTATAAGAATTCACCTGAATCAGTTAAAACAAACACAACGTGAGGGTTACCCATATTTTATTGCACAAAACCTTCTGTTAAAAATCAGAATAAATTTAAAAAAACACTCATAACATCAAGCAATGGAGTTTTTACATTAATTATTCTGACAATGAGAACCAATTAAGCAAATTCTTAATAATAATAAAAACAAGAATAATATTTATTTATTTATTTTTTTTTTAAAAAAACACAACTACATACTGGCAAATGAGGCAGAACAACATTCATTTCAAATCTTGTACAATCAAAATAAATCAGTTCCAAATAAAACATTATCATTTAAGCATCCATTTTGGAAAGGGACATGACTCATATACATATATATAAATACCACAACATCCACACTTTATATGTATTAAACAAATGCATGTGTCGTTCGCAGCAAAAACTAAAATGTTTTCAAAATATAGCTGTGGATTCGCCAAACCTAAGGACAACACACTCGTTTGAAAGACTGCATGTTCACAAATAATGTACTGGTAAAATAAATGTGTTTTTTTTATAAATACAACAGTTTCTTTCGCTTTTGAACAATATACAAAATGACAAATTTGATCAATTGTGACAAAGGTGCTAAAAGATTAAAAATGTCTGACAAATTTCAAAATCTTAAGTGGCAACAGTTAAATAACTGATAAAGTGTATGACGTAAAGAAATTACTTTAAAATTTTAATTACATTATTATATTATGAAGGGTAGTCCATTTATTGTTTTTTTTTTCAAAATCATGCATCAGTGTGAATGTTTTTACTTATTAACAAATTGTAAAAAAATTGGTTATCCGTTTTTAAAAAGTTACATCAACAATTTCTTTATGTGAAACCCTGGCAATATATTTCGAGTTTAATAACATTACCAGGGATTTGGTTATTTTAGTAATTTTTATTTTTTTCTTATCACAATGACAAATACAACCATAAACCACAAACTGGAAGAAAGACAACTTTCTAACAAATAAGTATCACTGAACTTGACTCAAACACACAACACATGAAATGCCTATGTAGACCAAATGTGACACAGTGCAGGTGCAAATCTGCCATTACACATCTCCGTTCAAAAAATCAAAAATGTTAAAGTACCAAAAAACATTTAGAAAGTCAATTATTTCTGTAGGTTCTATGTTATAAAATGATACGTCGAGTTATGTTGCATCTTAAAGATGTATTTTTAGTCAATACATGCAAAAAATGTATTTTCTTTTCTGTTTTTCTTTTCGATCTTATGGGCGAAAAAGGCCCTAAAATGAACCTGAGCCTATGTAGCAGAAAAAGATTTTCTGGGGGAAGGGTGGAGCCCTCTAGTAATTGTGTGTAACTTCAAAAGGGGCCCAGATACGCACCTGTCACAGTGCTGTTTGTACATAAGTAACTCATTTTTTTCCAAATGAAACAAATTATACTAAAATCTAAAAATTCAAAACATGTGACAGCTAAAACAACTTGAGAAAGTTTAATTGATGAACACATTAACAAGTCATTATTTTTTGGAAATGTACTATCAAGTAGCATAAACATTACATAAAATACTAAAAAACAAAATAATAATGTGGCTGATAAAAATTATATTCAAATTAAAATAATGAAAGCCATGAATTATTATGGGTTTACAGCATACTGACATTATAAAAGGTCATACTGCATTGCTTAGAATCATTATTTTACAAAAATGATTATGACACGTACGCAAGCAGATCTACACCCTATCTATTCGGAATATTTAGTAAAACTCTATGAAACTTGTTAAAAAAAAATTAAATTTAGATTTTTTTTTTTTTTTGTATATTGTATTGTACCAAAGTCGGCAATAATATCATATAACAGATTATAGATGTAGTAAGAAAATGTCATGAAAAGAGGTGCAAAGAAACTGGGGGAAAAAACATTATATTCATGTTAAGAAAAAAGTTCAAACATGGTTTGGAAATTTTTAGTTTAACAGTAGTCATATTCATTTATATTGTGGGTACTCATTAAATTTCAGTTTCCAAATAATTTTAATAAGAAAAGTTATCACTTTTAGAAGACTGTATTTTACAGTTCAATATCCAAGCTATTGCACAGTAGCTCAAAATTCATAGATGTCATGTAGCTCCAGACAAGGGAAGTATATCTGTATCAAAATTATCCACATTTAAGTTTTTGCACATAACCTGAATTCAAATGCAAATGCAAACATTTAAGGTGGTATCTGACAGTTTGGCTATATTCGATGCATGTAACAATATTTTACAAGACCTTTTCAGGTAACAATGTCTTATTTGGTTATTTGGGAAAAAAATCTTTGGCCCAAACTGTTGGAGACCACCTTATAAAGCAATGCAGTTAAAGGCATCTCAAAAGCCTTATATAAGTGACCCCCCCCCCCCATTTATTGCCCCACCCAGCATGTGAGGGCATCTGTTTTCTGATAAGCCAGGCTGCCACAGTCTGTAACGATGTGTCTGTCACACAGGTATTGTTCAAGATCCAAGTGTATGTATGCTATATCTGGGGGTTGAACATAGTCATTCACAGTTTGTAAAGGAAACAGTTGTGAATATACCAATTACGCAATCCAATATATATATATATATGTATATATATATATATATATATATTTGTTTTCTTTCTTACTTTGTTGGTTGATTTTGTTATTTCTTATACATTTTGTTATTTCTTTCATTCTTTTAGTTCTCATATATATTTAAAGTTATATTTTATTTTGATTTGTAAAATGTAACGAAACGTTTCTAACAAAAGCAATTTAAGAAGTCATTCATTGTCAGAATAATGTCCTTCAGAATCATTTTGAATACTAAAACTTGTATCTCTCATGTATTTTCAAAATTAAATATTTAGCTATGAAATAAATACATAATCTTGCAGTTACAAAATTGACACCTAGTAATTAATGCAATAAAAAATTTGTAAGGGATCATATAGTAAACAACCCACATTATCACTAACAATAATGTTTGTGGCTTTGTGTAAAACTAGCCTACTGTCTCACATCCATACTAGCAGGTTATTTAGTTTTGCATTAACCCATCATAGGTATTACTGTGACAGATTAGTACTATGTTGGCTAAAGACTCCCTGCAGTGATGACCAGCAATTAGCAGGTCTGGTCATAGCATGTGGGGGCCTGGCTCATTGGGATACCACATTCCTTTCGAGATGCCTTTAAGAGGTGTGTTGAAAGTGTAAACAACTGTTATGGTAACAGTGTTAATAATTGAAACTAAGTCCTGTACAGTGTAGTATATTGCTAAGAACTTCATGCAAAGGTATTTATACTGACTTAGATTAAAATAGTGTGGATTCTGATCAGACAGTTCTCAGTGGGAGCTGACTGATCTGAATCTGATTGTTTTTTTGTAGTAAGCAGGCTAAGCAATATATTTATAAGAGAAATAAGGCTTTGTTGAAACTTTGGTATTTTAATCTGTTAGAGAATTGTACAAAACCATAAATAATTAATTGAAGAGAGTTTGATTGAGGTGAACACAATTTCAGGTACTGAGGTGAAAGCATGGAGTGTGTTTTTGTTTGTGTGTTGTTGTTGTTGTTGTTTTGGTGGGGTGGGATGGGGTTACATCAGTACAGGTTCACTGTTCATTTGTGTTCTGCATTCAACATGAACACGGTCTACATACTAAAACTTTTAAAAATGTGATTTTTAATACATTAAGATTATTCACGATAAAACACTAACAGAAAATTGCATTGTTTAAAATATATCTTCAAGTGACATTTCAAGGTTTAGAGATCAGAACTTCAAATTATGATAGAACCACATAAAACAGCAATAAGCATAGAATACAAGGCTGATATAGCAGCACTAAAAGCTATGATATGGAATACACATACAATTTAACAAAATTAGTAATTAATGCATTTCAATGTTAGATATTTTTTCTATAAAACTATTATATTTATTTGCTGTTATATCTCAGATAAAATATGAATTTATTTTGTCAAAGAGATAATTTAAAAAATAAATGTTAGATCATTTACTATACATAGTTTCAAAATACAGTACAAACCTCTTCACTAGATGAATGTTTTACTAGTCTATGTATGTTTTTATTACATACAAATATAAGTAACTCTCCTATGGCTGTCTCTTTTTCAGATAAATGGAAAAATAATGGCCATCACTTTTATTGTGCTTAGTTTCAAAACTGGTTGCATAAACTCAAGGATTTGGTTATATTTATTTCATATTTAATAAAAATATAAATTACAATGAAAAGGTATCTTATGTGTTCTTTGACTAATATTTTTTTTTTTTTTTTTTTTTTTTTGTCAATAATGTCAAACTTAAGGTTTTGACATTTTTGACAAAAAGTACTAATGACCAAGTCATGACAAGCAACATAAAGCAATGTACTTTTTTAAAAAATATCTTTTCAGTTAATATGAAATTAAAATACCTTAATAATACAACTTATGCAAACAGATTTGAAACTAAGCACAAAAATGTAATGGCTGTTATTTTTCCAATTATCTGAAAAAGAGCCGACAACCTTTGTTAACCCGTACCATTTCATATTTATTATTAAGTATTGAATGATTCCAGGCAACAAGAAGAAGATATTTTACTGGAAACAAAGCAATAAAAAGTTAAGATCCCAATCCAAAGGTCCAATCAGAACCAAGCTCATCTACATCTACACCATTCGAATAGGCCGGATAAATCTATGCACATCAAACTACTAGTTGAACAAATTTAAACATTCCAAGCACACATGCAGATTTACTGGAAGCAAACATACTTAGACTCTTTAAATGTTGTGACAAAAATTTAATGAAAATAGACCTTAATGACTAACAACCATACATTTCAAAATGACAATTGTAAATAAAGGTAATGAGGTAATATATGTTCATATATAAAGATGAAAAAGTTAAGTGGACATTTTGTTTTGTTTTTCATGTTTGTCTACTCAAAGCATCCCTTGAACAATCTTTGAATTATTTGGTGACAGTTTTTTAATTAAAGCAAATAAAGAACTGTCTGCTGGCATCACTGTTCTGGCATACCACTAACACCTGATATAAAAACACACTTTAAAAAGCTTTAAGGTAAAATAAAATGAAATTGTGGATTTTTTTTTCAAACTAAGACCAAATATACCAAATATACCACTTATCTTAGATGTCTCTTTTTTTTTTCTTCAAAATATATTACATGTATTTAGACTATTTAGCATTACTAACCCTTTTTTTTGTTCTAGTTTATATTTGCATATTTGTTTTCCAAAAAATCTTAACAATATGAGTGCAATGTTTTGTTTTTATTTTGGGAGATATATAGGTACACTGCAGCGACACAACCAGTCATTATAGACAACTTGAACTTTTACTAGTGGAGGAAGACCCTGTACAAATAGGAAGAAGAACCAACAACACTCTGCATGTCAGAGCCACAAAGGCATTAAAAAAGGTATCCTCAATTTCTTGAATGACTGAATTCTGTGTAACTTTTCATTAAGTAAAGATATGATACCTATTTTTTTTTTTGTCAGAAATTGTTGTATTTTGGCAGTTTACAACTTTCTTCTGAGAGTCCTTTTATGCACTGCACTTTGAGCAATGGTGACAACATCTTCCTATATTTTTTATGAGCTGAACAGTCCTATATACTGGAAACAAATCTTAGATTGTTGTGTTTATTTCTTCGTTTGCATACCACTTTACAGGTTATTATTCCTCTGAGAACCACAAAATGGGCAGGGAAAGTAGGTCAGCATCAAACTTGATTGGTAATCTAGGCGGTTGTTCTTTTCTCTCATCTTCAATTAAAGGCTGAGCACTATATATGCAGCACCAGCATTGTAATTAAACCTGAAACAGAAAAAATAGCCTGCTATCAAAGTATCTATATAACTAGTCAAATTGTATTACTGCTATAATTGTGATAGCATACTGTACATACCCAGTTTAATTATCCTGACACCAAGTCAATAACTTCTCAAACAGCAATATATATTGTGAGTACATGTACCCAGTGGAAAATGTAAGCATGGTTTGACACACGAACCACCATGCACTTAAGTAACCAGTCAGAGCTGTATTGATTAACTGATTTAACACAAGATTGTCATCGCGTATACCTGATAGGACTGTTATCAAATTGCATGTTGTAAAATCACGATTCAAATGGTCCCTTGAATTAATTTAATTCAAATTAAAGGAATACTTAAGTATTTGTTACAACATTATAAAAAGCAGTATCTTAATGAAATGTATTTGTTCTGAAATTATTTGTTTACATTTGTGCTTAAAAAATTGCTTTCCTGCAGAACCAACAGAATGGTTGTTTTGTTAAATCACAAGCTCAACTTTCATTTCATACTACTAATGCACACAGTTAGCAATTTCTCTGTGTATTCACCTGTCTTGCATTTTAAGATGTTCATAAGTAACAGAAATTAAGACACACAGATAAAATCATGTAGGATGTTTCTATTCATGAAAAATAAAGTTGATGGCAGTAAGTGTTCACGTGATCTACAGCTAATTTTCCATTATCCATTTGTAAACGTCAACCCTAGTCTAACAGAATCACCAAGCTGTAATTGCCTTGAAATCTCTGTCAATTTAAGACCATTGTGTAGCTGATACCAATTACAGAAGTTGACAATGAGGGGATGAACATTGTGTCTTGGCATGTGGCTAACAATGATATTTCCCAGTCAGATTATTGATTAATTGCATGTACACCGGGCAATACACATTACATTTTTATGTCAACTTTCAAAGTGAGTTAAAAAGAGCATCAGAATAAATACCACATTTAGTAATTGGATACGCCTTAAGTTGACTAATGTAAGCAAACATTGAATTCATTAAAGAGAACAGTTTTTAGCATGCATTTATGTTTGGTTTGTGAATTTTATGCATATATTGGAGGGCATTAGGGTAAATTATAGTGTACCTTAACCATGTGCCCAATAAAATTTCAAACAATTTGTGAAATGTATGCATCAAATTAAAAAATGTACTCCTTTATGTATTATACGTTTCAGTAATCATGGCATTCTTAAAACTGAACATTCCTGCTTTTTGCAAGAGTTTCATTTATGAGAACCAATAGTTTTGTAAAACGTAGGTTTGTCTAACATGTCTGAAATTACTGTCACATTACTCATGGCTATTCACAAGTTTACTTATTAGTCTTCTTTACTAAATTGTTGATGTTATTTTGTAAATCCAAATACACTGAAACAATCATTTACTTTATATATAATCATGTAATAAGTACTACATTGTTGCTGCAGTTGTAGAGTAAACAGAAATATACATAAACTGTATAGTCTTAATAATACTTATACCATACATTTTCATACAATACATATAAATAATATTTCATGATTCAAATTCATGTATCATGACTATTGTATTGTATTGTATAGTGACATAGGTGAAGATAACGCAGCCCTATTACCAAGGCCCCCTTTTTATAACACAAAGGCCTGTGCCCAATAACTTCTGTTCTATCCTTGCACTATCATTCTTTCCATGATTATTGTAAAATACTGTTTGCATGTTTCTGTATGCCATTTCACCCACACAGCTACTATACCCTGACAAATACCTAGGTAGATATGGAAGTTCTCACTCCATACAAAACACAATACCATCAGAATGAGGTCTGAGGGCTTACCCTAAATGGAATAATGTTTAAAAATAACTTGGGTACATGTGATCTAGTAAATATTTTCTACGTTTCATTCCATATTTTATAGATTAAACAAGAATATGTATATAGGAATACATAAATATTGATCTATCAATCCTTGACACGAGGTACATGACAATATAAACAGCTACATAATTTAAATACAGAGTTATAGAATGTGTATGTGTATAGTATCAGTAATAAAACATTTACTGATTGGCCCAATAGTGATCAATAATTTAAATATGTATGTAGTGAACCTTTATCCCTATTTGAGATGTACTGGGACCAGGCCGCTAGAATAAAACTGTAATGAAGACACTGGGCTGTGAAGGTGACAAATGAGTAAACATAGTCTACTTGCTCATACCTAGAACATAAGCTGCAATTAGTTTCTGATTGACTGACAGGTGGAGATAATCTGGAAGTCTTGAGCTTGAGTCTCCATGTTGTGGCAACCATAGCGCCAAAATGCACACAATGGCTGCAAGGATTACTATTATACCAGGCCCTCCTCTACCCTGGGTATGTCTGCCACCTGTGAAAAGTAGGATGCTTTGTATAGCAAATGCAATTTTTAGTTATTATTTTTAAATGCAAAGCACAGTTATTAATTACTATTTTATTGGTTTCATACACAAGAGCACAGCGTAAGCTATACACAATGAGGTGTTATTCAGACGCATATCTGCAATTACACACTATACACATGTGAGAATTTAAAAGTACCAAAAACACTAAGAAGGTTGAATCCTAATATGGGTTAGGCTTGATATATCTTATTTCCATGGTTTCTATGTTATAATATGTTATTATTAACATCAATCAAATTGAATAGGTTTAAAATGGTTAAACTTATACATGTCAGGATTTTAGTCATTCATATTTTACATTAAAGTCCTCTTATATCCAAATTTTACATGTTATTCATTAGAAAAGGACCAAATATATCGAAATGTATTACTACAAAGCTACAAATTTTCCTTCCTAAACATACCACTTAAAATTTAAACAAGGCTTCAGCACAATTCGATCCACTTTACAAAGATATTTTTATTTTTGACTACAAGTTAGCAGATGACAATGTTAGAATTAGTCTGCATACACAGATATGGGATAATGTTCACTAGTTTACTTTCAGGAAAAGGTATTAGTTATGACTGAACAAGGTGTTACTGTTAAGCAACATTAGATGTCAAGTAATATTGTGTCTTAAAGTTGTATATTTAGTCAATACCAAGCAAAACAACAAATTTTCATTTTGGGGGCAAAAAAACGCCTGAAAATGCTTTTCTTTGTTTTGTCTGTTCTTTGGTACATTCTACCGACACAATAATGGTCATATTGGCGATGTCCAGCTACTTATTGTTGAAGGAAGACCCTTGACTTACGTCTGGTTAGACATCACAACTTAAAAAGCACCTGAACCAATGTGGAAGAACAATTTTTTTAGGGGTTTTGGGGGTGGGATATTTTTATATTTTGAAAAGTTGAATCTAACCAATCAAATATCTTCTTGTGTTAATGTGAATTAACTCAATTATCAAGCTTGTTGAATCAATTTGTGATAAAAAAAAATTGCCCCCCATCTGCGCTGTGCTGTTATCCACTTTGACCCTTGACTGACCTTGTTCTTGGACTTGCTTCCCCTCTGACCCAGATCCAGAATGAGGCAAAGAATGGAACTTGTCATCCCTGTTTGGTGTTGTCTCACGACCTCTTGTCGGCAACAGTACTGCATTCACATCTTTACGTCCTGAAAAAAAATACCAATTCCTCTAAGTCTCATGACCACTCTAAGTTTAGACCACTCTAAACTCTAAGTTTTCACATGATTTCTGGTCCTTTCCATTTAGCAGAATTTTTTGTAATATGAAATTTATTGGATAGTGTTCCATTTATATCTTAACAAATCTTTTTTTTCTCTCAATTTAAATTACAATGAACAATCTGCTTCCCCAAAACAAATTTCATCAAATTTATAAGTCTACCTGTTTAAGTGTCCACCATGATATCGAATAGTGTTTAATTCTCATATGTTTAGAATAGAAATTTAAGCCTACACAACCCACAGGAAAGTAAAATTGTCAAACAAATCAATTTATTTAACACAACAATATATATAGCCCTTTAGACATATTTGGGGGAAAAGTAACATTGAAAAAGTTTCAACATCAAATCTTGACCGGTATTTACCAAGTATTTTTCTCTGTCCATGCTCAGAAACTTGTATCCTGAACTTGTCAGTTACCCCTTCATGATTGATACAGATATCAATATGCCGAATGACACTGAAAGACAATGTTCATCATAAAACTGAGACTTCAGTAAATAGCTAATTTTATTCTTAAATTAACAATGCCATAAAGGTTAATCTTCCTTAAAATAAGGTCCAAGTCACCTCTCTGAACACCAATAAAACAGAATGGCATAAGTAGGTTCACTAAGTTGCATTGAGTAATAGGTGGCACGTCCAATTCCAAGGTTTAGACCTACCAAAGTATTAAATTATACAATTTATTTAACTTATATGGGTTCTTCTAGTACTGCTTGGCCTAGTGCACTGATAAGGTGGCTTGTGGTCGAATTTTGTCTTGGGTTCACCTCATGACATCACAGTGCCACATTTCTATACCGCATACAAACTTCAAATGAACATATAGGCAAAAATATTTTCATTGAAAAAAAAAAGCTTTCCAGAAACCTTGAGCATATATTTGCTCAGAAAGTCTTTCAGTGGTTCTACTCAGAAAGAACTTATTTCACCTATTGTAATTTAAATTGCAAAATGACCTGCTCTGTCAGCTGGTGCGATGTAAACCATTAAAAACAAAATCACTTACATATCAGCTGAGAACCTAGGTCTTATAGTTCCCTCAGAATCAACAACTGTATACTTTCTTGGGGCTGTGCAAAGGACTGAAATATAAATAGGAATCTTTGACACAGTCCTGTGAGCATTGCAACATATACCAAAATTTGAAAAGGCACAGGACAACGGTATTGCCATGCAAGCCAAACGTGAAAGTAAGAACAAATCTGTGATGTCATTTAACAGAAAGAGCAAACCTGACAGATACAGACAACAAAAGTGTTTTTATCTTCCAATACAATAAGCATAAACTCCAAAAAACCTTGCATAACATTTATGCATTAATCTGCTTAATTTTTGGAAATGTTGGTCTCTGGGCCCACGGAGTAAGTATGATTTATCTCTAAAAGGTTCATGTGGAAGCTTGTACATCTCTCTAATTGGTTAAAACAAATTAATTAAGAACATATTCCTTTGATCAATGTTTAAATAAGAGAAGATTTGATATGTATACTTATCAAACATAACACTGTTCTTACTAACCTTAATGGTCTAGCATTATCTTTCTTAACAATAGTCAACCATCCAATGTCAGTCAACCATGTCATTTGGGAAAAAAAAGCTATTTTTATAGCTAAATTATTCCTCTTAGGCTATTTTGGCAGTTCCTGTTGCTTCTTCAATTACAGTGCATTTACAATAATAACTCTTAACAATGTTACCTTGAAAATTTTAGGTGGCTACTTTTGATTCACCTTTGTGCCCATACTGCGGATTTCATACACCATTTTCATGTTTTTTCAAGCAAAAAGAGCAGATTTGAAACTCCTCTGACTTAGCTTCTCACCGCATGGGTTCGAGTCCCGTTTGGGGCGAAGGACTTAATGTGGCAAGGTCTTCCAGCTGACTGGTGTGCTGGTGGTTCTACCCAGACATTTGTCTCTGGTCTTTCTCCACCTAAAAGCTGGACGATGCTATAATGATCATAATGGGTCACTGAAATGTACTTCAAAAACAAACAAAAAACAAATGGAGCAAAGCATGTCAGCAGTTAAACATATGGTATAATACAATAGGATTTCACTATTGTTAGTGAGAAATCTTTAACTGTTAAGGATTGTATTTCATCAAACCTCTCAAACAGCTTAACTTTTCTTGTAATTTTATTTCATATTTAAAGCACAAGGAGTTTTATTATAATAATCATTACTGAAATTCACTTAAGTGTATGGTTTAGCCCTTGCTCATTTTTCATTCTTCATGCAAGAATGTATAAATACTTCAACAGCAAGAAAATCCTTAACAAATATAATTAGAATTACACTACTATATGTCTTATATCTGAAGGTATCCTAAACAATGTAAACACTGAACTTCACTTTGTTTCAGACCCAAACATTTATATAATTAAGGGGGTTGGTTTTAGTTAGGCAATGTAGACATGTATCCAATAATTTTCACATTAACAATATTGTGTTGTATCTCATTAATTTTAACCCATCGATAAAATTCTAATGAGTACTTAGGGATTAGAAAAGAAAAATACTAAAATAAGAGAAATACTTCTGTAACTATAAGGTTTAACTATTTATAACTACATAAAAGTAACATACCTTTAAACTTCAAAGGGAATTCATAAGGATTGTAGAGTGTGAGCACTTGTTTGTGTGAGGGCTGCTCATCCGAGTAGAATGTTATGGATGAGGGGAAAACAAACACGGGCAGTTTCCCATCTGCCAGGTTGTTGCTTTGACTAAACATCAGTAACCTCCCTTAGTTTCCAACTTCATACCTATCTGGACTATCTGAAAAAAAGAAGCAGAAAAATGTTTGTTTTTATATCCACTTTTTCTTTTTTTTTAGACAAATTATTTTTTATATGTATATACTGTAACACAAGCCAATGCAAACCAATTGTCACCCATTAATACACAGTAATAATTGCTTAACCGCACAACTTTGGAAGACGCTTATCGGTATATTTCTACCTCTGTGGTTATTACATTACTTCCCCCTCCTAAAAGTCTCGTTCCAAGACCTGGCCTTGAAAATTTTGTGGGCAAGCAACTCCAGTCCAGCAGTTACCTCTATTCCACTACTGCCAACATTGTAATGCAGGCCAGCGCTCTACAATGGTCACCAATCCATATACCAACCACAGTAACCATTGCTTAACCATGCAAGTTTTGATGACGCTTAAATCGCATTGCTAAAGAGTTAGACAAGCAGCTAGGCTGGTTTGAAGTGCATATATTTCTACCCCTGTGGTCATTACAATACTTAACAATACTAGTTACTCTAGGAATGATAGCTTATTCCTTTGTCTTTGTTTCAATAAATGATTTATTTTAACTCAGGCCTTTGAAGTCTAAAGCATGCGACAAGTCATTACTCCAGGATTGGAGTTATGATTGCCCACTTGCAATCAAATTCCTGACATGCTTGTCTCTCTAACTCAACACTCATTGATTTTGTTACTTGCCTCTTGCCAGTAAATTACCCATGAAAAAAGTGGTGAGAGATCAACACTTAGCTGGAGAACTGGGATTAATAACCAAGTGAACCCACATAGAAAATGGTAAAAGTACACGAGTATTTTTTCCCCCAAACCCTGATATGACCTAATAAAACATCCTTGATAAAACACACAGTTTAAAGTTGGATTTTTTTTTCTTCTGCCCCTAAACTTTAGGAAGTACTACACAGCAGTAATAAAGTAATGTCTTAGACAGACACAATTCAAAAATACATATTTTATCATCTATTGGTGTACAGTCAACATCTTAAAAAGCTATAAAGCTTCTGATGGACAATGAAGTGTTTGACCGACATAATGCTTTTGACGAGTACCGGTCACTTCGGTAAATGACCACTTCGGCAAAATGATCCTATATAGGAATTAGCCCGGTCGTTTTGATAATCAGGTAAACATATAGTATAATACCCGATTGTGACGGAGAACTGGGTATTTCCACGTGCGAAAAGATTTCCACACCTCAGCCCGAGACAGATAGTTTAATCAATTAATCATTTATTTATTGAAAATGTGGGACAGGTACGCTTTGGTAGATTTAATTTATAAAACAATAGTGTTGTTAATGCATTATAGATACGCCTACTGTAGATTGAAACAAAACAATCTTCTCATTATTATGAAAGTAAACCATTGATGGACACCATCCCCTGTCTGCATGACAAACTGTGATAAAATTCTGTTCAGCAAATGCTGTAAATAACAACAATATTACATAAATATACACCACCTAATTTTAAGCATTACCTATATGACTGATTATAATAAATAAATAAATACACAAATAAATGATTAAATTATCTATCTCAAATGAAGTGTGAAAATCTTTTCACATGTGGACATACCCAATTCTCCGTCACAATCAGGTATTATAATATATGTTTACCCATTTAGCGAAATGACCGGACTGATCCCTATATAAATTCAATTTACCGAAGTGGTCATTTACCGAAGTGACTGTAAACCCTTTTGACTAAAAATTTGTGGATTTGTTAAACAATGGCTGTACAATGGTGGTTGATAATAAAAATGGCAATCTTATTGATTGTCCACCTGTGCAAGGATATTGTCTTTCCCCAGATCAAATAAAGGCATTGTAAGAGGACAATATAAGCCATGTTCTTCAAAGATGTATCGGTTTGAATAAAAATAATCTGTGAACTTGTTTTACAGTTGTTAAGTTAAGATAATAAGAAAGGGTCTTGTTTTTATTTTATTTTTATATATTCGTCAATACAACTTATATTATAGAAAGTCTTCAGTGAGAATGGTTATTATACCTTTATAAATATTATCCCACTTGAATGAACTGCATTGGTTTCTTTGTTTCATTAAAAATGACAAAATTATTTTTAATGATCATCAGCTGTGCGTAGATTTCAGTTTATTATGAGTAAAACGTCACCAGTTTATGGGTATATTGCGGAAGCAGATGTTTCTCTAACAAAGAATTTCCGAAACAAAATCTCAGATGCAAGTGTGAAAAACAAAATTAAAAAATAAATTTTAAAAAATAACTTACACTAAATTCATGCATAGAGAGTATCATATTTAATATATTCAACCGAAAGCAACAGCTTGTTTATACAGGCTGCGTTAAAAGCTGCGTTTTATACAGGCCCCTATTAAACGCTTGATAATTTTGGTATACTGTACCCTTGCTGGAAGGGAGAGCACTTTTGAGAGAGAAATTGCAAATAAACTTGCACCAAAAGCAGACACTTGATCAAATGTTCTTTTTCGAGATAAATGGAAAATAAACCTTTATCCGAACCAGAAAACTGCAATAAATTAAGGTAATTCGTTCACCGCTAAGCCACTTATTTGGTATTCTACTTTGTTTACAAAATGTTAGTGTCAGACTAACCTTTTTTCGGCCCGTGTCCTTTTGTACCCAAGTGTTACATTAATTCGACATTTTAAGCTCACTGGTCTTCGGCGTTTTTTTAAGTGAAGCCTCCCTATAATTATAAATGATTTCACAACTATTTAAACTATTAATCAGGAAACTTCTTAAAATTGTGAAACATCTTATGCACATCTTATGCACACTCAGACGTGATCTTTCCTTGGTTCAAAAAACTGAAATAGATAGTTTCCACATCAGTGAAAATCCCTCATCTTGGCAGCCATCTTTGATGGTTACTTCAAGGGTTTTTCATATGAACTGTATAGAAGGGTAAATTTTATTTTCTTGTAATTTCTTCATTTGTGGTCCGAAAATTAAAAGCTATAAACCATTGGAAAGCTCTTGAAATTCATATGTTTAGAATACAATATTTTTACAATTGATAAATGCACACAGAATTAATACACTACAGAAATAAATAAAACTATTGGCTCATACTTAAAACAAAATTAACAGTGTATCATTTTCGGTTGTATTTCATTAACCTTTCAAACTATCAAAATATAGCTTTGATATTTAAAATACTTTATAAAAGCTGTTAAATTTAATATAAAATTCAGTAAAATAGACTGAAAAATAAAAACACAGTGGTGAGTTTAATACAGCACATATTTCCCGATTTCGGCCTGCATTAGCTTCTGCCCACAAAGATGACTGCCTTAAACTGTCTTATCAGTGTCGATGACATCACATGGAAACTATCTAAAGGGAGACTTAGGCTTCCAGAGAGGGAGTTTGGGGTGCCAGGGAGGGAGATTTCTGTGAATGCTCATTAAATTAACTATATAACTTATTTCTATTTCTATTTGTAAAAGAGTATTTTTGGTCTTTTTTTATCAATAATCATAGTAATTTCAGTGATAAAAATTTTCTTAACAATATTTTTAAATAAATTTTCAAATATATCTAACATATTTTAGTTCACTTACTAGACATAAATTCTCTGCTTTGGTTTTAAGCTTGTGGCCTACAAAAACAACAACAGCCAAACATAGTGTAAACAATCAAGTGTCAACAGCACTTACTAATGAATTGAAAAAAGGTGACCTAAATATATTCTACTGTCAAATTTACATTAAATCTTAAAAAATATTTATGTACTTATTAAGATGTTAAATTTGAAATAATGAGTATGCAAGCATACAAATAGTTTATTAAATTGTAAGTTAGTGACAAAAGAGATTTGAGAATTATAAAATATTAGTGGTAAACTCTCTGATACCATTATTGCCTAAACAAATTAAAGTTAAATGAATTAAGAATACATAAAGAAATTGGATTAATCAAGAATAAATAGCAAACAAGTGTTTTTCTATGAGAAAGTAGTAAATGGATAATTGTCCAGATTAAAAAAAAAATACATATAGAAGTCAGTTGCTAATGCAAAAAAAGCTCAAAATGTTTTACTTTAATTAACAAATTCTTTTAACAATATATCATAACTCAAATGATGTAAACTGGTTTGAACTAGTTGAAATGAGAAGTATGTTTTAAAATTGTCTATGGTTGGCATTTTATTTACTATTCATGCACAAAATGAGATGGTATCTACAGACATGAAAACCATTTACTTTTATGATAAATGTATATTTGCAGGAAGAAGACCAATTTTCATTCAAATAAAAATAACACTATTGTAAAGTAAAGAAATGCTTAACTCCTCTTAAAATAGCTAAAGTCAAAGAAAGCTTAACATAATGATAGGAAACTCTGCCTTGTTCTCCATTTCTTAGCTTTGATCTGTTCTAAGGTTCCTGTGACCCTTGCCGATTTGTCTCCTAATTCCCCTGTCATATTTTATGGCTAGAAGCTTGCCTACATGTCTTACACAATGTGTTGTTTTGCGAGTGCCGATAATGTCCTAAATAAAATGCAGTTAGCAAAAGGCCTTCCAAAGTATCAAATTAAAATCATTAATTGTTTAAGTAGCACAATGCACAAAAATACATGTTGCAAGCTCTGTATATTCAGCAGTGTTATTGTTTTATACATTCATCTCTTTCATGCAAACTTGTTTTGGTGTTAATTTCATATACACATAATTACTTTTACATGACGTTTATTTCCAACCATGCTAATTACACACACCATGTTCTAAGCATAGGTTTTGAGTCTAAATTGGTGATTCTTCCAGTCGATCCCTTTTGCCACTGACCATTCTAAGATGGTAAGTGTTGGGTTTGCTCATTTTGTTAAATGACTCATCACATATTTACTTTTACATTTGGTTTGCAAGTGAATGCCAATGTCCTGTGCCTTTTCAAATTTTGGTATATGTTGCAATGTTCATAGGACTTTGTCATATATTCTTATTCATTGAAGAAAAACCAGGCTTGCTTCATTCCCTGCGGTTTCTTATTCCCGGTCGCTAATTTAGACACTTATCTTTACATGGTAAAACATTACACAGCAGTCACGGTTTAAGAAAAAGAAAATCAATACTAGAGTAAGTTTTATGAGTACACACTAGCGCATCAGTTTAAACAAATGCTGTAGTCTGTTGACAAAATGGTGTGATGACGTCACACATATAATTAGCACTAGTTTGTTTTTTGTTAGGCACCTACGCAGGTCATTAAACATTTCTGAATTCTGACGTTTAGTCTTATTATCCTGAGCTCGCATTTGGGTAAATACAGAATAGTTCTCATAGCACTCTATTAATGGGTTATTGAGCATTTATAATTTCGATGCTCAGTCCAATGTTTGTGTCCAACGTGCGTAAAGCATTGTGTCCATCAGTGTTGTGTTAGAAAATAGAACATGTGAGACTGATTGAGCATAATCTCCGCCATTCACTTTATGTGTGTTGTTATATTGACAATCAAGGGATCACTGTGTGTGACGGTTGTCTTCTTACACCAGTAGGCGGGGCACGAAATTATCGTCTTGACCAATGAACACTCTGTACGCTTGATGATGGGCAGTGATCAGTCCTGATTAGCTGCACACATTCACACGCAGGTGCTGGTCTCTTGCAGTAGGTTACATTGCGTAATCAAATGATCGGCTTGTAGCTACTGACTGGGGCAGTCTTTAGGAGTGAAATTAAGTCTGTCGGGAACATCAAAGTGGGAGAATTGATGTGCTTAGCATGAGGCATGAGACAGACCCCTGTTATCAGGAGTCTCCCGGGGAAAAAAGGGAAAAGATCACATGTCTGCACACTATTGAATTTAGAAGAATGTGGTAATGTGAGAAGATATAGTCACGTTACCAAATTTCGATGTTCTCCAAAATTCGATGGTAGATTATTCTTAAAACTCTTAACTCGATATTTTGTTAGTTTAAAAAAAAAGTTTCTGTTTAATTTTCAAGTCTAGATGTTGTTACTGAAGTAGTCAATCATGACAGTTTATCTATTTTTAAGACATATTGCTTAAAAACATAGAATTAAGGTCTCACCAGGATATTTTACTTATAATAGTTTATATCATATATTCACAATATATATTTTTAGCTCACCTGAGCACAACATGCTCAAGGGGAGCTTTTGTGATACCGTTGTTCATCGTCCGTCGTCAACATTTTAGCTTGCGAACACACTAGAGGCCACAGTTTTTATCCAATCTTCATCAAACTTGGTCAGAATGTTTGTCTGCTTGAAATCTTGGATGAGTTCATTATTGGGTCACCTAGGGTCAATAAGTAGGTCACTAGGTCAAATTTTAGGAAAAACTTGTGAACACACTAGAGACCACATTTATAGCCCAAACTTGGTCAGAATGTTTGTCTGCACGAAATCTTGAATTAGTTCGTAACTGGGTCACGTGGGTTCAAAAAGTAGGTCATAAGGTCAAATTTTAGAAAACACCTTGTGAACACACTAGAGACCATATTTGTCGGCCAATCTTCATCAAACTTGGTCAGAATGTTTGTCTGCATGAAATCTTGAATGAGTTCGTAACTGGGTCACGTGGGGTCAAAAAGTAGGTCATTAGGTCAAATTTTAGAAGAACATTTTGAACACACTAGAGACCATATTTGTCGGCCAATATTCATCAAACTTGGTCAGAATGTTTGTCTACATGAAATATTGGATGAGTTCGTTATTGGGTCACGTGGGATCAAAAAGTAGGTCACTAGGTCAAATCTAAGAAAAAGCTTGTGAACACACTAGAGACCACAATTATAGCCCAATCTTCACCAAACTTGGTCAGAACGTTTGTCTACATAAAATCTTGGATTAGTTCGTTATTGGGTCACATGGGATCAAAAATTAGGTCACTAGGTCAATCTTAGAAAAAGCTTGTGAACATATTAGAGGCCGCATTCATAGCCTAATCTTCACCAAACTTGGTCAGATTGTTTGTCTACATCAAATCTTGGATGAGTATATTATTGGGACGTGTGTGGTCAAAAAGTAGGTCACTAAGTCACATTTTAGAAAAACCTTGTGAAAACACTTAAGAGGCCAAATTGATGGCCCAATCTTAACCAAACTTGGTCAGCATGTTTGCCAGTATGAAATCTTACATATGTTTTGAAGTGAGTCATGTGGATTCAGTAGGTTTCTTGGTAAAATTCTAGAAAATATTATCAACCCAGTGGCCACACTAATGGTCCAATCTTCACCAAAGATTTCTAAAGTAAATAACTCTTATCTACTTGATGCCAGATTTGAGCCTACTAAAAGCCTGTGTCATCAGGTGAGCGATAAAGGGCCATCATGGGCTTCTTGTTTCATTCTTCCTTTGTCCTTTTGATTGTATAATCATTTTTTGTCCAGAGCATATCTCGTAGACTGATTTTTTTATATTTTAAAAAGGGACATTGATCTTGTTTATTAGAATTGAGAAGCCAAGAACCATCTCTCTACCTTTGAGATTTTTGTTTTTCTTTAAAGCAAGATTACATGAATATTACTGATGAATTTGCTTCAAACTACATTTTATGATGTAGTTACATAACTGTGTAGTGATGAGTTGAAGTGATGTGAACAACACCACAATTCTACCAGCATATTGCTTCAGTTGTCTACCTTAGTATATTTTTTCTACTTGTCTGTTTAGTGACTTCTTGTCCTGAGAATGACTCATCGGTAATTACTACATGATGGATTCACTTTAAACTTACTTTTATGTGGTCAGGTGATTTAAACACACTCTGAATCAGAGGACCTGTGAGCAACATGAGATGATAGTCCTAGACTAAGACTATTTACATTGTTCCATCTTGTTAGTACCTCAGTACTGTTTCTACCCAGTGCAGTCAAAGAGTGATTAATAGATGTTGAAAGAATTTGTTTTCTAATTGACTATGAACAAACCAGGTTTAAGTTCAAGTAAACTTGGTACTTACCTGGTCATGAGTAGAAGTAAAGAAACCATTGTCCATTTCCAGTTATCTGCATTAGGTGTTTTCTTTTATTCAGAGAGATTGAAAACTACTAGATTGATTCACTTCAAACTTAAAAATGAATGAAGCTTTTGATGTGATGGGTAGAAGTGCTGTGCACAATAATCTTTTTTTGTTACACCATTATTATACATATATAACTTATAGTTATTCATGGATGTACTATAACTCACATGTATTTCTCTATAACCAGTAAGTAGATTGGAATAGATCTTCACATGTTTCTACCTATTGATATAATTAAGTGGGGTAGTTTCTGGTTAGATTTTATAGAAAATGCTGCCCTGGTTTGACTTGGAGAAGGAGAATTTTGTTACTTAAAAAGTCTTCTAAAAAACCCAGTGGACCATGGCAAATTTTACAAGTTAAATGGAACGACAGTCCACCAGAATTTTCAGCCTCATTTCCGAATTCACAAACTCTGAATTATTATGAAAACATATAAAATAACCTAAACCAAATAACGCTTAACAGCTTTTACCAAAACCAACCACTGGTAACACCTCAGTTAGCTTAATTGTCTAAACTGGTGTCACTTTATAAATAACCGAAAAAAATCATGATTGTCAAAACAAGTTCTTTTTTGTGTCACAATGCCAAAATCATACAGGTCCAGTAAAATTTGGTCCAGACCAGTAGATATTGCTAGCTTGGTGGACTGAAGGTCTAGTGTTTGTAAATTTCCTTTCTGAAGACTGCTTATACATGCAGATTAAGTTTTGCATGCAAATTCTATCAATCTTATACATGTATCTTATAATCCAGTTCATATAGGTAATATTAACTCATTCGATCCATGTTGGATTTCATTGTCCTGGTTCCTCTTAGAAAATTCTGGTATTGCATACAAGTATTATCAACCTTACATTTCAAGCACATAAAAAGTTGAGTGCACTGTCCAATGACAGCTCATGTTAATTTCCCCAATTGTATGATGCATATTTTTATGATTTCTTACTTTTGATAAATTATGCATCACATTCCATAAGGACTGATAAATGTCACTGATATAATAAGTTTCATTGTACAAGCTTTTTTATCACAAGTCAATGCCTTGCATTAATCAGTACCATGTGTCATAGCAGTTCACCTAGCATGATTGTTGATTGTCAGCCCACAAGACTAAGGGCTGTAGGTTAATTTATGTCTCGGCCTATGGTTCATACTTGATGCAGTCTTAATATTTTTATTTCCAGCCCCTTAGGGAGTGCCTGTGGCGGAGTGGTAGAGTCGCTGTTTTGTAACTCCTCTTACTGCTTAGCCTCTCACTTTGTGGGTTTGAGTCCCATTCGGGGCAAAGGACTTAATGTGAGAAGGTCTTCCAGCTGACTTGCAATGCACCAGTGGGTCTACCCAGACATGTGTCTGGGGTCTTCCTCCACCAAAAAACTGGATGTTGCTAAAATGATCATAAATGGTTGCTGCAATGTATTTCAAAAACCAACTAAGCAAAAACTTGCGCCAAAGTATGTATGAAGATTGTAACTGAAATAGCTTTTTTATTCTTCTTTTTGAGCTGCCTTTCCAAATTAATGAACTACCTTCCACATGTATTTTCTTTGTTTCTCTTCAGTCATAAGCAACGGAAGGCATTATGGAAAAAAAAGAAAAGAAAGTTTAAGCGTCAGGCAGAAGCCAAAGCTCGAGAAGAAATATTGAAGAAAGGTACAATTTGTGTATTTTTTAATGTATTTCTTCATATATTACTACTCTTTTTAAATCATTTTATTGCATTAACCCCCCAAAAAATATCATTTATGATTTTAAGCTCACCTTAGCATAGCATTGTTGCATTTAGAGGCCACATTCAGAATGTTTGCCAGTTTTAAAGTGGTTCACATGTATTCAGTAGGTTACTAGGTAAAATTGTAGAAAATCTTATCAGCCCAGTGGACACACTAATGGTCTAATCTTCACCAAAGATTTCTAAAGTAAGTAACTCTTAATAACTTGACACCAGATATGAGCCTACTAAAAGCATGTGTCCTCAGGTGAGCGGTTAAAGCCCATCATGGCCCTCTTGTTCATTACATATTAAAAATGTAAGTTGAAGTACATAAACACAAATCTGGGGTTTGATCACCATTGGTCTAATTGTGTTGCTCTAAAAGCTTGTAAAAGCAGCTTTTTTTATCCCTATTTATATTGTTGTATGAGAATTAGTATTGTTCACTGGTTTATTACAAATACCATACCAGCATGAAAATATATATCCCATTATACTAAAAAAATAAAAATATCATTCATTCTAATTTCAAAGGTGATTTGAAGTTGGTCAAATAAGTACCAGGTTAAATGAAAGTGTTCAGATACCATCGTCTATCTCTCCATTTCTTTCGATTTTCAGAAGAAGAGTCCCGAAAGCAATCCCCAAGCTATGAGACCAGAAAAGAGCAGGAGGATTTTGAGGCAGAGGCAGAGAGGTTGAGGATTGAGGCTGAGTCAAGGCATCAGCATGAGCTCTGGCTATGGAGCGAACAGGTTTACAAGGAGAAATTGTTACAGAAACGACTTCAAGAAGAGAGAGAGGAGGAACAGAGGCTTGAAGTAGAGGTAGATACAGTTTGATTTGGCTGTTGTAATGTTTTGGCCAACTTTACGCACACATTGGTTTTGCCAAAATACAAGTTACTCGACCTTTCATACACTGTCACTCTGATATTAATTAATGTGCAGACTAAGATGTATAAAATTCTAAGAGGGGTTATCCTAAAGTATGTAGACTGTCTTTACAGCATGAAGTATATTTAAAACAGCAGTCTGAACTTTTGAAAATCAATTTCAGAAACAAGTTTTTGACAAGCACATTTCCTTGATTTGTCTTAATAAACTTTACAAATAGATGATTTTACTTAAAAACATCGTAGCTCACCTGGCACAGTCACTCAATATATCGCAGGTAATATTGTTCATGTTAAGTCAATCGTTCTCATGTTAATCCCATTCTGACATATTCAGTAATTGCTGGACACAGTGTTTGTGGAAGCAAACCTAGACAGTGCTCTTACAAATCATGAGATGTAATGTTTCATTTGAAAACAAAAACAAACAAAAAACTTGAACAGTTTAAGGGAAAATTCAAGTTTATCCTTCACTCACATGGGTCATTCAAATGGGACGTTGTCATCATCTTCTTAGACAAGTCTAGTGCTGTTGTTGTTTGTGGCATTTTATAAATGTGAATACCTTTGTCCTGTGCCTTTTAAAATTTTGGTATATGTTGCAATGCTCATAGGACTTTGTCGTATATTCTTATTCATGATCACAACAATGTTACTTGTGCAGTGTGGAAGTCATAAAAAATTTCCCTGTGCATGTAATCTTTGTTGTCATTTAATTCTTTCTATAAGGATTGTTACGTGTTATTCTTTTGATGGACATTGGACTATGTTTTTTTTCTTGATTCAAAAAATTAATTTCATTCACAATCAACAATTTTTATGTTCTTTATAACATGATGTGGACAGTATCTTTCAATGATGTCACCACTTTCGTCATAACTTATAAAAGACAACGTCAGCTTTTGGGCATTTTTTATTCAGATAAATCGGTTTTCTTTACATTGCTTGCATTTGAGAAACGCATCAGGTAGTCCAAAGTTAGAGCTCTAGTTTAAGCACCCCAATCGGTCCATATTGCCGACTGACCATTCCCAGGCGGTAACTGTCCGGTTTACTCTATTTGTTAAATGACTCACCATAGATTTGTTCTTTTACATTTGGCTTGCATTTGAATACCTTTGTCCTGTGCCTTTAAAATTTTGGATAGCCACTTGTTAGTCCAAAATTTCCTTTACCTGTAATGATCTGTCATCTTTTGTTGGACATGGGTGGTTGGTTACACATTGCTATGGTTATGCAAACACACATCATTTATATGTTGTTGTTTATATTTTGAGTTAAGAAACAAATTCCAACTGATATTAAGTAGCTCCAGTAATATGTTATTTCAAATTGTTTTGAAGTTGACATTAGAGTAGTAATTCTACAAATTTCTTGGATAACCCTTATACACTACCTTCTGTTTGTGTATTTTTGTTTTATTTCATGTATTTGTACATCGTTAAATTTTTGTTCCCTAATGCAGTACTTACATTGGTCACTGGAGCCACTGATGTGCGTGGTTATTTAAGTCACTTGATAATTCTCCTTACTTCTTTTCTGTTTATGTCGTTCATGATATGGATAAAATGTGACTAGCATTTAAAGGGTAGGTTTTATGTATAGAATAAAAAATGACCCAATTATATTGTATTCTTATTGTTTATTTAATGCATAATCAATTTTCAGGTGCACTTTAATCAACTATAATACAGGTCTTTGTTGGGTTTTTTCACAGCAAAAGATCCAGTGTGAAACAATAAAAAAAGTTTTCAGTACAACTGTTTTCTTCTCAATTTAAGTAACAGTGTACAATGTATTTTGTATGGTAACTCCTCGTCCCACAACACAAGCCTTGAAAGATAAATCTGGGTGACATCTTCCATCTGTAGAAGGCTTTTGGCTGGCCTGTACTGCATTATTAATCTTACTCAGTTATTTGTCTGAAGTTTTTTTCTACAATTTGAACAAGCTTGCTGCATGTACTGGAATATAACAATTATTGTGTTGATGTGACTTAATAAATGTAGTACTGACAATTTGGACCAAAATTATTTTCTCTGTTATTTTTTCTTATTTTGTCAAATAACCAAATAATTCATTGTTATCTGAAATGTTCCTGCAAAATGCTGTTCATTGATGACCTAGATCTGTGTGAACAGTCAAGCATAAATCACCAATGGTTATTGCAAACAGGTATTTCCTATCTAAGCTACGCTGCTGAGATAGCTAATTTTAAACTTAGAAAACCATGTGACCACTCACGTTATATAGTCATCCTGGTAATCTGCTCTGACGTGAGAATCTATTTGTAGCAAACAACTATCAAGCCTTTTATACAGTTGGAAAGAATACACAGAGTGATTCTTTTTGCGAATAGTTCTGTCTAACTATTCAGTTTGTGTTAAAAATCATATTTATTAAGACTTAAGTATAAATTTATATTGTATTTATAAATTATGCCAAAGTACCCTAAAGCAGTGGTTCAAAATTGTTATATGTATTTTATACAAGAAAACTGTCCGATACCACCTTTAAAGAAAGAATTAAGAACAAAAACAAAACTATTCGCTTTAACTTAAATTTGCTCACAGTGTCTTAACAATAGGAACTAATTAACTTTTTTTTCGTTCTTTTAATTGCAGTCTGGTATAAAAAGGATGTGAAAACTCGATTTCAGCATACTTTATCACACATACAAAGATTATATATTGTTAATACTTATATGAATGTATTTGATGTAAAGATAACCACACATAAATCTTGTATCTATGTATTTCTTTTTTTAAACAGAGGAAGATAAAGGAAGAATGGGAAGAGCGACAGAGAAAGGAAAAGGAGGAAGAAGAAGAGAGACAGAAGAAAAAAGAGAAACAGGTGATATTCAGGATGCCATGGAAAAGATTTATATCCTAAAACTTGCTTTCTGTTGTTAGGCCACCATAGTTAAATATGCTAAGTCGACTTAAGATGGTGAAAATGATTATTGTTGTATAAACTCTGTTGGTATTAATCATACATCTTTTTCAGCTGATGAAAAACTATGCTGCTAGTCTGGGACTTCAGCTCTCAAAGCAGAAACAGATGTGTCAGGATTCCTACTTTTCAGTTTTCTACACTATATTATCAAAAATAATATATATTGTTCCTGCAGGAATTTTATTAATTTTGAAAGAAGTGGGTAATAGGCTAAGATTGAAAGTGTTGGAAAGTTTCTTGTATTTATCAACATGAAAAATGCCAGTAATAGCCAACTAGTCCTGCAAAAACATCTGCGGTAAATGGAGTCCCTATATAATGTTTATGTTGCACAATTCTCTATCCAAACTCATTCAAATCCTTAACCTTTGATCAAATGCATCATGGTCTCTCCAGAATTTGCCTGTTGGAAGCTTGGAGATCATGCTTATAGTGAGGATGTATCTTTTGCATAAGAAATTTCTTATCCACTCATTTTACATTTTATCAAAAAGTCTCATGTTCATTTTACTGAAAATAAATTAGTTAAATTTGACTTATATAAAAATAATTTAAATCCAGAAAAAATGCAAATTATTATGCATTGGTTTAACTTTCACAAAATTCATTTAGCATAGACTGGTGCCATAAGAAGAGACATTAATGAATAGTCTCCCCTCAATAATACCTAAAGGCAAGTAGGTCCTTTCATTTGTTTCACTCTGTTTTTATGGTTCTGCTCTATAGAATGAATGTTGACTTTTCTGCCTTTCTTGTGATACCCACTTTAACCATTATCAACAAACACTTCAATTTCTTTTTTAAATAACATATATAAGTACAGTCAACTCTCGTTATCTCAAAATCGGTTATATCAAATTTCCGGTTATGTCAAACTGTTTTCTACGGTCCCGTTTTTTCCCTATAGTTTCTATATAGTTCGACTCTGCTTAACTCAAATTTGGATGTGTCAAATTATCGGATATATCAAACTAAATTCTTTGTCCCCACATGTATATAACTAGTGAAATCAGTTGGTCTATCTCAAACTTCAAATTGCTGTAAGATGCAAAACGGCAACAATAGTGATTTTCACACCTACCATGAAACTCGCGAAGATTTGGGGGCGACTTTTATCGCCAATTATCGGCAATCAGGATGTCATGTAATTTAGAGAAGAGGTTAATCGATTATTATTTAATTAGCTGATTTAATGAACAACAACTTCGTTAATTAATTAACGCTGATTAAAGTGTTTCAGTTTGTACTTGTTGTTGTAACAGTTTTTGAGAACTTGTTGACACGGCCTTCTCAACTTGTAAATAAAATGAGAGGTCGCGTTAGTGATTTTATCATTCTTCCACTACCTACCCACAACACACGTACTGATTATTGAATAAAAAAATAAGATTGGTTATGGCAACAGACCAGACACGAGAGGCCATGCACTTACGACGACGCAACAACCTACAATAAAAAGAAGAATTTTAAATTACATTGTAAAAAATCTAATAACACTTTAAACATGAAAACCACACAAACTTGCAGAAACTTAGTTTACAGTGGCAGATATAACAAGGAATTTCAGTCATTACCAGTCATTGTGTAGCAGGTAAGATTTTTAAGACTTTTCAAACTATCCTTAAATTCAGATAACTCAAACTTCGGATATCTCAAACTATTTTCTACGGTCCCTTGAAATTTGAGATAACGAGAGTTGACTGTATTTAAATGAGTTTTAAGCTTATATTTATGCAAAAGTAAGAAATTTCACTGTTTGTAATTGCAATATCTACAAAAGAATAGGCGATAAAGTCCAAGAATTCCAACTAAAAGGACCTACCTACTGTTTGGAATACCTTGGATATTAACTGACAAATGACAATTTCCATTTCACCAATGTACCCTCATTTTTCAACAGCATTCTTGATGTATCAGTCAATATTATAAGTTTCACCAATAATTTAAAGATGATGTTTTTAAAATTAATATTATACAAGCATTCATAAGGTTCCTTTTAACTATTATAAGTTTTCACAAAAACAATTTATTTACTCATGATGATTTTATTATAATTATTGCATAAGCATTCTGGAGGTTTCCATTTAACTGCTGCAAGTTGTGCTAACTTATACTGATAATATTTTATCATAATAGTTTCACAGGTAATAATAAGGTTCATGTTTATTGTTGATTTATTTACATGTAATAGTCTGTTTTTTATTTTGTTGCGTATCCTTAACTGATGGTTGTCCAGTACTTCATATTATGACAGACATCATTACAAGGTTCAGCTATAGTTCAGATATAGTTCAGATATAGTTCAGCTATCAGCCTTTGTTTATTTACCAACATATAGGAAGAGCTACTCAAGAAAGCCAGGGAAGGAGAAAACAAGGTAAATGGAGTTTTTGTTTCTTAAGGAGTTGAAACAGCAGTAACCCAATCAACCACAAACTAGTAGGTTTTAATTATATGTGTGACACTCTTGTGCATCAAGGAAAAGTCTTGCCAGAAATGAGTTAAGTTTTTCAGGCTTGAATGCTTATTAAAAACATATGGATACAGCCTATAAATATTGATTTTTGCTAAGCACTAGGGCATATAAACAAGGTCAGTATCATATGATGAAGCTATTTGTAGTTATGTTTGATTGTGTGATTGCTTCTGTTATTAAGTAGATCTATGTCATATAAAAACTTAACTTATTTATAGTATATGATGTACTGCTTGAGATGATATACACAGCACATTTATTCGCATTTGACAGTAAAGTATTGTTTTGGTTAACTGGTCAAACATTTGAAAAGGTTAGTTGGTTATTCACTTTGAATCTTTGCCATACTTAATTAAAGACTTTCGATTCTCTTTTTGATTGGTTATTGTGAAAAAAAAAGAAAATAAGTTATGATTTTACAAAATGTCTCTTTATCGTGCCGAAGCTCTTATGGCAATTATGACCATTTATTTTCAGGCCACTTAATGTTTGTACTAAATCATATAATTAAAGTTCAGAAGCTAGTTGCTGTAACTATGAAAGTTTCCAATTTAAAATTTAGCTTATTTAGCATAACAGTCATGGCTCAACGTTTGTATGGCTTTATTAATATTTACATTTAATATATATACAAGACCTGGTAGCGCAGTTGGTAGAGTGTCGGCTCCAGGTACGGTAGGCCCTGAGTTCGAACCCATGCTGCGACATACCAAAGTTGTAAAAAATGGTAGTGGTATAGCTCCCTTGCTAACGCTTAAGCAAATATAAGGGTAGTTCCATGACTGGTTGGTCCGGTGTCAGGATAATGTGACTGGGTGTGATATCATGCCAGGTGTTCACACCATGCTATACTCAGTGAAGGCAGCAATATATCTGCTTCCAGTGGACACCATCTCAAGATAACTGAAATACTGTTGTTGGGATGATAAACCCCAACAAACAAGGGCAGACAATCATCATTCTTTATTGCCATACAAGCTGCAGTTCAATTTCTCATGCCTAACCTTTATGCATCAATGGCAACTCTCAAATCTCTCATGGTCCTTAACATTTTCAGGGATAAGACCAAAATTAAAGCCAGAAAAATGTCTTTAAAAAATTCTGAGCCAGTTACTAGAAAAGAGACTGTACTGTCAATGGATGATGATAATGATGTATATAACTATTCAAGGAATCCGGAGAGTGGCACAACCCGCTGGCCCCAGTACAATACGGACAGGAGAGAAATATTGAAACGTGTCCATTCTTTGCCAAAGTTGGGGCTTGTCGCTTTGGGGACAGGTATACAGATACAGGACAGTCCTTTTTGTTAAAAGTTTCAGTAAAAGCCAACCAGGTTTAAACCTGATTATAAGATTTGAATTGAGATATTATTACCAAATTTGTAACAAAGTTTCCTTATGGGATAAGGAGTTTGGGGATTGCTTTTGGAGAGGGATAGGTCAGGGTTTACCCGAAAGATATTTTTTGTTTCCGTTGAACCACACAATTTTGGTGTGATGTGCTCTTCCAGTTCACCTGCTTTGGTGGTACTGTCCTAATTATTATCCAGGGCTTTCCTCTGAAATATTACCAGAAAGCATCATCAAGATACTGGTACTTCCAAATACAAAAATTACCTAACAAAACAAAAACAAATTAGCACCTAAGCATAAGTGGGTTTATTTGCACCAAAATTTTGGCTTATAAATTAGTAAAAATGTTAATTGCATTGTAATCCCTTTGAAAGTTGACAAGAATACACAGCACAATCTTCCAGTTTCTATATTTTATTTTTATTTTCATTATTTTAATGAATTTCATGTAAAAAATGTGTAATGTGCCCAGAAAAAACATTACTTTTTCCAAAATGAAAAAAATTAAATAACATGAGATCTTTTGTAAAAACTTGCTATCCATTTGAGTTTCACTTTCTGATGAGAAAATGGGTTGATCTTTTGTCATGACCCTCTCAGCAGTGTTGGTTAAGCTTTTTGTTACGGTTCATTTCTATGAAATTAACAAGACATTCTCATCAAACTTAAAATAATTGTTCACTGTCAAGAACTAAAGATTATTTCATCTTGTAATTTTTGTCATGGACAGTACTTGTTTAATTACATCGCATTATTGATTTAGCTTGTCCAGAAATTAACTTTAAACATTCTCAAAATGCTGCATATTCATTTCCAATTTAGAATATAGTTACCTTATTAGAAGCAGAAATGCAGTTTCAAACTATCACTTTTAAAGGAGATGACTGATGGTTCACATATTTTAAATAGCACATTTTTACTATTGCCTTTGGGTATTTGGGAATGACAACTAACCACAGGTATAGTCTGGCTTTTTGTCAAGTCAGTTGTTATCACAACTTCAATGGTAAGGTATTTCAAGTCCTACAAGAAAATAAATTAATGTTTAAATATACATGTATTATGATGGTCTTCACAAAATATCATCCCACCGCACGGTTTCAAGTCCCGTTCGGGGCAAAGGACTTAATATGGGAAGGTTTCCAGCTGACCTGCCGTGCGCCAGTGGTTCTACCCAGACATTCATGAAAATATCAAAATAGCCGGACATCACTATATTGATCATAATTGGTCACTGCAATGTATCTTAAAAACAAAATATCAATTTTAGGCATACCAGTAACAGTTAAGTTTTAATGACAATTTAGAGTCAAGCTAATTGATTCAACATTTCTAATGATAGAAAAATCAGGTTAAATTGTTACTTTATCCATGTGTTTGTTACCAAGCAATTTAAATTTCCAGGTGGTAGGTTTGAAAAATAGCTAATAATGCTGCATGTACAAAGCAACTCCCATGTAAATTTAGGACTTAAACAAGAGCTTTCAACAGACAAGCAGTTAGAGTCGCCTTATCTCCTCATTGCATTGGTTCAAGTCACAGTCAGGGCGAGAACTTTCATGTTGGAGGGTTTTCCACCTAACCTGCCATGCGCTGTTGATTCTCCCCTGGCATAAGTCTGGGGTCTTCCTCCACCAATAATTTGCTGGACGATGCTAATATGACTATATTTGTGTCAGCACGATGTAAGAAAAAACAAACAAAACATAGACTTTTCAAGTAAACCGTACAATGTTTCTATATTCTTTGACATTATATCCAGCTTAAAGTGTGAGATACCACCTTAAAGAATAATCCAGGTGTCATTACCAATTTACCATTTGTTGTTGCCGTTATTTACATTTTATACAAACTCTTTCAATGTTTCCAGATGTTCTCGGAGTCATCCGTACCCAGACTCCAGCAACTGTGTACTGTTTGTAGGCATGTTCAAGCACTTCCAGTTGGATCAAGGACTCTGTGAGGAATATGACACAGGTATGACTAGACACATCCTCATCTAAAGGTGGAGGGATATTGTTTTTGCACAGTCTGTCCATCTTCTTATCTATCTGTATGTCCATCGGAAACATCTTCCCAGAAGTGAAAAATAGGTCTTCATAAAACACAACAAGGTGAATGTTAAAATAGACATGTTCTATCCATGTTCCATATATCAAGGTCAAGTGTTATATGGTTGTGGATTTTAATTTAGTCAGTTTGCTGTAAGATGCACGGAACACATTGAAACATGTGATTCACATGCCATCTGGATATCCACTAAGAAGATAGGGTCAACTTTTGGCACATTTGGTATATTGATATACATATAATTATATCTATTTTGACACATTTTTATATACAAATGATTACATATAACTTTGGCACACTTGAATTATTTATATGCATATAATTATAAACATCTTTTGGCACATTTATATACACAGGGCTCCCGCTGCCATGCGCCAAATGCGCCATTGGCGCAAAAACAAAAAAAGTGGCTCATTTTTTTCAAAATTGGCGCATCCTTATGGCGCACGATTTTTTTGGCATTATTTTTTGTGAATCGCTAAGCGGCCAGGACTGGTAACCATTTCTACGGGCACTGTGATACGCTAGCAAGGAGAAACTCGATAGCCAGTCAAACTTGCGCGGCGGCCTTCACCTTGAGGGCATTTTTGTGTTGACATGTTGTGTACATAACTGCCGAATAAACATCGCCTCGGGGAAGGATTAGTGTAATTTGCGAAACGATAATAAAGCACCCAGCCAAATGTTTGTTGCGATCATTAATTGGACAGTACCGGATTGTCGATTAATATATAAAATATATACAAATGTTTATGTAAATAAAACGTAAAAAGGAAAGTTCACGTTGTTTTCTTTTCATTCTCAATTCAATGTACAAAAACTATATTAAAATAAAAAGAATTGCGTGTTAACAAACATATACATACTACAAAAAATAACATCAAAATTGACGCGTTAATTTAGCTCATAAAAATGGCTCATGAAATATAAAAGTGGCGCATAATTTTCAAATTTGGCTCATTGGTTGGCTCCGACCTAAAAAAACCCAGCGGGAGCCCTGATACATGTAAATATAAACAGCTTTGGTAAAATAATATTCATATAATTATTAACAACTTTTGGAACATTTGGCAAAGTTATATACATATATACAGCATTTGACACATTAATATACATATAATTATTTAACTTCTTACATTTACATGCATTTATTTTTTTACATATACTTACAATTTTGGCTCATTTATATACATAAAAATATAAACACCTCTTTGCTCAGTTGACACAATGATTTACATATCGTCATAACTAAATAATTAATTTTTAACTGAAAAGTTCATGCAAAATGCTGTTTGGTGATGCCTTAGATCTGTGTGAACATTCAAGCATTAATCTCCAATCATCATTGCAAACAGGTATTTCCTATCCGAGCCACGCTGCAGAGATAGCTATTTTTAAAGTTTGAAAAACATGTGACCACTTTCTTTTAAGATAATGATGCAATTCCCTATGGGAGCATTCAGAGGAAGCAACGTCATATCCTATGTATATATATCATATAATTAGCATGAAAGTTTTGACATGTCTGCTGTTGTGTAGTGGTAGCACGCTTTCGGTGTTATCATTTTATACACTGTTGTTGCACTTTTGGTACATGATTATATATTTTTCAGATATTGTATTGGAATATGAGGACAATGAAGTGTATCTGAAGTTTAAGGATTTCTACGAGGATACACTGCCGGAGTTTAAGGAGGTGGGTCAGGTGACCCAGTTTAAAGTCTGCTGCAACTTTCAACCCCACCTTCGAGGAAATGTCTATGTTGCGTATTCCAGGTAAATAATGTTTCACCAATTCAAGTCAAACTGAAACAAATAATCAGGGCTAGAAACTTGCTGCAAAAGTCGGGCAGCCAAGTTCTGATTTTAGGCTGCCTGACAAATCGAAAAAAACACAACATTTTATTTCCATTGTATGTTGAGGAGGAAAATGAAAGGTCGGAGAGATGATAAATTAAATGGAAAAAAGCAAACCTGCTGTTTAACTAAGTAAAATAAGATTTTTGCATATTCCTTTTTTGGTGTAAACATGTGTACCTGTTCTCATAATAAAATAATACTTCTTAATTTGGGCATCTATTTTCGAAAGTACAATAAAAATATATACATGTGCACCTATTTGAGTTTATTCAATCATTCATTGTTTTGTTTGCCTGTCAGTGTTAATTTGGTAAAAATACAAAAACAATAAATTGTTGGCCCGAGCCAGTATAAAAGTACTTGTCAAAATACCTGGGTCATTATGATATCACCCAATTGATTCATTCTAGTTCTGCTCACTGGTCAATAATTGTTTAATATAAGTGTGAACTGGCCCTACCTGCAAAATCTTCTGGTGGCATTCTACTAAAGTTTACTGTTTTCCTTCCAGATTTTTTATAGCCATATAATTTAATAATTATTTGAAGTTTCCTTATTTGTATGCACTATCGCTATGGATATGTAGTGGTGTTAAAATATTATACTTAAGTGTTAAGAGTTATCATAAGTTGGCAACAAGCAGTCAAAATTGAAAATTTTAGCTTTATAAGAAAATCTCCGAGAATTTTCTGCAAATGTAGCCAGAACAAACATATCAGGTTCCAGCTATCTGAGTGGGACAGTTTCAAGTGAATGCTCTCATTACTTTCTATCATTTGTATTATCTGAGATGTAGGTTTGTCAGATCCCAAATGATGGTGACTTACCACATTCTCTCACCTCCAGTTGTCCATCCAAATGTTCATGGTCAAATGATCGTTCTTTTTACTGGCCATTTCTCCAGACCATCTTAGGCAGCCCCTTTTCATATTAGAAGCCTGTTAATGCAAGTCATTAAATTAGTATATGTTGTAAGCTCACCCAGCCTTTTCATGCAAATGTTCCTGTTGCATTTGTTAATATGGACAACAATTTGTGAACCCTGTTATCACTCTTTTTATCATGTATCACCAAAATCGACTATATTTATGTTGGCTGTATTATGTCATTATTTTAGTGAGGGTGAAGCTATTCAGGCCTACACTCGATTCAATGCCCGTTGGTATGGTGGCAAACAGCTGACAGCCCAGTTTGTACAGATCCCTTCATGGAGACGAGCCATCTGTGGTATGTTTTTATTTTTATAAATATCAAACTCATATGGTCATAATGGCCAGGGGGTGCCCGTGGTCGTGTGGTGCCCCCCCACCCACCCACCCACCCACTTTTATGTGAGGTCTTCCAGCTAACCTGTAGTGTACCATTGGTTCTACCCAGACTGAAGTCTGGGGTCTTCCTCCACCAATGAGTAGCTGGATGTTGCCAATATGACCATAATTGTGTTGGTGCAATGTAACAAGAACAAAACATAGCAGCCATGTCAGGCTTTTGATATTTGCTCACTCTGATTGGGCAAAGATTTTTAGCCAGAAACAAAAATTGTTACTTAATGTCATTATACAGATGAGCAGCATCTTTTAATATTATTGCAAGTAATTTAAAAATCAAATGTTTTTTTATTGTTATTTTGCAATATTTTAATTACTAAGTGGCACATGGAATAAAAAGTAAACCAATCATTCCACAACTTAATTGATACACTCATATATTATAAACATATTCAAAGACAGCACTTATATTCTAACCTTCATTGCTTCATTGAAATGCTGTATTAATCACAAATGGCATCAAGACATGTGATGAGCAGTCTTCTATTGATAACAATATTCTCGCCAGGATGGTCATACAAAACTACTATCTTTGTACTTGACAAATGTTGATAGGAATTTATAAAATGTTTCTTTTCTTGAGCAAAAAGACAAAGAAGAGGCATTAAGCAAGTTTAAATATTGATGATTTCTTGTGACAATATGATGTTACAAAATGGCAACCATAAGATCAGTTCTTTCTGTTTTTGGATTATAATATATAGCCAGGTTTACAGTTAAATGCAAGTGAAAGTTATTGCTTCTACTCAAGCCAAAATGCAGACAGAAACAGCTGAGTTCTTTTTTCCCTTTTCTTCGATATCACCTTGGCCAAATACCTGGATTTGGTGTATAAGGAAAGATAATCAAATTGAAATCACCTTAAATGGAATTTTGTGTCAAGAGAGTTTGCAATTAACAAATTTCAGCTGAAATCACTGAATTCAAATGCAGGTTAAAGAAAATACCAGAAATAAAACATTCATGTCAAACATCAAAACTTTTGATATTGATATTTTGGATATTGTTTATATATTTGGTTGGCCTATTTTATGTTCTTTTCTCATTTTTTTCACTTACAGGATTGTTTGGAAAAGGCAGATGTCCAAAGGGCAAAGAGTGCAACTTTCTACATGTGTTTAACAACCCTAGCAATGAGTTCATGCGAGCCGACAGAGACCAGGAAAGCTTCACAAACCGCCATCATGACAGCAGAGCTTCAGAGAGGTCAAGGTCATTTGAGAAGAGAAGGCGTCATTCAAGGTCTCCGTCAAGATCAAGCAGACATCACAGAAAGTCAACAGATCATCATAGAGGTCACAGTCGCAGAAAGTCAAGATCTAGATCTAGGTCACGAGAGAGACATTCATCCTATAGCTCTAGATACAAGAGAAATAGACATTCAAGGTCAAGATCTAGGACTAAACGTTCAAGGTCAAGATCCAGAACAAAACATTCAAGGTCACGGTCAAGGTCCAATACTAGACAGAGGGTGTCTAGGTCAAAATCTAAGGAAAGGCAAATAAAGCAAGTGAAATTATCAAAGAAATGGGAATCTTCAGAAGATGAGGAAGAGTGGGTGGAGAGAAAAGTAGAAAATAACATTAATAATGGAAATATTGTGAAGAATGATGAATTGAAATCGTCATCTAGTAGTCCAGAAAGAAGTTCAAAAAAACTGAAGAAAAAGAAGAAACATAAAAATTGATAGAATAAAATTTAATTTAAATTCTGGTTTACATTGTTGTTCGTTTTCTTCCATTTCTTCGTATTGAAATGTTACATATAATCCAAAAAAATTAACTGTTGTGTAACTTTAAAAGACTCAGCAACAAGTTAGGCATCTACTAATCTTTCTTGTATGTAAAACCCCATTTGGTTACCTAAAAATTTCCAGTGGAGAAAAATATTAATAAATGATACAAAGATAAAATGTGAAAGTTTAAATACACTTAATTGCCAGCATAAAAACGATTTTGACTATTATTAGTTAAAAGATAAAGTTGACCAAGCAATCGGGATTGGACAAAAAATACTAAACCATAAGAAATGCTTGCTCAGTCTTATCTCTTGATTCTTGTAAAAATTGTTAACTTCAAAATACTACTCGAAAATGTTTTTTTCTTCAACTTTAAATTCATTATTGTCTTAGATGTATAAAAGAAAACATCAAGAGCAAACTACATTAATATATTTTTATTTTCATTTTCATTTTTTTACAATAAATATGTACAAAGAAATCTCTCAACCTTTTACATTTAAAACAATTATTCACACTTCCACAGTCATGGCCTCACAGTTTGTAGTCACATGTTCTCATCCACTGTTGAAAGCATCCTTCAAGTAGCAATGTAATCATAAAAATTCACTTTTATGACAGATCTGTATCATCAAAAAGGTCATCAAAATCTGAAACAAAAATAACAAGCTTTAATGTTTTTTTGATAAACGTAAATCTTAAAAAATAATAATTTGTCCTATCACATTCATAGTTTTCTGACAACGTAAGATCATTTCTACCTATAAATTAATAGTATCAATCATCCATGCAAATGTGAAAGCTCCAATGAGTTATAAAGGTGGATTTATCCACAGATGAAAGTGGTAAAGGTCAGATAAACGAGGCACACTATACCATACGACTTTAGTTCAGACATATCATGAAGCAAAACTGTTTAACATTGCAATGAAATGTTTATTAATTATTTGTATATATATTTTTTCTTAGTTTTAAATCTATTTGTTTATAATTATTTGGGAAAGTTCTTAATTTAATATCCTGTTCAGAACCAGTACTCTGGTACCTGGAGCAATGTGCACTAAATAGACTTGCTCAAGGACTTGCCTCACGTGGTTCATTGGGGGCTAAAACCCAGGATCCTCTTATCCATAGTCCAATGTCTTAACTTCTAGACCACTGATGCTACCAAGATTTTGTATTAACTAAGCTTGTTTTGGTTTTGCTTTTTGTTAAATCGCACTGACAAAATTATTATCATTCAAGTGACGTACAACAATTAATTGAAAGGAAGGGCACAGACTGGGTAGAATCATCAGCACACCGCAGGTCAGCTGGAATGTTATCTCTGCTTTGGGAGAATTATAAGCAAAACATAAACAAACAAGAGGGCCATGATGGCCCTTAATCGCTCACCTGATGACACAGGCTTTATGTAGGCTCAAATCTGGCATTAAGTAATTAAGAGTTATTTACTTTAGAAATCTTTGGTGAAGATTGGACCATTAGTGTGGCCACTGGGTTGATAACATTTTCTAGAATTTTACCAAATAACCTACTGAATCCACATGACTCACTTAAAAACATATGTAAGATTTCATACAGGCAAACATGATGGTCAAGTTTGGTGAAGACTGGGCCATCAATGTAGCCTCTTAAGGGTTTTCACAAGCTTTTTCTAAAATTTGACCTAGTGACCTACTTTATGACCCCACGAGACCCAGTTACGAACTCATCCAAAATTTCATGTAGACAAACATTCTGACCAAAGTTTGATGAAGATTGGCCTATAAATAGGGCCTCTAGTGTGTTTACAAGCTTTTTCAAGATTTGACCTTGTGACCTACTTTTTGACCCCCACGTGACCCAGTTATGAACTCATCCGAGATTTCATGCAGACAAATATTCTGACCAAGTTTGGTGAAGATTGGACTATAAATGTTGCCTCTAGTGTGTTCACAAGCTTTTTCTTAGATTTGAAATAGTGACCTATTTTTTGACTCCAGGTGACCCAATAACGAACTCATCCAAGATTTCATGCAGACAAACATTCTGACCAAGTTTTGTGAAGATTGGGCTATAGATGTAGCCTCTAGTGTGTTCACAAGCTTTTTCAAGGATTTGACCTAGTGACCTACTTTTTGACCCCACGTGACCCAGTTACGAACTCATCCATAATTTCATGCAGGCAAACATTCTGACTAAGTTTGGTGAAGATTGGGGTATAAATGTGGCCTCTATTGTGTTCACAAGCTTTTTCTAAGATTTGACCTAGTGACCTACTTTTTGACCCCACGTGACCCAGTTACGAACTCATCCCAGATTTCATGTAGACAAACATTCTGACCAAGTTTGGTGAAGATTGGGCTATAAATGTGGCCTCTAGTGTGTTCACAAGTTTTTCCTAAAATTTGACCTCATGACCTACTTTTTGACCCCAGGTGACCCAATAATGAACTCATCCAAGATTTCATGCAGACAAACATTCTGACCAAGTTTGATGAAGATTGGATAAAAATTGTGGCCTCTAGTGTGTTCACAAGGTACATGTTGACGACGGATGACGAACGACGGATGACGAACGACGGACGAAGTGGTATCACAAAAGCTCCCCTTGAGCACGTTGTGCATTATAAATGTACAGGTATTAACCTATATTCAGGCTACTTTAATACTTTCAACATGCCAGTTGAAAATAATAAGTTTTGTTAAAATAATAATTTCTGTAAGTATATTGAAGAATGTGTATTGTAATGCAAAAAATATGATCACAGTTTTACGTCATATGAACCTGGGAGAATCAATGCAAAAATCAACTTATTTTACACAAGTTACTTGTACGCAACAGTTTTATTGCAGTTAAAAGAATCCTCACCATTGAAGAAATCTGCATGGACAGACTTTTCATTTGCTGCAAGATCCATCAACAGTGCACTTGATCCCCCAGCCTGAAATAAATGTTGGAAATATTATATATGAATATATATTACCAATTAACAAAAACACAGGTTTTGCATAAGCCCTGCAATAAGTGGACAATAATTAAAAGATATTTTATATAAAATGGCTTCTGCTTGTTAAAAGAACTATTTGGAATTAACTCAATGAATGATACCTGGTAAATCTTTCACAAAATATTATCTAGGCATATACAAACAAAAATACTAAAGCATGCTTTGCACAGGGGGATCATGTCAAGTGACAACCCAAACCAAACAAGACGCATCTAGCTTCTCAATCGCGTTTTCACTGAGGACTGCTCCCAGCATACCAGAAGTCTACTAAACTTAGAGACATTTTTTACATCACCATCACTTATAGCGTACACATCACAGTATGAGGTGCAACAAAATGGGATGGGATGGGATTAGCCGGCATTTTTGCCGATACTGCGCAGCGACATTTCTATCATTATAGCACAGGGGCACTTATGAGGTGCCCAGGGACTGAACCCGGCCGGTCCATTATACTGACACCGACGAGTCAGGCGTAATGCTGTCCCCTTAGCCCCGAGCGTTAGGAGGGAAGCCACTACTACCAACTTTAAAGTCTTTGGTATGACCCGGCCGGGGTTCGAACCCACGACCTCCCGATCTGCAAGCGCAACAAAATGGGAAACCAGCTGCTTAACTACCAAGATGGTATATAGAAGCAGACAATTTTTTCCATGTTGGGGTATCTGCTTAAAGAAAGAGATTAGATATTATGTGGTTTTAGCAGATTTTTGTTGATATATATGTTTGTGTGTAGACCTTGTAGATGAAGCTGCCTGAGGTGAGGTACTGGCTTGCAAGGATATAAACCCAAAGATTTTACTATTTTCGTTGTTTGGCCTAAATATTAAAACAATAAGGGGGAGTGGGGGTCTTCATGACACCATATTTGAACAACTGGAGGTCATTAGAAAATTTAAGGAGTCATATTCAAATAAATCAAACAATAAAACAGTCATTCAAACAAAATATGATTAAAAAGGAAAATACCTAGTGTCCATCCTAGAAAACATTACTTTCAGAATGATAGGAGTACAATTTTTACAATGTAAAAGTAAAATTGGATTGATTCGAGTACTTTGTGTATATGGTAATCATGCAAATGTGTAGAAATTTGGTAGATACCTAGAAAGACACTTACAAAACATCAATGAAAAATGCATTTTCTTAATGTCAAAACAAAGAAAGCGAGTATGTAAGCAGCATTTATACTTTGGCTGTTAAAGTCTTCTTTTTTTTATACAAACTTTTCATGTGGTACAATGCATGTCTTTTTGTGGATGCCGTTTTTTATAAAAATTATTTGCTGCAAACCTCCTTGCATTTTTAAGTACACGTGTAAGCATGACATCCCTGAAATGTTTCAATAAACCCAAATTAAAATTCATCCAAGGCATTCTCTCCGAACACCGATTACTGAAAATGTAAATAGAGCACCCTCTCCTAAAAATACTGATTTAAGATTACAAATTTAATCAAAGTTGTTACTTGATACATGTGCTTGTGGCTGCAGGAATAAATAGATGTTGACATGATTATGGTATGTCACAGATTGGAAGATTGAAGCCAAGGCATACTGACTCTGACATGCAAAAAGGCCTAAGAAAAAACCCTGAAGATTTTAAATTCATGATCCCAATTCTAAAAGGTGCACGCACGGTCACATGTCATGAGACATTACTGATGTAGTGGTATGGTTGGTGATGTAGTGACTGTAGTGCATAAAGGCACTTCCAACAGCCTTACTGTTGGGTTAACCCTTTAGCGATGTGGTTGAGTGCCTGGACTGGGTTCGAATCCCCGTTAGGGCCAGGATTATTGTCTTCTCTGAGATTTACTTTAATGGTGTCAGAAGTAAACGGAAGCCTGGTGTGGCTGTCCTGAGATGGGCTTGGGCCCAGAAAAAAGTAAAGAGGGAGGAGTGTAGTGACTATAGTGTATAAAGGCACTTCCAACAGCCTTGCTGTTGGGTTAACCCTTTAGCGACATGGTTGAGTGCCTGGACTACTGATCTGGTGGACCGGGTTCGAATCCCCATTAGGACCAGGATTACTGTCTCCTCTGAGATTTACTTTAGTGATAAAACTTGAATCCTATCAAGTCTTTTAGAACCAAAGCCACATTATAGAGGCTTTCAATTTAACGTCACGCTATCTTGACGATATTCTAACTATAGATAATCCTTTCTTTTCTCAAATGATTCATCTGATTTACCCTCCAGAACTTACCCTTAATAAAGCAAATAACTGACATTTAAATGCAGCATTTCTAGACATTGAGATCAATATTTCCAATGACAGCGTCTCTACTAAAATCTATGACAAGAGAGATGAATTCAACTTTAGTATTGTGAATTATCCATACCTTGATGGTGATTCACCTCGTGCTACCTCCTATGGTATTTACATATCACAACTTACAAGGTTTGCACGAGTTTGTACTAACATAGAAGATTTCAATGCTAGAAACCTGTTTATTTCTTCTAAACTGTTACAGCAAGGCTTTTGTTTTCATAAATTAAGAAAGGCGTTTTCAAAATTCTTTCATCGCAATGGTTTTATTGCTTCTAAATATAATAGCACTTATGCAGAAAGGCATAAGCCATCCTGCATTTTATGGAAATGTTTTATACAAGTTAAAGAAGATCAAGGGTCTCAATAACTTTTCTGACCACTTTACAAAACTTATCAGAAAATGTAATGCAGACGGTTACAACCCGGGAATCCTTCGATGTTCTGCATTGCTTGCAATTGACCCTTTTACAGTCAAGAACTTGCATTGCTTTTAAATTACACGATGACCGGACAGGTCGTTGAGACTATATGAAAACATTGACTTAAAGCCATAATTGGACAGTCACTGTTGGATTTCTTGTCTCTTCATCTCTCCAGTCGTGCCCTATATAGGTGGGACAACTTGAGCAGTCTCCATACCCTTTACGTGAGATTGCACAGTAGGTATAACATCGGAATTTTTGTACCTTTATCCTATATAATATGTCAACTGCGGATAAATCCTCGGCGTTTATGATATGTTTTTAAAACGTATTAACTCTAAACAATACTACGTTTTATTTTGTTGATTTTCTAAAATTCTATTGTTTCTTCCGTATTGTTTACATTTCACTTTTGACACTTTTGGCATATGACGTCATGGCATTTATGACGTCATTATATGGTTCTTATAATATATCAGCGCTTGTACTGCTTTATTTTATTTTAAACTACTCTCTCATTTGGAATTTTTTGGTTGCCGAGGCTTTTATCTACTGTAAATACTGTACATATGTTCATTATATCTGTTTTAACTCCCGATGCAGGTGCTTACTGTTAGTTGTGTCACTTTGATGGGATATTTTTATTTACACTGTTTGTTTGATAGAAAAACCTTCAGGAAGTGCGAGGTTGGAGCGCTCCACAAACCAGGTTTAAGCACCCCAGTTGGCCCTTTTGCCGACTGACCGTTCCAAGGCGGTAACTGATGGTTTTTCTTTTTGTGTGTTATGTCTCGTCTCAGTGTTTTTTGTCACATTTACATTTACCTTGTTTGCCTTTGTCTACAGGTAGATAAAAATTTAAATATCTGTGAAAATTTTGATAGGACCTTTTCTTATTTACCTATTGGTATGAGGTCTCTAGACTGAGCTACAGGAATAAGTATCGATTCGTCACAACGACGATTCGCAACATAGCAACTTGCAGTTCAGTTTATGATTTAACCTTGTGTTTTTGCTACCAAGAGTTATCACCTAAATGATCCTAAACAGATTTTTTGTCCAAAAATACATATCATCCGGACAATATTCTAGTACTGAATGACGCCTCGGAAAAAATATCATTATGTGCAAAGGAAGTTAACTATTCCTCGTAAAATACCTCTTCTATGTCCATATAAGGTCCTGCACCCTCAGGAAACATTTCATCGGCAACTATTGACGGCTTCATATTTGTTGATTCTTTTTGTCGAATTGTTGTTGTTGTACTTTTCGTTATATTTACACGTCGTGAATAGTGAGATCGTAATTTTCACACGCCGTCAAAATAGTAGACCGTAGTGATGGACGCTTACTGTGACACTCGATCCGCTCTTTGCTGCTCTGTTTGCAATTCGAAGGAAAATTTGAAGCGCTGTGGCTTCTGCAAAAGTTCGTTTTATTGTTCTAGGGACTGTCAACTGAAGGACTGGTCAAAACACAAACAATTTTGTCTTCAACAAAGAACCGAAAATGAAACTAAGAAACAGAACAACACAACAACAGGTTTAATAACATCGCCTTCAGAAAATATCAGAAATCAAAGCACTGACGATGATGGGTGTTGTTGTAAAGAAAACACTTCGCCAAGCACAGGAAGAGGCCATCAGGAACAACTCCACGATGCTGGCATAGAGTTTGATACAAGACCATATAAACATTCAGATTTCACAAAGCTTTCTCCAAAGATTAGCACACAGGACATTGCAAGAATTGCAGTTGAGACATTGAACAAACAGGGGCATTGTGTCTTAGATGGAGTTTTCTCAAAGACTCAGATACAAAATGCACGGATAGATATTGACGCAAGCCGAGAGAATGGTAAATTTGAGATGGGGCGTTTAGCAGGGGGACGAACAAGTGCCGAGCAAGATAAGCAGATTGTGAACAATAACATTAGAAGTGATGAAATTTACTGGGTTGAGGGGTCAGAGGAAAGTCTGCCAGGGGTGCGATACATTGTATCGACGATGGACAAAATCCTGATAGCATTCAATGACTATCTAGATGGGAGATACTTTATAAATGGCCGGACTAAGGTATGTCGATCAGTCTATGTTCGCTGATGGTAAACATGCTACACCTGTCTGCATTTTTTTGGTACTGTTTGCACACATTATCATTTTTTACCCCCAAAAATGTTTTAATTAAACACTTTATTGACAAAGGTTTTAGTTATTATAATATGAGGTGACCAGAGCTGGAAAGAAATCTTTACCCAGAATAGGGATAGAACCCACAATTTCCTTCCCCAGAGTCAGATGATATGATTTTCCACATATGTGAGTCATTGTCACTACAGACCATGTCCAATGCGACAATTACACTTTTACATATCACTAAAGACATATTTACACAAGACATATTTACACAAAGATTAGCTGCTTGGTCTAACAGCACAGAAATGTACAGCAAACCTCCACTGAGTGACTGTCTGTGGTCTAGTAGTGAAGATGTTGTACTCCAGATCAGAGGATCCAGGGTTCCAACACTGACCATACAATGTCAGTCCTTGGGCAACACTATTTACTGCAACCTTGCTCTAGGTACACAGTACATGAGTACTGGTTCTATCCAGGAAGTGGAAAGTCAAGAGGGATTAATTCAAGTTGAAATAATTTTTTCCCAATTGGCTATAAGAAAATAGATTGAAACAACATGTGTGAAAGCTGCATCTGCAGTATGTTTACAACAACAGATGTATAGAGAGTTGGGATATATATGTGAGGTGTTTTGAAAGTATGCTTGTTTGTCACTTGAAATCAACAAGACTATCTCAGTGCCGTATTGAGAGTTCCTTTCTTTGTGTGTATAGGTCTATGGTATCACAAATCATTTTAATGTTATACATTTGCCTCACTATTTTACTTTGGCAGGGAAGACTGCACATTTGTTCACAAGTTTAAATTACCAATATACACATACATTAATCTAGCATGTTTAAGAACAGTTGGCAAAAAAGTCAAAGGGTGGTTTTGGTTATTTTATTTGAAAATATTCCATAAACTTTCATTTAATAGTCAAAAGGTAAGATATTGAATTAGCAACCCAAGTGGCAGACCAATGAAAAAGTGCTATGTTTAATAGAATTATGGATACCTAATAAAAACTGTCACAAATCAAAAAACAAATTGTCTTATTTTTGTCTACAGGCCATGCTAGCATGTTACCCTGGTAATGGGACCTACTACAGAAGACATGTTGACAACCCAAACAAAGATGGTCGTGTGGTCACTTGTATACTTTATCTAAACGAGAACTGGGATGCACAGGTATGGAAATGGCTTACCCTTTCTCTGTTTTTTTAAAAAGACTGGATTTCCCTTAGCTTTTGTGACAGTAAGCCATAGGTAGAACAGTTGTTAGAAAGGCAGTTAGAGTTGAGGAATCATATGATGAAAAGGTGCATTTTTGATATTGGCATTGTTTTAACTTACGGCTTATGGTTAAATGAAAATTACCTAAATAGGTTTGTTGTATTGACATATTCAAATATGAGTAAGAAATGATTCCTATTGATGATCCTCTTACACAAATTAGAATTGCAAAAATCAAACCATTGCCATGGTTTCTTTGATTTTTTTGCCAGTTTTTCTCGTTTTTCTTCTTTGAAACTGTTAATTTCAGTGTCATTTCATATGTGTACATGTGTTCATGCATTACACTGCATGCAAAAAAAATTATCAAAACATTCTCATAAGACAACCATCATGAAGATATAACTTAAAAGAAATAGAATTTCATTGTTGTAATTCCTATGTTTGCTATTTTTAGTGTACATGGACCTTTAAGAAGAAGCTCTGACATGAGATAAAATTAAAAGTTTCTGATGTGACCTTGTAAAGCCAATACATAAATTCTTATTGTTTACTGTATTGTTACTATGTTTACAATGTTGAACTACCTATAATATTATACATATAAAGAAGTGGGTAAGTGGAACTAACAACCAACATTGGTTATAGTAAACTATTTTATTAATCAACATTTTGAGCCAACTAGGGTCTTCATCAGGATAAAACTTTTTCAGGCTTACTGAAGTATATGAAAAAAGGAAGCCGTGGTCACGTGTGATCACGTGATTGATCAAAAACTAGAAAAAGGGAAGCATATTAAATTTGAACAATATAGAATGACTGATAATGTTATTTGAACATATTGAAGTATTTTTTATTAAAAATAAATAAATGTAGCAGTCCATAAATAGAATAAATGTATATATCTTTGTCCATTGGGGCATTGGTTTCATCCGTTGTGATAGTGTTCATGCTAAAGCTCTAGCTGTTAGTGAAGTCCAGGATAATCCTTTAATTGGGGTGACAATGGGGTGAATTATCTTTATCATCTTTGTCATCTCTTCTATGATGACGTCTGTTTTCCTTTTTCTGAGCCATGGTTTGCCCTTGAACTGTTATAAATCTTGGGCAGGCCTCAAAGCAGGTTTGCCAGTTTGGAATGTATAATTTTGGTAATGCCCTTCTGTTTATTATGGAGGCAGTTTCTATATTTGATGGTGTTGAGTTGTGAATTCTTCTCATGTGTTCTATCAGAAAATGTTTTCTTACGTAGCCTTTGTCGCAAATATTGCAGACAAATAACGTTTTCTTCGGGCTGTGGAATGAGTTGTAGTGTCTGACGAAGTTGCATTTTTTGCCCCTAATAAATTTATTGCAGGTGAGACATTGTCTTAGTAGCTTAGATATAAGTTTGAATTGTTCCTCCATATCTTTTTTATTTAGCAATGTTTAGTCCCATAGATGTTTTTGTAGCAAAGTAATTAATATAGGCTTCTTCTGTTCTCAATCGTGTGTTGTTGTCCCTAGCTGTCATTTTTTGTTCTTATATCTGCAAGATGACTGTTCATATGTTCCCTTACAGAGTTCTTAGATTGACCTACATGTTGGAAATCACATTTGGCGCAACTCATAATGTAAATAATACTAAAAGATTTACAGTTATAAGACCCAGTACCAATAATATTAAAAGAAATGAGGTGTATCAAAAATGAAAATGAATTGTTAGCAATTTGTGCAAATGTAGATCTTTTATGTTTCTCTGACTGGGACCCAGTATCAGGCTCTGCAAAGTAGATATGCTTTTGCCCATGTGCAAATTTCAGTGAGCATGCAAAAAAATAGGCATTGCGCTCCAGCATGTCGCCAAGGAAAAATATATGACATAAAAGATTGATTAATGCAACAGTATTTTACCCTTTTGGGGCCAGACTTAACCAAAATTAACTGCTAAGCTCTGGCAATCGCCAAGCAGAGTTGTCGTTCGTACCTCACTATAACACCTCTGCTATGGGCACAATGATAGGAATCTTGTCAAAACGGATAAACAACATTAAACCCACACTGAATTTGCTTTAAAGACCATAACCATAAAATATATATACACATATATATATTGAATTTTGTTTCGGTGGAAAAAAACCAATGATTACTTGTAATTTAGCAACAACTATTGAACTATTTTCTGTACTGTTTACGCAAGTCATTTAACTAGGTGAATGTAAACTTGAACACAGCATATTTATAACATACATGTAAATACAGAACCTAAATGAATTACATGATGACATCATTTAATTTAACAATATTCAAATAATTTATCTCACTTATTTTTCTTTTCATAAGCTAAGTGTGTAACCGATTTGAACCTTCTATTTTCAAATTCCTAACTGACGTTTTATCTGACATCATATATAGACACATGTCCTTAAAAAATCTGAGCCTGTTACAGAGGTACAGGTAATAAACTGACAGTGTAAGATATATAACCTCTAGTTGAAATGCTTCAAATTTGTTACATAGGTTATGTTGAAATCTGTATTCATGTAAAGGTTATGTTGAAATCTGTATTCATGTAAAGGTTATGTTGAAATCTGTATTCATGTAAAGGTTATGTTGAAATCTGTATTCATGTAAAGGTTATGTTCAAATTTGTATTCATGGAAAGGTTATGTTGAAATCTGTATTCATGTAAAGGTTATGTTGAGATCTGTATTCAAGTAAAGGTTATGTTAAGGTTATGTTGAAATCTGTATTCATGGAAAGGTTATGTTGACATCTGTATTCATGTAAAGGTTATGTTGACATCTGTATTCATGTAAAGGTTATGTTGAAATCTGTATACATGGAAAGGTTATGTTGAAATCTGTATTCAAGTAAAGGTTATGTTAAGGTTATGTTGAATTCTGTATTCATGTAAAGGTTATGTTGAAATCTGTATTCATGGAAAGGTTATGTTGAAATCTGTATTCATGGAAAGGTTATGTTAAAATCTGTATACATGTAAAGGTTATGTTAAAATCTGTATTCATGTAAAGGTTATGTTAAAATCTGTATACATGTAAAGGTTATGTTAAAATCTGTATTCATGTAAAGGTTATGTTAAAATCTGTATTCATGTAAAGGTTATGTTAAAATCTGTATACATTTAAAGGTTATGTTGAAATCTGTATTCATGTAAAGGTTATGTTGAAAATCTGTATTCATGTAAAGGTTATGTTGAAATCTGTATTCATGTAAAGGTTATGTTGAAATCTGTATTCATGGAAAGGTTATGTTGAAATCTGTATTCATGTAAAGGTTATGTTGAGATCTGTATTCATGTAAAGGTTATTTTGAAATCTGTATACATGTAAACATCGTGCTGGTCACAATGAATGCTAGAATACATAATATATGCATGTACCAAGATTCAGTAGCACAGACCATAGAGCACTGGACTGCCATACAAAAAGTCCCATTTTCAAATCATTAAAAAAAAACAAGCATTGTTTTATTAGATTTGTTTGTTTTTTCCTTTGTCACTCACTAGTGCACTTTAATTTACACCTCCTGAATGTTTTAACAAATATATTTTCTAGTTTTATTGTTAAACCAGTTTATTTAAAACTGTTTGGAGGAGTTAAAACAATGATTTTTTGCAGAATTATTATGGCTGTAAAACTTAAATAATTTACATTGGTACTGGTAAGTGCTTTGGATACTGTTCCAAGGAAATAAGTACCATATTTTGAAATATTGACAAAGGATGACTATTAATTTCCTGTTTTGTCTAGTTGTACTTCCATTTTTGCAACTCTAATGATAATAGTACTAGAAATAATAGTCACATGACATATATATGACTTCCCATACTAGATCCCCTCATACTATTCTTCATCTTTGGAAAAAAATCTGTTTATTTTATTTCTTTTATTATTATATTTTATTTCATAGAAATGTTAAATGCAATTAAATTTTATTAACTTTGTTCTGGCTGTTTTCCTGCAGAAAGATGGTGGAGTTCTGCGAGTGTTGCCTAGCAATGCACCTACATATGTAGATGTGGCACCAGTAGCAAACCGACTGCTCTTCTTCTGGTCCGACCGAAGAAATCCCCATGAAGTGCAACCAGCATTTAAAACTAGGTTTCCTCTACATACTGACATGTTAAAATAAAGATTCATTATGTATGCCACTTTAAAAATGTATTTTCAAATTAACATTCTTTCAGTGTCCTGAAAATGTATGCACTTACTTATTTTGGCCATCAACAAAAGTGTGTGCCAAACAAGTATATTCATAAACATGTACAGTGTTAGGTTAACAAAAATAATTCGAAAGTTTGACAACGTTTTCCTTTTAAAATATGTCCAATTCTTTACAAAAATGCATGTTGTCCAAAAAAATGTCTAATTATCTTAAAAAGTAACAGAAGTTGGTAAGTTATTATTATCCTTAAATTGATTTTATCATTTTATAAATTAAATTAGTTATTTTCCTTCATATAATTTGAATCAAGGTATAGAGATAAATCAAACAAAATATTTGCATTAAGCAAATAAAAAAAGTTTTCATTTTTTTCCCTTAATGAAGACAATGCTATTTTTTCAGTATTCAGAAATCCTTACAAATACATAATGAATCTTTACACAAATGGCACTCCTGGAATATAATTGTACATAACTTACACATTGCCAGATCAGTAGAAACATATTTGGTTGATTTGGTTAAGAAACATCAATGGCTTCAGTTCATCTTTTGAGACTTGCTTTATTTGCGATAAAGCACAACATAAAAAGACAAAACATAAACAAAAGTCATAAACCCAATCACAAAAATCAATAAATTTACATTACAAGCATTATTTGTTGGATAAGTGTAAGTTTAGCTGGGTTTTTTTTAATAGTTATCATAAATTCATAGTGTGGGTTTTATTCTCAACTTTAAATGTGGTATCCGACAGTTTGATTATTTCAAATTCATGTAACAACACCTTACCGTTGCTTTGGAGAACTTGGGCATAATTTCTGTATAAACTCACACTTAAGCTTAAGTAACGACAGTTTTGAACACTGCCTACATTGTTGGACTGTACAAATCGCGATATAGGCACTCTAACGTTCAATCATTCCAATTCTATAAATAAACAGGATAGTGATCTCTGCTAAAAATAGATACCAACGTCAAAGCCGATTACTCGAATGATGATATATATCTTAAAAGCAAGTTGTTTCGTGCTTTTCCTTGTTAAAAATAGCTATCTCTGCAGCGTGGCTTAGATAGGAAATACCTGTTTGCAATGAGGAATGGGGATTTATGTCTCACTGTTCACACAGATCTAGGGCATCATTGAGCAGCATTTTGCAAAATCATTTCAGGTAACAATGACTTATTTGGTTATTTTTGGTCCAAACTTTCGGATACCATCTTTCAAATGTCAATGCTAGCCTTTTTAGGTGTAGCTTCTAATTTAACTTAGGGTGTAACAATTTTTATTAAATAGCAGAAAAGTAAAAATTATAATCAGTAATTATTTCCAACCAAAGGCATGATTAGACAATGTGTTGGTTGAACAGTGTAGTTTAGCATTGTTTTATTGTGCATGATATCACAGCTTGTCTTGTTTGTTTTTTAACATACCAGTCAGTCAAAAAGTCAGGGTTGAAATTTAAAAAAAAATAAAAAATTTCAGTCACTTGACCTTACTTTATTAAGATTTCATCTCTTATAATTAGCATCTAAAGTTTTGTGGTAAACTCTGGTGTAGAGAAATAAAACTTTTGGTGAAGGAAACTATATATTAGTCATTAATTATTGGTGGTTGTCTTAATTAAATGATACGTGTTTTCAACATACTGGCAGTTACAGGAATAATAGATTGAAGTGTTCGTATCACAGCTGAAGCTGGGTGAAATATGCCAAAAACATGTAACAACTTATCCAGCTGTGTACAGGCTTTGAGAAAAACCTTCAGGAAGTGCAAGGTTAAAGCAATCTGGTATAAGCAACTCAGTTGGTCCTTTTGCCTACTGACGACTGGTTTTTTTTTATGTGTGTATTGTCTTTTCTCAGAGTTTTTGTCTCATTTACATTAACTTCTCTGTGTCCAGTTTTTGTTTAAAATTATGTATATGTGACAATTCTTTGCGTGTTTTCATATTCTTCTGCATATTTTGGGGTAAAAGTAAAATAAATATGGAAAATTTGCTCAGAGAAACCAACAATCACGAAATGTGAAAATCTGAGTAAAAAGACAAAGCCACTTGGGAATGTGTTGAAGGTCAAATCCAGGGTATATACATAAGGTTTGCACCATGGTTAGCTTACACGGTTGAGCAATCACCTTGGTTGTTGAAGGCCGAGGTTCACGGTCCCAAACAGCATACTGAACTGAACATATATTCTATATTTTAATTAAAGAATTAATACAATCTCATGTACATGATACAAATAGATGGCATCACACTGTTGATTGAACCTTCTTCAAGAGAACACAGTTTTGATATTTGACTGAAGATTTGTTAGCGGTTCATTAAATTTAATTTATTACTGTCTGACACTAATGTTGCTTTTTATTATTCCTGTCAAGGTATGCCATCACAGTCTGGTATATGGATGAGACAGAGAGAAATTTGGCCAAACAAGACCTAGCAAAGGAAGGTTCGTATTCATACATTTGGATGACATTTGCATCCATTTGGTTTGGAGTGGCAGTAAACCATATTTAACCAAACTTTAAATTGTAGATATACTTCATTTGTTGCATAGAGAAATTTGTATTTAATACTGATCAGCATTAGGGAAGATATATAATATATATGACCCAACATTTTATCCATTGTTTGAGTATTTAAAGATGACATCAATCATAAAAATTGGTATTTGTGTACATCATTGCCAACTCAAACAAATAAGCTGTCAAAAAAAAATTTCAGAAAAGAGTTTAAATAACAGGTGTTTTTTTCCAGTGTCTTTAAAAGAGAGAAACAATTTATATCATTTTTTTACAGAACAAGTGCTCAGCGACAAACGAGGGGAATACGAACTAGCTGCACATAAGAAGGAAAAGGTTGGTGCATCTGTATGATTTTACTTATTGAACAGGTCCTGACATCTCTCTAACAATTATTAATTGGATATTTTGCTGCCTTCACTGTAGTTTCATGCATGTTACATCATAATACTACACTAAACCGCATTATCAATGCAACATTTAAGCTTGTCTTTATATATTGTTTATTATATTGTTTTCATTGTAACTTGGGATATTTTCACAGAATTTCACAGACTTGGGAATGTGGCCTACACTTGTGACATATCTCAACAAAGATTTGGAGGAATTGTTAAAATTATTCTAGAACAAAAGACTATATAATAACCATGGTCTTAATGTGATTTCTTATTTTAACTTTTAAATAAGGAAATAAAAACACAGTTAGAAATGTTTCTGTAATGTCTGTAGGGAATATTAAAACATTTCTCATGAGATTATACATGTAGCATACAGAAGCCTATTCTAGCTGCATGAAAAAAAAAAAGGGATCTTGTAAACCATCTAGTCAACTTTGTATGTTTGTTTTTATGTAGCAGCTAAGTTATTCATGTGATTTGGTTTAGTCATTCATGTTTGACAGCTAAATGATGCAGTCTTGTTATAACATGGTCTTTATGAAATACAAAAAAAGATGGTGGGGTCCCTCAAGAGGAGAAAATTGTATTGTCCTAAAGCCATATTGTGATATGCACATTTTATGAAATAAACAGAAGTCATACAAATGTTAAAATTGTGAAAGGAAAAATCCTTCGTTTTTTTCAAGATTTGGGGGGGAATGTAGGTTGTGAAAATGGTAAAAATTAGGGATGTCACTGTTTACTTGAGTACTTAACCAGAAGATTATACGTGAGTATCAAAACCACTATTTGAGTATGTGGTAAAGTACGGAAGTAGATTTAAATTGACAAAAAAAAAATTAAAGCTGGTTTCCGTCACAGTTTGTGACTTGTTAATCACACGCAGATTGGCATCTCTCAGCACTGCCCAGTAATTGTTCTGATTGGATTGATATTAGCTAATCAATTAATGATTGTCACATTGAGCTGTAACTGGAAACGATTTGCTTTTGGCAACTCTTGTTTAGCATATAACATAAGGTGAAAGGAGAGGGGAAAGAAAACCTATTGATCAATCGGCAACTGTTATTTCACTGTTGTAAAAGTTGTTTGTTTTTTTATAAATTATCATATTCTGATTAAAACATGCACATTGTTGTTTACATTGCAATGTCATTAGACTCCAATATTGGACCATACTTGTATAGATCTCAAAGTAGGAAACACATTTTTTACAAATTACTCAAATCAAAAATAAAGATGCACAATATATTAAACATACATATTACATATTTAGGCAATGCAAGGAATATAAAAGTATATAGTAATCTTACATATTGCCTAAAAACTAATTAATGTGAAGGGAAAACTACTTTTTTTTAAGAAAATGGCACAGTTCTAGAGTACTCAATCGAAAAATTGATGGTGTACTCGAGTACTGATATTAGTACTCATTGACAGCCCTTGTTATAATATTTACTTTTTCAGAGAGGAATATGGCCAAATCTCAGCTTAAAATTAGTCTTAGAAAAACACTGTGCATTAATATGATAGTCTAATCATCATGTTTGTTGTTTTTTTATGTATTTTTTCTTTTTTAAATTTTATTTTAAAGACAGTTTAATTCTTATCTTTATTATTTCATGAAATCATTTCAAATACAAAGAATTCAATACTTATACTGGCACTCCTTTGCCAAAAAACTGAAACATCATATTAGGGGTAACGTTGAAAAGACAAGTTAACAAGTCAAAAAAGGTGTTTATATTTATTTGAAAAATAAACCAATAACCTATGTTAAAGACAAGCTTAAATGCATTTACAAAATTATTTGCTCTATATTAATTTAAATATGATGTTTATCTACTTGGTTCATAAATAGGCTGAACTCTGCCAAAAGATTGAAGATGCTGCTGAGAAAGCAATTGCTTCACTTTCTTTGGATGAGTTAAAAGTGAGTTCTTTTCAACCTTTTTTGTCTTTTCTGCTTTAGAACCTTGTGACTGTTAATTTCCAATAAACACAATTGCTGATGTTTTAACATCATTCTCATGAGTTACCATACCATATCTTTAGGCAGATTAATGCCTTGCTTTCTTACTGACCACTTTAGTAGCAATTTGATATTATGTCCTACCTTATGACCTTTAATTATCATAAGTTACATCTTGCCATTTTCTGGTATTTTTTCTTGTGCACATGTATAATTAGCTATCTATCATATCGATAGCCAAATGGATCTTGTTCTTTTCTGGGTTTTTTACTTTTTTTTTCATGCAACTATTTTTTCTGTTTTACATTACAACCAATAATAAATTATTACCTTTAATGCCATCTTGTGACCTTGGCCTTCTTTTTTGGCCTACATTATGACCCTTTATAATCTTAAAACCTTGATTTGCTTGTTTGTTTTCTCCAGGCAATGTCTACTGTCCTTGTTGGTCAGCCAGATCCAGAGTCAATCCTGGGACAGCTGGGAATTGCTCCACACATCCGCGGAAAACTGCTTAAGAGGCTGCAGAAACTTTAGGAAGACAGTTTTACAGAAGAAATCACAAAACTTAATGTCAAGGCTATAGAGCGGATCATCATAACCTGATAGAGATATGTCAGCCAGATCAAAACGTTGTATGTGATTGTGTAGTAGAGATTATATCCTGTTGATAAACGACCTGTAGAATGGATTCCAACTAACAAGGGGCACCCATTGCATACCCTTAACTCCTCAGTCCTGTACTGTATGGGTTCAAATCCTGGTATCAAATTTTTTATGGGGAGATCTTTCAGCTGACCTGAGATATGCCATCATGTATACCTAGACATTTGTCTGTGGTTGTTTGATCTCCACTCATGATCGCTGGACGTCACAAATTTCACCGTAATCGTGTCAGTACGATGTCTAAAATCAAAATCAACTTCCCACTCCTTCCAAACATTCTTGGTATTGTTCATTCAGGGGGGTTTCCAGGTGGCCAAGCCATCTGGGGTGATAATTATACTGTTGCTCTATTGATTTTTTTATATAATTCTGTCAACTGCTTAAAAAAGCACTGATAGCTTTACCAAGGACACCACAAAGCCCCTCAGCTGCTAAATCCTGCATTCTTACATTGTAATTTGCCATGTTTATAAAAACAGATCCATTTTTCCTGTGACAGATATGTACATGTTATGGCTTTTCAAGGGATTCCTTGAGTTTCTATCTTTTATACTTAATTGCGCTAGAACTAATACTTATATTTTAAAGGTGTATCCAACAATGTGTCTATCAAATACATATAATAATATCAAACCACTGCTTAGGTGAATTTGGGCATAATTTTTGTATAAACCCATACTTAAGTATTACTTAATACGATTTTGAATTCTAAATGAACTGTTGGACAGAACTAATCGTGGAAAAAAATCACTCTGAATGTGTGTTCTTTCCATCGGTATAAAAGCTTGATAGTGCTCTCTGCTAAAAATAGACATCAACATCAGAACGTATTACCCGGATGAGTTTATAACGTGATCTCAAAAGTAAGTGGTTACATGGTTTTCTTAGTTTAAAAATAGCTATCTCTACAGTGTGGCTAGGATAGGAAATACTTGTTTGCAATGACAAGTGGTGATTTATGCTTGAATGTTCACACAGAACTGGGGCATCAATGAAGAGCATTTTGCAGGACCTTTTCAGGTAACAATGACTTTTTTGGTTATTTGAGAAAATAAATTGTTGCCCAAATTGTTGGATACCAACTTTAAACATTCCATAAAAGGTGACTCTTTAGGTGCATGTACATTTTATAAGGTATCTGAGATAGGAAGCTCTGTGTAACACCTGCTCAGAATTTTAATAAAACAAGGAACTGCTTGCATTGGTATATCCTTCTGTCATGTATGAAAATATTGTTATGGATGAATTCATTAATAAAATGTTTGAAGATTTTTGTATATTACAGTTGTACATTGAATATCAATAAAACTTTTATTTTATTTATACATGTTTTTCAAACATTCCTTTCAGACTTGCACACTTATACAAAACACTTACACACTTATACAAAAACTTGGTAAATAAATAAAAATGTTTTACATGTAATAAGTACCATTAGTTCTGGTGAAAATTCATGCTCTTTTGGCAAACTTGGACAATATTTTTTATCCACAGTTTGTTTATAAAAGTCTTTAAAGGTGGTACCCAATAGTTTGCCTAGATCTAATACATGTAACCATCTTATCTGTGTTCTAGGGAATGAGGGCATAATTGATGTATACACTCATACTTTAATTTAAATCAAAGCTGTTTATAACACAACCTTTAATTATTTGCTTTAAATGTCCTTTCTTTCCAAATCTGTAAATACCAGGTAAGTTTGATGGGGATTTTAGCTTCAGAACTTACTACTCAGATGATCATGTAAGGTTATAGTTTAAAATAGCTAACAGTGCAGCCAGAATAGGATAGGGAATACATGTTTGTAATGACAAGTGGGGTTATAGCTTTTACTTTTTAAATGAATGTAGGGCACCAATAAATAACATTTTGCAAGACCTTTTCAGGATAATGATTAATTTGGTTGCATGAGAGAGAAACAAAACTGGTTCAACTGTCAGATACCATCCTTAAACTTATGGTGTAAATTTATATCAAAAGGTCCCTAAATCTATTGTGTAAATCAACATGAAATAATGTCTCTAAATCTATGGTGTAATTTAATGTGAAAAAAGGTCTCTAAACCTATTATGTAATTTAATGTGAAAAAAGGTCTCTAAACCTATTGTGAAAATTAATGTGAAATATGGCCTCTAAACCTATTGTGTAAATTAATGTGAAATAAGATCTCTAAACTTATGATCTAAATTAATGTGAAATAAGGTCTCTAAACCTATTTTGTAAATAAATATGAAATAAGTCTCTAAACCTTTGATCTAAATTAATGTGAAATAAAGTCACAAACCTATGATCTAAATTAATGTGAAATATGGTCTCTAAACCTACAGTGTAAATTAATGTGAATTGTGGTCTCTAAGACTATGGTGTAAATTAATGTGAAATAAGGTCTCTAAACATATGGTGTAAATGTGAAATAAGGTCTGTAAGCATCTGGTGTAAGTTAATGTGAAATAAGGTCTCTAAACCTATTGTGTAAATTAATGTGAAATAAGGTCTCTAAACCTATGATCTAAATTAATGTGAAATAAGGTCTCAAAACCTATTGTGTAAATTAATGTGAAATAAGGTCTCTAAACCTATGATCTAAATTAATGTGAAATAAGGTCTCTAAACCTATGGTGTAAATTAATGTGAAATACGGTCTCTAAACCTATGGTGTAAATTAATGTGAAATATGGTCTCTAAACCTACGGTGTAAATTAATGTAAAATAAGATCTGTAAGCATCTGGTGTAAGTTAATAATAAATAAGGTCTCTAATCCTATTGTGTAAATTAATGTGAAATATGGTCGGTAAGCATCTGGTGTAAGTTAATGTGAAAAAAAGTCTCTAAAACTATGATCTAAATTAATGTGAAATATGGTCTCTAAACCTATTGTGTACATAATTGTGAAATAAGGTCTCTAAACCTATTGTGTAAATAAATGTGAAATAAGGTCTCTAAACCTATTGTGTAAATAAATGTGAAATAAGGTCTCTAAACCTATTGTGTAAATTAATGTGAAATATGGTCGGTAAGCATCTGGTGTAAGTTAATGTGAAATAAAGTCTCTAAACCTATTGTGTAAATTAATGTGAAATATGGTCGGTAAGCATCTGGTGTAAGTTAATGTGAAATAAAGTCTCTAAAACTATGATCTAAATTAATGTGAAATATGGTCTCTAAACCTATTGTGTAAATTAATGTAAAATATGGTCGGTAAGCATCTGGTGTAAGTTAATGTGAAATAAAGTCTCTAAACCTATGATCTAAATTAATGTGAAATATGGTCTCTAAACCTATTGTGTACATAAATGTGAAATAAGGTCTCTAAACCTATTGTGTAAATAAATGTGAAATAAGGTCTCTAAACCTATTGTGTAAATAAATGTGAAATAAGGTCTCTAAACCTATTGTGTAAATTAATGTGAAATATGGTCGGTAAGCATCTGGTGTAAGTTAATGTGAAATAAAGTCTCTAAACCTATTGTGTAAATTAATGTGAAATATGGTCGGTAAGCATCTGGTGTAATTTAATGTGAAATAAGGTCTCTAATCCTATTGTGTAAATAAATGTGAAATAAGGTCTCTAAACCTATTGTGTAAATAAATGTGAAATAAGGTCTCTAAACCTATTGTGTAAATTAATGTGAAATATGGTCGGTAAGCATCTGGTGTAAGTTAATGTGAAATAAAGTCTCTAAACCTATGATCTAAATTGATGTGAAATAAGGTCTCTAATCCTATTGTGTAAATAAATGTGAAATAAGGTCTCTAAACCTATTGTGTAAATTAATGTGAAATATGGTCGGTAAGCATCTGGTGTAAGTTAATGTGAAATAAAGTCTCTAAACCTATTGTGTAAATTAATGTGAAATAAGGTCTCTAAACCTATTGTGTAAATTAATGTGAAATAAGGTCTCTAAACCTATGATCTAAATTAATGTGAAATATGGTCTCTAAAACTATGGTGACGTGATGTATTAATGTGAAATGAAGTCTCAAACCCTATGCAGTAAATTTATGTAGAAAAAGGTCTCATAGCCTATATGGTATCATATAAATTAATGTTTAAAAGGTGTTAAGATGTAAATTAATTAAAATGAGATTGCATGAACCTTCACAATCACAATAGTTTTCTAATTCAAAAGGTTAGCATCTGACAAGTAGAATGGTGCAAAATGGATGCATACATGTGAACTCTCCCACTTTTGGAGAGATTCCCTCTTTTTAGCTTCAACATTATTTGAAAATGAAGGGTGTTTTACACATTTTCAGAAATCTCCCAACTCGGAACCAGGTAACTTCCTTCTTTGTTTGTATGAAAATAACAATTCTCCCACTTTACAAGTGAAACTCTCTCTCTCTGTGGCCTCAGAAAAAGTTGTTGGTGATGATAAAGTACAATCATTGGGAAAAAAAAAAAAAAGTAATATTTTCTTGATTTTGGCATATCTAATTCTTATTATTCTTTTTGAGTAAAAAGTTAGTTAAATGTGCCTTGTTTTGAAATCTTTAGGGCGCAGTAACATGTTTGATCTTGCTCTTCAAAGTTAGAAAACTCTATGACCCAATGAGTCAATACTTTGTGCTTTCAAAGCATACAATAGACAGTATTATTAGCAGTAAGTAATACATCGTAAATAAATGCACACAATGTCCAATCATGTGTTAAAACACATAAAAACACATCAATTTGCAACATTAATTTTTGTTTTTGTACATTTTTTAGAAACTTCAATTTTTACTATTATAAAAGGTAAACTATTTTTTGAAGTTAACTTAGTTTTCATCCAGAATCTTGATGATTTCTGAACAAAAGTGTTGAATTTAGTACAAAAACATAATTATACATCATTGTCTCTCATTTAAATAATATTTGGGATATTTACGAGATGTTTAGACTTTTAACCCGTTTTGTGGTAACCTTTTGTGGTAAAATTTTGCATAAGGTTGAAAATTGAAATTTCTCCAAGGTGTTTGAAAACAACTATAAATGTCACAAATTTGTTTGTTTTCATGTTGTTTTTTTCTTGATTTTCAGCCATTTAAGGCAAGACAATAAAGATATTTTATCAAGAATCAAGTTTATTACTAAACTGGTTTTATAACAAAACGGGTTGTAACAACGCCTTCATGAAGATTTGTTTAAAAAGCATATTCCGTAAACCAAGATTTGTATATATATTATTATTATTATGATTATTATTATTATTATAATTATTATAAGAATTTATAACAATGAATATACTTTTTAAGTTTTTGAAGATCTATGTGAAAATGTAAGTTTTACTTTTGATAACATTTTACACATGTACTTGGTCATAGCTCTAATTGATTGGTCTTGTGCAACTTACTTTTTATTTAAAATTTTATATTTTTATATTACATGTTGTACAAAGGTGAAACTCAAACAAACATATCTGTCTGTCTGACTGTACTTAATTATGTATAAATACTTAAATATATAAACAAATACACAATTATGCATAGAATTTATTTATAATAGTTTATACAAAAAATAGTTTTGGCAAATTTATTAATAATGAGCCAGTTGTATAAGCAGAAAACACTTTGTATCACTGTATGAAAGAAAAACTGGGAGAATGTGTTCATGACTTTTCTTCTGTTCATGTAACAAGTATACCTATAAAATGGACAACTCTTGAAAAAAGGTCATTGACATTAAATGTATCACCCCGCAGTGTTGCGATGTTTAGATTTTGTGTGGTGAATGTAGTAGTAATCATAGAATCCACACATTGAAATTTCAGTTATCTTTTATTTGCTCTGCAACTCGCTTGGCTTAATGTTCTCATTTTTACACAGTTCTGCACTCTCTTCTAATCTTCACTTTCTTTCCTTCCATCACTTATTCATTTCTCAAATTATCACTATCTCTTTCTCTTCTTCCTCTGATAACTTTATCTGTCCATATGTTACAATCTGTCCATATGTTACATTTTCCTTCTCTATTAAGCCCCACCCATTTCTCACATTCTACCAGTTAGCATAATAATTAATCTCTCTCATCCATTGGTTCATACATTCAATCATTCTCTAATCACATCAGCTTCTTAAGTCTCTCATACTCCAGTTTGACATTCAGCATGGCACTAAGCTCTGATTACCCATTGTAAGGATTAACTCTGGCTTTGTTAACATCAATGCCATTGAAGGTAGATTTTAGCTGTGACCATATTTACTATGCTAATTAAGAAACTTGGTCCAGACATTGGAAGGAAGTTGGTATTTTTTTATCTGGATTAGTTATGTTATCTACATAGAACTAGGGCCATGCATCCTGCCAGGTGATAGATCGATGTAATTTTAATGATTTTTGATAAATTTATATGCAGTAGGCTTCATAATCAAGTATGAACATTTCATACTCAAGTCTGTAAGATTTTGATTGTGTGGCAAGCCTTTAACATAAATAAATTGGGGGTTAATGAATATAAATATTAAGCTTTGAGTATGATATAAAAAGATGTTTAACACAATAACTTTCAAAGCATCAATGATACATTCAGATTTTACATAAACACTGTTAAAACCTTGCTGAACTCACCGTAAGATAAAAACTGGAAGATCACCTTAATCAGTTGTGTGTGTTTGTGTATGGGTGCATATGTAAGTATTTGTTGAGAGTGTGTATGACTTGGTAATTTATCAATTGCAAATAAACAAAGAACAAAACATTTAAATGTATTGTTTCATAAGAATCTCCTATAGTCTCCTGTTGTACTTGACCTGTGACAGTTGCCTTTTAGGACATTGCTACATGTACGTCACTACGAGGTCACTTATGGACAACATGTTCTATGTTATGTGATATTGATTTGTAGATGCTCTAGTAAATTATGTAATGTTTTTAATGGGTGATGCAACAGGTACACTCTTGAATAGTATAAGCTGTTAAAAATGGGCTGTTGTTTGTTTGTTTTTGTTGCTGTTTTTGTTGTTTTTTTGTGTTGTTTTTTAAATTACTTTAGACCTGAGTTAGACCTGAGTTAGACCTGAGTTAAACCCGAGTTAGACCTGAGTTAGACCTGAGTTAAACCCGAGTTAGACCTGAGTTAGACCTGAGTTAGACCTGAGTTAGACCTGAGTTAGATCTGAGTTAGACCTGAGTTAGACCAGAGCTAGACCAGAGTCAGACCAGAGTTAGGCCTGAGTTAGACCAGAGTTAGACTTGAGTTAGACCAGAGTCAGACCAGAGTTAGACCAGAGTTAGACCAGAGTTAGACCCAAGTTAGACCATAGTTAGACTTGAGTTAGACCAGAGTTAGACCAAAGTTAGACCTGGGTTCGACCTGAGTTAGACAGAGTTAGACCAAAGTTAGACCAAAGTTAGACCTGAATTAGACCTGAGTTAGACCCAAGTTAGACCTGAGCTAGACCTAAGTTAGACTGGAGATAGACCAGAGTTAGACCAAAGTTAGATTAGAGTTAGACCTAAGTTAGACCAGAGATAGATCTGAGTTAGACCAGAGTTAGAGCTAAGATAGATCAGAACTAGACCAGAGTTATACCTGAGTTAGACCAGAGTTAGACCTGAGTTAGACCAGAGCTAGACCAGAGTCAGACTAGAGTTAGGCCTGAGTTAATCCAGAGTTAGACCTGAGTTAGACACCTGAGTTAGACACCTGAGTTAGACCTGGGTTTGACCTGAGTTAGACCAGAGTTAGACCAAAGTTAGACCTGGGTTAGACTTGAGTTAGATCTGAGTTAGACCTGAGTTAGACCTGAATTAGACCAGAGCTAGACCATAGTTAGACCAGAGTTAGACCTGAGTTAGACCAGAGATAGACCTGAGTTAGACCAGAGTTAGATCTAAGATAGACCAGAGTTAGACCAGAGTTAGACCTGAGTTAGACCAGAGCTAGACCAGAGTTAGGCCTGAGTTAGACCAGAGTCAGACCAGAGTTAGGCCTGAGTTAGACCTTCAAGACTTTAAAGACCACCCATGCATTCTAGAAGTGTTGTAAATAACAGCAGTGTGGGAATATTCATTTGTACTAACAATTGTATTTTTTGGATTCATAGAGAAATTTGCTTTATTGTGGTTTATAATTTTAAAAATGAATTTGGCCTTTCATCAAGTAAGTGAACAATTTTATTGGGACATTGATCAGCTTTTCCTTTATTTGAGTTGTATGATTTGTTGTTATGTTTGTTGAATATATATATTGTAATAATTTTGAACTTGTTTGTTAAATAAAATACGTTGTTTTGTAATTAAACTTGTTGCCAGCTGTTACTTTCTGTTCTGCCATCGATCGTAGCAATATGTATAAATGATGTGAACCATTACCTCTAAAAGTAATAGCCATGTTTATTGGGTTTATCATCCCACCAACTGTGGCAACAGTATTTCAGTTATTTGGAGAGTCAGTAACCATGACCTTGCTCCAAAGACTAAAGCAGAGGGAAAAACTTGCAGAGGCAGAATTTACCTATGTTTGCCTGATGTTTATGGATGTGTAAACAACAACAACAACAAAATATTTGGTTCTGGGTTTTATAAAGAAATAAAATAAGAGCTGAAATATTTAAAAGTACCAAAAATGGTTTTGTAAAACATTGCTAGAGGCATAAAATGCAATATTGTGTGAATTGTTTACCAAACAATTTACAAAATCAAATTGATGCAAAAGTGACCAAATGGTTATACTTTTAGAAAATGATACTTGCATTTATCAATGAAATCTCATTTGCACATCTAATAAGTCTGTATTGCACTAAATATATTAACAAATACATTTTGTATACTATGTATATATTGAGCCAATTTACCTTAATATTTAAATAATTTAATAATATTTAAAATATGAAAAAATATCAATTATTATGTGGACTAAAATTTCTTTCACAGAAATTTGTTTCAGTTTTATAATTCAACCCCATCCATATTCTTATATTTATATTTAAAAATATAAATGACAATAGTTTCCAAAATAAAAAATAAATAAAATAGTAAATGTCTGATAAAAAGTCAGATTTTATGCATAAACTTCAAATCAAGCTTTGACTTATATATGAACCATTAAAGTTTGCTGTCTATATTATTTAAAAACCATTTCAATAATAACAACAACAACAATATATTATCACAAGCAAAAAGGCGACATGTCAATATCACAGAATTAAACAACATAACAGCCTCACTTACAGATACATTTCTCATTTAGATTTTCACATGGTCAAATCCCAGAATATTTTTCACATAACGTTACCTTAAAAACATAATTCCTTTTCTTTTCATGTCATCATTCTGGATATGTAGTCATACTCAGATACCACTGGCGTAGCTTCCTTTAGGCACTGTACGCAAGTGCCTACATTTTTTTTCAAAAATCAAAATTTTAAAAATGCCAACAATGGAAAAAATATAGGCGACGGTGGTCCCAGTGTATACATGAGCTTCAGATACTCTTATCACACAATCTTTTGTGCCTAATTCCATAGGTACATAGATTTTTTAACTGTTACTGAAAAGTGTAGCAAACGCATGTATACAAAATTCTTATATAATATATGAGCCAGTACCCGTATATGCAAAAAATATGTTGACGCTACTCTAAGCACAGGGAACCAAGCGAAGGTGACAGAGCGGTTAGCGTTTTAAATATAAACATTAAACATGGCTGAGTACAGTTCTCCTTAACCAGATATCAGTTCGCCTAAATTTTATGTGAGCATTCGGGACATGGACACCCCCACCCCCGCCCCTAAATTTTATGTGAGCATTCGGGACATGGACACCCCCACCCCTGCCCCTAGATTTAAAGTGTCTACACATGCTTTTCTGTCAAGTTACGTCCCTGAATACTACAATGGAAACAGTGAATAATATATATTAGTGACGTGAAGCAACAATAAGTAAATAGTTGGAACAGGTGGAGAACAAATCTCTGCTGATAGAAATTTCTACAAGTGAGGCCTGTTCATGTGTTACAATATTGCTTAAGGAAATCATCAGCATTAACAGAATTATCTTTAATTGAGCTTAAGTCTAACTTAATTACAACAAAGTAGAACAAAAAGTTGCTACTTCCAACTATGAGTTCATAAACTATATAACAAAAAACAAATAAACTCAGTAATAAAAAAATAATAAGAAGAAAAACTTGCAATTGTTGTAGTTGTATAATTATTACTATAGAGATGAACTCCTTTATTTGTCAACAAAATAAGTACATATTTAAAATATGATAGATTATCAATTGTAACATATTATAACAGTGGTTTTTACATTTTAACATGTACTTTCATTTTTAATCACCATATTAAAATCTTTCTTAAATAGCACATTTTGGTCGAGAATTTACCTACCTTTTTCTTTTACTATTTTCTAAAAATAAAATTTGTTTTCAATCAATATAAAACAATCTGTATGAAAAAAAAATAAAACAATTTTCTGATGCAATGAAGCACAATGACCTGACACCAGCATTAAATCAGTTACAGGTACACTTATACACATGTAGCTGTATATTTGCATCATAACACTATCTTCATAGAATGTTCTTACATGGCTAATCAATACAGTATACATGTACTCAAGAATAGACACACAATTAGAAATGATGGTCCCAAGTATGGCTAAGCAGCTGAACTTGTAACTCCTTAGCCCCTCACTGAGAGGGTGTAATGTTTCTAAATACTAACAGAACATGATGAACTCACTATTTAAAGTCCCATCTGACATAAGTGTGAAAGCATAAAATGTATTTCTTACTACTGAATGGGATGCAACTTTTCCAAATCTTTCTGATTTCAAACAATACATTCTTTATTTGATAATTTCATGTAGTTTCATGCATTTATGTATTACTAACCTATGTGTGCAAAAAGAACATCAATTCTCAAGAATGTTGTTGCAACACGTGTGTTCTTTTATCAGTTGTTCTGATATTAAATAAAATAGCCAGTATTCAAAACAATAAATTAAATGGTAGACAGATTTAATTTAAAAAATATTCAGACTGGGAACAAGCTGAAACCAAAATTAAAAAAGAACACAAAAAATAAAACATTTTTCTGTAAGCCAAGCCAGTTACATTTTTAGTGAAAGTTTTGTTCATATTTGGGTGTCAAACCCATGTTGTAAAGGGTAAAGATATGTTGATGTGAATAGAATGATTTTAGATTAAGACATATCAAAAATCTTTGTTAAACATGTAAACAATAGCTAACAATAAGTCCCAGAGTTCCAGAGGAGTGGAGAATATATGATGTGTATAGCTCTACATCATAATATTCCCACCTAAACCTTAAGATGTGGGCTATTATGAGTTTATCTTACTGAAATGGTAAAAATAAGTATCAGAGATGTATAGGTGAAATCAAGGATGCATCATTAAAAATATGTCTTATCTGAATGAATCTGAATGAATAATCCCCAACATTCACTATCATGCAATGACTAACACAGATAAGCCTAACACTTTTCATGATAGATTTTTTTCTTAATCCTCTTTTTACAAATAAAAAATAAACAAACTTTAAGGAGTCTGGGTCTACGCTATTTGCTTAAGCTGATTAATTTGTGCTTAGCAGGATAACAGTTCAATCAGATCATCGTCTTTTTCCTGGGGCAGATACTGTATATATTCGTCCTTGTTCTGCAAATATTTTACTCATTTGACCACGACTGTTTTTCAAAATTTGCTTTGCCTGCTTGGAATGGGTTCTGGGGGCAGGTCTGGGGTCAGAGGGCAAATTGGACCCATCATGCATCAGTCTTGACATTCTCCCACCTTTATCTAGGTGTGCATTGTCCATACCTAGAGCACCAACCTTTGGTGGTGGTTGAGCATCAGTTGGCAACTGTCCATACTTTCCCATCAGGGTTCCCATATATCCCTTGCCTTTCTCAGCAATTTCGTGAGCTTCTGGCTTGACCCTGGGCTTGTAATCAGGCCTAGATGACATCGATCCATAGCTATGAAGATTTTTGTTCATTTGTCCTCCCCTGTCAAGATCTGCATTTGCTGCTGCTTCACATTTTACTCTTGGTACTGCTCTAGCAGAATTGGGAAGTTTCTTGGGATCGTGCAATAAATTGCTCATCCGACCACCTTTATGTTGCTCTGCAGTGGCCTCTGCTTCTGATTTCACTCTTGGTCGTCCAGGAGTATCCGGTCGAAGATGTCCATAATCATTGAACAATGCTGCTGTTTGTTTACCTTTGTGACATTCAGCAATTGGCATCCCTGACATAGAGACTCTAGCGACGGAAGACACATCAGGACGTGGAGTAGCTTGGCCATAAAGGAGATTATTCACTGTACCATTACGTCCCATCTCATAGTTATTCTTTGCTTCATAGCTAGGACATTTTGGCTCAGGCTTTGGCTCATCAACATACTGTGGTCTGTCAGTAAATAAACACAAATTGCCTCTTCCTCTGTTTGCATACTGTTCTGCCTCAGGTTTAACCCGAGCATTTGGTCGTGGAGTGTCTTCTACATTAGTAGAATTAAACCCTGGATATGGTTTGCATTCATAGGCCATGGTGTCGGTGGGATCAAACAAAAAATGCTCTGAAATGCAGGATATGTTGCTAGAATGAATTTCATGCACAAATTATACAAGATGATAGGATATGATTTTTTATTTTATTCAATTTATGATTTACTAAATTAAGTAAAGTTTTATCGTATGTCACAAAACAGAAAAAAATAACTGTGAGAAGTATTATTACAACAATTTATATTACTTTGAAAATAACTGAAATTACTGAATCGAAGGGACTCAATACATATTATTCTTCAGAAGTATGCAAGTCGCGGCATGTTTTTACTCACAGGAAAAATCCAAATGTACTTAATTTGATTAAAAAACCATTAGATAAGTTATCCATTGTAAAAAAATACCACAGCACTTTAGTGTGCAATGTCGAAAAAGAAAATATAATTAACAACTTACCTGAATTTTTACACCTGTGCAAGTAACTAATGTCAACAGGAAGTGAATTTTGTAATGAGCCTCGGAGTGAAATCTATATCCGGTTTGGCGGCTCGTCTACGATAGCTCGAATTGGAATATACTTGCAAACAAGAGGTAAAATTATGTGTTTTTACTTGTCCGATTTACTGTTTTTCTTAAAATTTCGCATTCTTAGATGTCTTATCTGGCTTCTGTGATGTTTGATTGATGAGAATCGGCGGACAACCAACGTATGTTGATAGTTTTCACGCAGAACTTGCCTAGTAATCCTCGTCATATATGTCCAGATGTGGGGATATTTAAATGGAAGGGGGTGGGTGTTTGTTAGACATAAGATATTTACTTACGTTTTGGTTAGATTCAACTATTTGCTTAGGTGTTTGTTCCTATTTTAGTTTTTGTCTTTTAACTCAAAATTGTCTTTATAGTCAAGTATTTTTTTACTGAAAATGAATAATTATTATCAATAAAATTATGTAGCATGGACCACTGTATTATGGTCGTACTTGTTTGACTTATCTATTATGTGAATGCATAACAATATCAGCTTATAAACTTTGAATTTGTAAAGGACAACTAACCTCTAAACCAAAAATGTACCAAAAAATCAACTTATTTTTAGAAATCTAGGTCAAAGCCATTCTGTGTTGATTTGCATGTTGAAATATTCGGAATACGCCGGTAATAGAGATGCTTCGATAATACAGAGTTCGAGTATACTTGAAAAAAAAACTATGCCTCAAAGACTCGCATAGGAAAACCTGATAAGCTGATGAACAAATTTTGCTGAAATTTGTAATCACAAACATTCACTTAAAACACTTTTAGTATTGCTGGTGAAGTCGAATAATCCACCTCTGGTTATACCAAAATATTCACAAAAATCCCCACCCTTATTGTTGGTTGTGTCAGGAGCACCAAGTTAACTGGACAAGCAAGTCATTGACTAAATGGGGCCAAAGTTAGTGGGATCATAAGTAAAATTACATATAATTTGCAAAGTTAAAAAGAATGGTTGCAAAATTATTTGAACTCCTTAGTAAACTTAATAAAAAAAACTTTATTTAAAAGAAAACAAACTGTAATGCATTTTCTAATAATTAACCTCAAACATTCAGGGAAAATATGTGCACACTGAATGATTCTTATCTCTTAATATATGATTTATAGAGCATGTCAGTAATATAACACTACTAAGATGCTCATGCATAGGAAACCATTTACAGTTGAATAGTGCTTGTCATGATGTTACTTAAAACTTGGCCTCCCTGGATACTAGGCAATCCTGTATGCTTGGTTCTCCTATTAACTGGCTTCCCAGAATTAGAACAGCACTAGGCTTGTGATACATTTTTTACTATATTACAAAGGAACATTTATGCCAAACATAAGCAAAATGATGCACAATCATAGACAGAACTCACTTTCCCACTGCTTACTGAAGTCCCCTTCAGATAGTGAAATTTCAGATTTCATGTTTTCCAAGTGTTGAGAACATGTCTAAGTTTCCCTTATTTGGTAAAGCGTTTTAGTTGATACTTAAAGTGGTCAGGGACTGTTTTTTTTTTTTTTTTTCATTTTTTGCTGGCAAGAAAAGCAAAACTTTGAAACCATATTATAAATAATAGATGAAAACATTTAATAACTTGTCTGTATATATTTGAGCATGTTGTCTTTCAAAAGGTATCAGGTGTATGGAAATCTTTTTTTGTTAACTTGTCTTCAGCAGTGGTCAAGTAAACTTGTAAAATATTCTTGTTTGATAAAAATTACTATTTGTCCAGACATTTTACTTAACTAACACACTGGTTAAAAAGTTGTCTATTAGAAGCACATTATCATATAAAATGTATAGTTTTACCAGCAGATGGCATGCATGTCTTTGACCTAACCATTCATACATTTGACTTGTTTGCAAAAGCTAAATGAGAAAAAGATTTTTGTCTGTCCAGCTATCTGAGTTGAACAAGTTGAAACACAGGTTTCCAGGCCAATGGATTATGCTGTCTTAGGGTTAGGATAATCACTATCATTATATTTAATACTCTAGTCCTCATGCAGGTCAGTAGTCTAGTGGTTAAGACTTTGGACTCCAGATCAGAGGGTCCCGGGTTTGAACCCCGAGATTGACCACATGATGTTACTGCTTGAGCAAGACTTTTTGCTGCACATTGCTCCAGGTACCTGAGTACTGGTTCTTCCCAGGAAGTGGACAGCCGAGAGGGATTAATATAAGTTGAAAGAACTTGTTTCCTAATCAACTATACATAAAAGGGTTTAAACTAAATTCTAGCCCTAAAATTCTCCAAATTTCTACCCAGTATATCTTATTCTAACGTCACACACCATACACTGATGGTCCAAATACTGACACAGTTTTGTAGATAAATAATAAAATATGTGTATTATAAATTGTTGAGCCTTTTTTTTCTCATTTCTCCCACAGGGTCAAATGCCTTTTTCATGGCAGTAACCTTTAACACTTAGGGTCTGATTTGAACATGATCATATTTTTTATATAGTATTTCAAATGATCATACAGTCAAGTTTATTTCAGTGATAAAGTCAGAGAATTATTTTAAATTTGAAAATAAATAGTTGTGATTTAAGTACATTTAGAAACTGAGGAAGATTTTTACATTGACTTCAATATTGAAGTTTGCTGTCCACTAAGGTCATATGCTTTCAAGATGGCACCGGTAACTGTAGCATAGTGAAACATAGCCAATATGCCTTTTTTATGGTTGAAGATTTTGATAAGATTTTAGAATTTCTGTTTAAAAATTGACCTTTGGGGAAATTTACTCATCATATTCAATAACTGTCCGTTTAGCTTAAGCACTGCCTTTTGCATTTATTATATATGCCAGTAGGTTAACAGAGACCGGTAAATGCTTACATCATAGTGTACCTCTGCTTTTTCTAAAATTTCAAAAAGGCTAGGATATTTTCATAAAATTTGTGTGGCATAAGTATTTTGTAATTTACTTTACTTCTTGGAGAAGGTATCTGAGCTATGAAATATAAAAGGGCTGATTGTAAACATATCAAGTGTCCCAGAGTGTGCTATGTACAGTAGTCTGTCATGGGCCATAAACTCTGTCAAGGCTACTTGGAGACCGTTTGTGGAACCCTGTGGGTTTTTTTTCTAAGAAATGCCAACCAATTTTATTGAAAGAGAAAAGCAGAGGCCCTTTTGGACAGGATAAACTTATATCAGCTTTGTATATACATTCCCCTAGTTTTCAAACATTAGTACAGTGATAGATCATAATGAGTCTAAAGATCTAAACCATCAGTTTTATTCAAGCCATATTTATAACACAGGTTGGCATGAAAAAGTGTTTGACATATGAAGGACCAGCTATTTTAATTCATAACAAAAGAGTGAGCAAAACAAAAACAGCTGGCTGGGCTAACTTTGTCAGAAACACATGCATCTGCTCATTCTGTTGAAGTAACTGTAGCAGTGAGTCACCTGGTTCGTCTGGAGTTTTCTAAGAGCATTACTTCCATGACTGTTATGATGTTAGATAATTAGCAACAGGTCATGTGTTAGGTGTTGGATATTAATGACCATCATTAATGTGGTTGGCATGAGGTCTTCCCCCCCACCCTACACCCCCCTCCGACACACATACCCACCCTACTCTGCCCATGTGTTTCTGGACTGGAGTTACTGAATACAAATGTATTTATGTGCTATGTGTACTGCTCAGGTATAAAGCATGCACTCATTTAACTCAATGAATTTGGGAATTTCTCTGGTCTAGGCAAAGGGTGAAGATCCAGATCTATTTGCTGCTAAGGCTTTAATGAGTCATCCGTTGTTAACCAAGCATGGAGTTGTGAGCAGATCCTGTGGTAAGAAATTACTACTGGTTATTATGAATGAAGTATGATGAGGCTTAACTTTCACATTATATCATAGAAGTCAATACAATCTGAAAGCTTTTGTCATAAGAGTTGGTAAAACATAAAAGCTTTTGTCATAAAAAAATTGGTATTAGGATTGGTCAATTGTCATAGAAGTCGATATTAAGGGGGGGGTGTTATGTTCCAGTGCTTTGTTATTACCGAGTGTGGTAGGGATATCATGCATATATGAGGAGATATGGTCATAGATCTGCTGGATTAGAGGGATAAGCTTTAAGTATCTAGATCAGACTGGATTGTGTTGTATTGCAGATTTGTTAGCCTCACTTGGAGATGGCTGTGTACTGCCCGTACTGACCAATTGTAAACAATGTGTCAAACAGGACAAAAGGTATTACAGTATATTAACACTTAACCGGCTAAGCAAACATTGATCGGACTAAAGCTAATATTGTAGATCCAGATCAGTCAGCTTCTGTGGGGTTTGATCCTGGTCTAGTTAAAGGACTTAAATGTTGGAAGGTCTTCCAACTGACCTGCTTCTTCCTTCACCAAAATAGCTCAAAGTTGTTATAATGACTCATGTTCATGGCATGCTATACACAGTAAAGGCAGCACTTTATCTGCTTCAAGTGGACACCGTCTCCAAATACTGTTGGTGGGATGATAAACACAACAAACAAACCATAAAAAAGGGTGTCTCCCTTCAAAAGTGGGAGAGTTCACATGTATGGAATCAGGCAGCACCCAACTACACTATTAGTGTATGTTTGAACCATTTGTGCCTAGCCAAGTGTCACTCGGCGAGTGAGGTTAGAAAAGATTTTAAAGACGCGCTATTTGATCCTTTAGAGTAGGACTCTTTGTTAACACTATTACTAAACATCCTACATACTCAGGGGTGTATTTATTTATATAAACAAATATTATGTTGATCTCTGGTGAATTATGTGAATGAAAATCATATCTCCTGTGTATTGATCTTGGACAGGTGTTTTTCTGTGATAGATATTATTGGAAAATTCTTTTTTGAACTTTCTTGTGGTAAACAAAATAATTGTTTAGGAAAATATTGCAGGCAAGTTTAAATTTTGTTGAAGTTAGTTTATTTCAGTTTGTTAGAGTATTTAAGTTACTTGTACATTGATATTTTTGGTGTGCGATTTGCGATTTTAGCTTAAATTTTTCAAGAAAAGGGCATAATTAATATATCTGCGCTTAAAAACGCAGTTGATAAACTAGTTATTATAACGTCTGAAAAATTTCATATCCATAATACATCGTCTTTGAGCAATTACTACGAGGTAAAAATTGGAACACCGATATGTTACACGCACTTGTTTCCTGTTTATATTGGCCGTACTATACGATGATGGTAACCAGATCGATCTCCAGTCATTTCCGTTTTCATTTTTGAGACGCCAATGTCATGCCTCCTAAAAAGAAACTTCATCTGTCGTCTGATCAGCGACTTTTCAGTCTGTGCATGCAATGCAATACATAACTTGAACAGTGTTAGTTTATGAAAAGCTTTGAAAACTTTCTGGTGAAGTTCTTTCATTTAAAATGTTTTTTTCGCAGTGATGTTGTAACCAGTTACTGTCACATAATGACCCTAGTCTCTTGTCTAGTCTTGGTTAATTTTGATTTATATGAATATATAATGTTTATGTAAAATGAATGTACATTGTTATTTGTTTTTTTTGCGCAAAAATTAAATTTTAGTCAAAGATTACTAAAAAATTTCATTAATTTTGAAAAAAACACATTGTTTTCAAATATGTACACTTTTTTATCTCATACTTTTCAAATGAAAAAATATCGCTGCTTGTTAGAACAAGTGGGTTGTTTTGGATAATTTTACATCTAACCCCAGCATATTTTTTAAAAATTTTGATGAAATTTCCCAATTACTATAGGAACATGATTTGTGCAACTGATATTTTCATTACCATCAGTTGAAAATTACAGGTGTTTCCTCTTTCTTAAGTATTTCAGATGTTCATTTAATAGAGAGATTTACAAACAGTTGTAGGGTGTAGGCCCTTGACTTGCAGTTCTAGTTTAATTTATAAATGTTTAAAATTATTTTTATTTTATTACATATATCTGATCCTGGCTTAGGTTTTCCTGTTATTGATTTTATTTTTGTATTTTCTTTTCTTACCACCGGCTGCAAGAGCTCAAGTGGTAGAGCGACAGCTTGTGGATCGGGAGGTCGCGGGTTCGAACCCCGGCCAGATCATAGCAAAGACTTTAATGTTGGTAGTAGTGGCTTCCCTCCTAGCGCTCGGGCCTAAGGGGACAGCATAATGCCTGACTCGACGGTGTCAGTATAATAGACCGACCAGGTTTAGTCCCTGGGCACTCATAAGTGCCCCGGTGCTATAATGATAGAAATGTCGCAGCACAGTATCGGCAAAAATGCCGGCAAATCCCATCCCAAATCTTTTCTTACACCCATGATGGCAGAAGCTTTATTATAAATTAATAACCATTTAAGTATGATTTTTTATATTTTAAGTATTATTTTTAATGCAAACTATGCTATTTTGTTTTATTAATCTGTTTTTTACTTTCGGAAAGTAAGTTTCCCTAACAAGTTTAGTGACTGTCTAGTTTTAAATAAATAAATGTGTTCTACCAGTAATCACCATTTCTAACTAGCTTCAGTAAAGTTAAATAGAATACATTAATTCAACTGATTCTTTAAGTTTGATCGGAAAAAAGCTATGAAGTTTCTAGCCATGGTTAAACTTTTCATCCTATTTACATCTAGCCAGTTGGTGAAATGTGTAATTATAGGCTTACACTGTGTGACTAGTACGGTATACATGCGGGGCGATTAAACTTTCCTTTCAATTCATTTTGTAAAGAATAGTTTGTTTAAATTGTTTACTTTCTTCTTTTAAAGCTTGATAAAATTTATATACAATCATGGTGAATAGACTGAAATGTATGAACCTTCTAATTAATTGGATTGATAATTGTTTGTTTATTTGGTTTATCATCCCACTAAGGGTATTTCAGTTATCTGGAAATGGTGTCCTCTTGAAGCAGATATAGTGCTGCCTTCACTGTGTTATAGCATGCCGAAATTACCTGGCATAAAACCACACCCAGTCACATTATCCTGACAGCGGGCCAACCAGTCATGGAAATACCCTTATATTTGCCTGAGCGTTAGCAAGGGAGCTGTACCACTACCATTTTTAACGACTTTTGTATGTTTTGGCCCGGGATTGAACCCTGGGCCTCCAGTACCTGGAGCTGATGCTCTACCGATTGCGCTACCACGTCCTTTGGGTTGATAATTGGAAATATACAGACACTAAATAGAATCAGAAGGGTTCTGATTACCCACTAAATGGCATGATAAATGCTTATTCAGTAAATGTCATGTTAGCAGTTGATTTTATTGGCTAAGCATATTTATGTTAAGATGGAGAATAAAGTGGAAATACCAAACTGATTTTTTTAGCTGAAATTTTTAACAATTGTAAGTGTTTTGGGACAAAAGTCAATCAGCTTATGAGGCGAAGAATTTTGATGTCCAACAGGTACATCAGTCTACTGGTGTTTTTTTCTTTTAAGATAAATATAATCCAGACAAGCTCATAACAAGATCCCAAGCTTTACTACACAAACAAATCTCAGTACTGGACCTGGTAGCGCATTCAATAGAGCGTCAGCTACAGGTACTGGAGCAGGGTTGTCACTAGAAATATTTTGAGCAGGCTCAATTAACTTTTGAGGAGGCTAGGCTATGCGAGTGCCAAAGGCATGAAGCGCTGCTAGGGGGGTCCGGGGCCATGCTCTTGACCTATTTTCGTTTTTTTTCTTCAAATTTGAGGCGGCCTGATTTTCGTTTGAGGAGGTCAAATCGGCCGCCAGCCGCCTCCTAATGACAACCCTGCTGGAGGTTCCCGGTTCAAAACCAAAATGCGAGATGAACTATGGTAGTAGTATAGCTCTTTTGCTAAAGCTCAAGCAAATATAAGGTTAGTCATACGACTGGTTGGTCCAGTGTCAGGATAACTGAAATACTGTCAGTCAAACAGTAAACCCAATAAACAAACAAAGGTCAGGTGAATGATTTTCACTTTTGAAGCACAAGTGATCGCATCCGCTTCGCACCTTTAGAAAGGTTCAAATCATGTCTACAATATGCATTAACCGTGAAGAGCAACATTGCGCAATGCACATTACAATGCTTATCGATACATCAAGATGCATAGGACAACAGCAGTAATAACTCCAATGTGCAGTAAAACAATATAATTAGCTTGCTTATGCATAGGGCAACAATAACAGTTCTCTTAGATGTGAAAGGTAAACAGCTTGCTATCTGTCTGATGATCTTTCATTAAGGGAGTGGATGAAAGGTTTAAATTGATCTATATGGTGACAATTGACAGCTTGGTATCAATAAATGCAGGTCTGTTAAAGACACTAAACCAGTAGCCTAAAGGTTAATATCAGATAGGTGTGAAAAGGTGAAATGTTGATTATTTATGGTCAACAGGTTACATTCCGACAAAATGGTCGAAGTATGGTAAGAAGATCACTGGATGTTGTGTTGTTTTTTCTGTTTGTGTGGCAATTGTAAAGCACTGCTTTGGGAATTAGGGCATGATTTCTACACAAACTCGTACTAAGTAGAGATAGTTTTGAACATCTCCTTTATTGTTAGACAGTAAAAATCTAGTTTTATTACCCTAAGGCTTCCCTTGCTTAGCCTTGAGTCATTTTTATCACTCTATGATTAGACTGCCTGGGCCAGGCCAGGCCCTGGGGTTAAAATAATGTGTCTTGGTAGTCTATATTGTCACATATTCATGTCATGCTATCATTGTGAGGGCCACACTCTATTTTTTGACATTGAAAAATATCTTTTAGTCTTAGTCTGACTTAATGTTTGCAAACAGAATTTCACAGCTTTTAGCAGCCTGATTTTAAACAGCTCTCTGGATGAAGTTGAACTGTGCAAAATATTTAGTAAACATTTGTCATGATTTTCTGAATGTAATATTATACCTTAGTGGGCCTTTTATTACACTCACTGTGATAATTATTTCTCCACATTTAGACCAAAATTAGAGGTTTTTTAGAGGCAATTGAGGAAATTTAATCTGGGTTGCTTGGTGTAATTTTACATACATGTAGTGAAGACCAGAGATCAGAAGAAACCACATGCAATTGTTTTTAATGGAAATTAAGAAAATTATTTTGCACATGTATTAATACTGTATGCAGTAGGAAGTTTTAAGCATTTTTTAACAGTTTTGTTCAACATTGACTTTACAGTGATAAGATTGATGAGAAATTAATATATGATCATATGTTGCCTCAATAACATTGTTTTTTCCTACTTGTTTATCTAAGGTTCAGCACATACATCCATATTTTATCGTGACCCTGTCATGTTGCCCAGGCATGATTTAAAGATTTTTAATTCTCGTGTTGACAGTGGGCTTCTCCTCAATAACTTGTTTGATTGTATATGACTATATGGTTCACGCTCAGCTCTTAATTCAGTGACTTAATAATGATAAGGGTATTTTTTCTGTGAGGAATAACATATTGCAAATAAATAATAAATTCTTGGTTTTTGCTTCACATCCCAGGTCATTCGTCATAACCGACCTGCTAGCGCAATCGGTAGAGTGTCGGCCCCAGGAACGGTTGGTCCTGGTATGATCCCGGGCCGCAACATACCAAAGTCATTAAAAAAGGTAGTGTTGTAACTTAATTGCAAACCCTCAAGCAAATATTATGATAGTTCCACAAGTGGTTGACTTCGTCTCAGGATAATGGGTGTTTCATGCCAGGTGTTTGCGGCATGCTATACACAGTGAAGGCAGCACTATATCTGGGGTCATTGCCAATTGTTATGGCAGGCCCATCATTTACCGAATCCTCGTCCTCGGAGCCAGTTAAAAAAGTAGTTGTCCAGTCTAGTTCAAATACTGCCAAGTATGAATTAAAATACGTCACCTGATGTTCTTTTATCGAAATTGTTAATTCTGCTAAAAGATTTGGTTCCATTATTGGTAATGTTAGATAATACTCTACATGTACCATTAAATTACTACCATGTCACTGTGTTTTCAAGAATTTCAATTTCATAGGATGGATAATTTAAATGAAAAAAATATTTTTCTTTAAAGGTTTAAACTCCTTTTCCCAAAATAGGCAGAAAAAAACCTGGAAACAAAGAACCAAACAGAAAACATAGAAGAAAATGTAACACCTATCACCATAGAGAGTAAGAGACAGTTTCAATCCAATCTGCAAACATATAATCTCTGTTAGGTCGTTAGGCGTCTGTGGCATAGTGGTAGAGTCGCTGATTAGTAACTCCTCTGACTGACTTGCGGTGTGCTGGTGGTTCTACCTAGACATGTGTCTGGGGTCTTCCTCCACCAAAAGCTGGACTTTTCTATAATGAACATAAATGGTCGTTTACTACTAGTTACTTGATATTATATGGGTTACCTGGTGTTATGTAGGGTGGGGGGGTGGTGGGCAAAATTTGCACATTCCTGGCATCCAGTATTGAGACGATGAATGTCAGTGTTGTCAAGGTGGACTGTCACCCAGCACTGGCTCTGAATGCACAAGAGGCTAAAATTAATGAGCAGGACCGTTAAGGAAGTCATGATAGTGTGGATAAATATGCAATTTATTTTCACCTCCAGTACCTTAAAACTGTCTAATAAATCATATGTTCATTTCAGAGAAAACTCATGCAATCACTTAGTTTGCGACTTTTTAAACAATGTAACGAACTCAAATTTTGATTGTAACCTTACCAGATTTATCTGGTCAGTATTGGTTTTAACTTGAGTTTACATCAACAATGCTCATACTTAGGATTTTTCACCATGTGATACAGACTGCTTGAGAACACATTTTCTAATACTTTCACATACAATAATAAGAATGACATGGTGTATTATTGTACTTTCAGTGAATTGAGATCCTGTCATTGGCTGAATTTCTCATACTGTGTTAGAGTGGAACCTGTCATATGCTTTGTTAATAATTAATTAGAATGAAGTATTGCTGATCCAGCTTTCTACAGTATAGATGTTATGAATACATATTATTTAGCGAGGGTTCTGACCTGGGATGCACTTGTGGTACTGCCTGGACATGTGTTTTGCATTCTTCTCTCAGTCTTACATGAACAAATAGGTTTCACAGCCAAACTTTTTTACTACAATCTTATAAATTTTAATTGTGATCTACATAAATAGAATCATTTGCTGCAGGCTTTTGAATGTGTCCTCCATATGTTTCACATATTTAATGTCAAAAAAACATCACCTGTGGTGTGTTCAGCACCCCTGTCTCCATGCCCATTGGCTATTTAGATACCGTGAAATGTTATACCCCCCTGAAGGTGCATTGATGTTGCTTAGTTTCATCTGTTGCATAGTCCCATCAAACTATACTCCAGCCTGTCAGCAGTCATTCACAGTGTGGATATTATTCTGTACTTGTTAATTTCACTGTTCCCAACATATATATATTATAGAAGCTTTCAAGGTGTTAGTGACTTGGTGGGTCTTTTGTGAAATGTTTGGAGGAAGTGTGTATTGAAGTGGATAGAATACACATACTTTCCTGAAGGTAAACCTTTTTTTGATTGTAGCATGTACTGTTGTTGACTTGTAATTAAATGTATTTGTTTAAAGCCATATTTGGAAAGAAAGTTTGTTCAACATGTATTTATCCTTCTTGCTGCCTTGAGCCTACTACCCAAGTAGAACCAGGGCCAGTACTTACCTGAAGCAGTGTGACATCTGTAGTTAATAGTTTTACCTATAAACTAACATCTCATGGTCTACTATGGGTTTAAACCCAGGACCCTCCAGTCTGAAGTCCAGTGTGACTCAACCATAGATTTCCCAGTTTAATGCTATACCTGCAGTATTTCTAAATAACCACTATTTATTCTTAGTATTTGCTGACAAAACCATACAATGGTCGTTGGGCGTATATTGCTAGAGGCTAAGCAGCAACTAGTACAGCTTGTGCTTAGAGAGCTTCCAATTGGAGCTTGCTGGTCTGGATCTACACTAATTACTAGGGATGTCAACGGATATCCGGATATCCGTTCGCATCATCGGATATCCGAATCGACTTTGGTATCCGGATATTCGCTTAAAAATGTAAAGATTTAAACATTTAATTAAATGTTTTGGTCATTTTGCTAAGTTATCTTTCTGCTGTCATGTCAGTGTCCATTCACGCACACGCAGGTGTAACGGATTATCGACAGGTGGTGACACGCAGTATCGTTTATTTGGCTTCACAGTTTTAGAAATGTGCTAAAGCACGATGGCATGTATAATAACATGCTAATTAACCACCAACGTTTGAAGCTTCTACTGATCCATTTTGTTTAGCGAATACTATCTTTAATTTTCTTGATGAACTTCACAGTTTAAGAAATGTGCTAAAGTGTTTTAAACTAATTTACCAATTAACAGCCATTGTTTGAAGCTATTACTTCTCCAGTTTGATTAGGTTTTATTATCTTTAATTTCTTTTGTTCGGCTTTATTAAGAAGAGATAAAACTACAATTATGTAGACAATTATCAGGTTTATCGGCAAAAATCAGTCACTCATGTTTAATTAAGTCCGTTTTGGATTGTATAAATGAACTGTTGAATTTATCATGTTTTCATTCGATCACGGTGATCTTGATATATGTTTGATTTATTCATTTTCTTGTGAATTAAAATTACCAAATGTTTTTTATTGTTCATATTTCATTTATAATTAAAATGAGGAAGTGCCTATGGAAATGTTGATTTATTTTTTCTATTAAAATGACGATTTAATTATGGAAATGGAAACGTTAGTAACCCCGCACACATCCGACTGCAAATTCAGAAATAACTAAGATTTTATCCGGATATCCGTTCGGATCGTTCGACGGATATCCGGATACCAAATTTAGTATCCTTTGACATCCCTACTAATTACATACCCCTGATCAAATGTTTATAAGCTGAAAGAATAAGACTTACTAAGCAGGCCCCATAGATGACATTGAAAGATTGGGTTAAATGTTTTTATAAAAGCAATATTTTTAGTTATGAAGTGCCTTTATGGCAGGATATTACCAAATCTGGATATATTTATTTGAGGAACCATCATGGGTATTTTGTTTAATTAAAAAAAACAACACATTATAATACCACATCTGATATGGAAAATTGCTGGACGTAAACATTCTTTAGTCTTAGTTGTGTGTTATAATACTGACTTATTCTACAATTTGCCTCAGGTACACGTATGTTGTCTGGCCTTATTGCATAAGTTTATTTGGTCTAGGCAAAAAGTGAAGACCCATATCTCAGTCCTACTCAGAGCTGTCTGACCAGGAACTACTTTATTTGCTGCTAATTCTTGATCAATAGACATAATAACCTATACATCAAATGATCAGCAAATTCTGCATATGGCCACTCTTATCAAAATCTGCCATCCTTCTTCATTTATTGGGTGCCCATGGTCAAGCAGTTAGATTTGTCAATTAGTAATGCTTCAGCCCCTCATTACATGTGTTCATGTCTCGGAAAAGGTGAAAACTTCCATGTGGGGAGGTTTTCCAGCTGACCTGTTGTGTGCCAGTGGTTCTACCCAGACATATGTTTGGGGTCTTCTTCCTCAAATAATTAGCTGGATGTTGTCAATATGATCATAAATGCAATGTAACAAAAAGCACAACAAAGCCTTCTTCATTTGGGCATAAGGAAGACATTCACCCTGTTAAAGTTATTATCATAGAAACTTGTCAGTTGACTGCTTATTATTTCAAGGCCATAGAGTAATTGTAGATTGTTTATACAGGTGGTCTATGTTATGCTGCTTTGTTTACAACTTACACAGGTTTATTTATCAGACCTGAGAGCGCAGCAATAGAGTATCAGGTACAGGAGGCCCTGGGTTCAAACCTGGGCCACAATGTACCAAAGTTTAAAAAACAACAAAACCCCAGAAATATAAAGGTACATGTAGTTCCAATGACTGGTTGGCCTGGTGTCAGAAATATGTCACTGGGTGTGGTATCATGTTAGGTGTTCTGCCTGGTATAAGAATAATGTGACTGGATTTGGTATCATGTCAGGTGTTTGGCTAGGTGTCAGAATAATGTGTACTGGGTGTGGTATCATATCAGGTTTTCTGCCTGGTGTCAGAATAATGTTTACTGGATGTGGTATTATGTCAGGTGTTCTGCTTGGTGTCAGATTGTGTAATGGGTGTGGTAACATGTAGGGTGTTTAAACTGGTGTCAGAATAATGGGACTGGGTGTGGTATCATGTCAGGTTTTCTGCCTGGTGTCAGAAAAATGTTTACTGGATGTGGTATCATGTCAGGTGTTCTGCTGTTCAGCCTGGTATCAGTGCTACTATTGTAGTCATTGATCCACTTATTTCTGCATTTTGGCAATGAAATATTGAATTTTGTCGGAGAGGAATTTTTATGTAATGGAGAAAAACCAGGCTAATTTTCTGAGAGGAAAAAAAATGGCCCCTTCTACATAAGGTGAAAAAACAACAAACCCTGACTGGTTTAGAGAGGTATGAAGGGACATCACTCAGCAAACATCTAAAAAAGAGATAAAGGGTCACTTTAACTTTTTTACACATCTTTCATGTTTGTGTAGGTTGTATCATCACTGAAATAAGACAGAAATCTTTGATTCTGGCTCGCTTGACTGACTTTTGATAATGTGAGGTTAATTATGTTTTCAGTGTGTATAAGTGAAGTCTCGCAAATATTTTCATCTTGTCATGACTTTAGCTAATAAAGTAATAAAATAGTGATGTTTGCCACATATTCACAATTGAAAAATCAAATAAAGGGTTGTTTGGAGCAGGCTTGGCATGCTGAAGTCCTAAACCTTGCTAAAACATTAACCATGTTGTGAACTAGAACTCAAAAGTGTTTTTTATATGCACAAGTAAGAAGTATTGAAATATACAATATTATATATATAATATTCAAAGCAAATAGTGTAGAAACTGATCACACACCTGCCACCAGGGTGTCTTCCTCCATTAACCATGGTTGGAATGTCCAATCATTGACACATTTTTGTTGCTTACATGTATATAACCCGTTGAGTGCTACATTTTGTTAAAAAACTATGCTAAATGCTCAGGATTGTTTGCTTTAAAGGTGGTATACGACAGTTTGGACCAAATGTATTTTTCTCAAATAGCCAAATAAGTAAACCGGCCGCAATAGCTCAGTTGGTAGAGCGACTGCTTGTGGATTGGGAGGTCGACGGTCCAACCCCCGGCCGGGTCAAACCAAAGACTTTAAAGTTGATAGTGGCTTCCCTCCTAATGCTCGGGTCAAACCAAAGACTTTAAAGTTGATAGTAGTGGCTTCCCTCCTAATGCTTGGGGCTAAGGGGACAGCATTATGCCTGACTCGTTGGTGTCCGTATAATGGACCGGCCGGGTTTAGTCCCTGGAACCCTGTGCTATAATGATAGAAATGTCGCTGCACAGTATCGACAAAAATGCCGGCAAATCCCATCCCATCCCAAAAAGGTAATTGTTAATTGGAAAGTTCCTGTAAATTGATGCCTTAGATCTGTGTGAACAGTGATGCATAACTTCACTCTCGTCATTACAAACAGGTATTTCCTATCTAAACCATGTTTACTTTTGAGATCTCTTGTGTCATCATCCATGTAGTCAGCTCTGATGTCCATATTTTTTTTTAGCAGAGATCAACATCGTGCATATTTATAGATTTGGAAAGATGGAATATTAAGAGTAATCATTTCACAATAAGTGCCTTCTAACGATATAGGTAGTGTTCAAAATTGTCATTACTTGAGACTTAAGTACGAGTTCATGCCGAAATTGTGCCTTAGTTCCCCAAAGCAATAGAAAAGTATTGTTAAATGTATTTAATATAGGCAAACTGTCAGATACTACCTTTAATATTATATATTACGTTCAATGTCAGGATCAATGTACTTATAAACAGAGTTTGTGCAGCATATAGTGTAGATCCTGATCTGGATCTACACTATTTGCCTAAGCCTTACAAATACACAAATAGCAGGCTAAAAGTTTTAAAAAAACACAATCAACCAAATTTAGGTTACAATAGGGACATTGACTTGATGGTTTGCAAGTAATTTTACTGTTTATTTATTCAGTTCAACAGCCTTATATTTGGATAAATGACTATTGAAAGTTTAATTATGTTGTTCTTGTTTTTCGATTTCCCATAAAAATCCAAAATCTTTACCAAACAACATTGTGAAAAGGTAAAGTCCATGCCGAGTTTTCATTTTGTGAAGGAAAGATAGTGCAAACAAATGATCAAAGAAATGGGATTTATCAGAAATCTATAAAGTGCATTAAATCTGTTTTAAGAAGTAACAGGCTGTTGTGCTGAAAGATCAAAGCACTAAAGGTGATGAAGATTACCAAGAGAAGTGGATGGGATTGTTGATGTTTAATATGTCACTAAAGTACCTTGTTGATTTAACTGTAGATGAAATATGAGTGTTTTTCCCAAATGGCAATTGTCTTTGGTTTCAAGATTTTGCTGAAAACACTCCTTTGAGCAGTTCTCTCATCTATAGAAGCACATGTCCAGAATAAATTTAACATGTGCATTTTAAGTACTTTACTCACATTTAAACAAAAAAACAATATTTTTAGGCCTCATGGTGCAATTTCCCAGAACAAATGTTAAATTATAAATCTATTGTACGAAGGGCTGCCACCCTGGGTTTCAAGATTATTCAAAATTCATTTGTCATATAACTAAAAAATCCAAGCTTATGATTGAAGTTGCTGAATTTATATGTAGCATTTCATGATTAAAAAAAAAACATAGTTTACTGGAATTGTACCGCCTTCTCTTGACCCATTGATTAATGTAAAATATTTCAAACATCATAACAACAAATACTTCTGATTTGTGAACTAAAAACACTGCATCCCCCTGACACACTGACTGATGAGTCAACAAGAGATGGCTGTATTTGCCATGCTTATTCCCCCATCTTGTGCAAATTTTGTGCTAATGCTTCTAATGTCTTGTTCACTTTTGTTTCTTCAATAATTCATGGTGAGTCGTCTCTACTTGCTGGAGTTCCATCTCTCTTGGTAAAAGTAGTGTATTGGTGTGTGTTCACAGTCTCCCAGTGGGGGGAATCTGCTGTTTTATAAGAAATTGACTCATTGGATGAGAAATGTAGCTTATTGTCTCAGAGTTTGAAAAAGATTTACATATTTTTTAAGACAATCACAAAAAAATTTTAAAAGAAGTTTGCATTGTGGGCAGGGACTTAAATCCTCAATTTTTGGTGGAAATTTGTTAGTTTTTCTAGAGGATTCTAAAATATTTTGCAAATTTTTATGTCTAGTTTCATCAACATTTCTACTCCACTTCGCTGTCTCAGGATTGCATCTTTGTCCATTAGTCTTGAAGCAGTCAGTCAACCCCCCTGCACTGAGAGTAATCAGTCCCTGCAGACATCACAATTATGTGCTATGCAGATTTCATCAGAATGCCCAGTGGTAGACCCAGTATAAGGGGTTTCTGCTCATTTTGTATGCATGTGTTGACCACATTCCTTTCATGGAAACGATGTCAATGACAACCTCTACATCAGTTTAACAGCTGTAACAAGAAAAGGCAGACAGCTCTTAACTCTGAGCCTGCTCAACATAAATTGATCATTTTAAGGCAAATAATTTAGGTTCCTAGCTGGGAGCTGTCAAATCTTCACTATTTGCTGTTCAATTTTTATGTAAAGGCATGTCTACTAAGCTTATTGTGCAAAAGTCTGAGCTGATCTGCATAAGGCCTTTCTGACCAACCACATCTGTTCTGCATATGGACCTTCAGACCAACCCAACTGTTCTATATAAGGCCCTTCTGACCAACCCAATTTGTTCTACATAAGTCGTATGTGTTATGCATAAGGCCTTTCTGACCAGTCGTATCTGTTCTGCATAAGGCCCTTCTAACCAACCTAATCTGTTCTGCATAAGGCCCTTCTAACCAACCTTATCTGTTATGCATAAGGCCCTTCTTACCAACCTCATCTGTTCTGCATAAGGCCCTTCTAACCAACCTCATCTGTTCTGCATAAGGCCCTTCTAACCAACCTCATCTGTTCTGCATAAGGCCCTTCTAACCAACCTCATCTGTTATGCATAAGGCCCTTCTAACCAACCTCATCTGTTCTGCATAAGGCCCTTCTTACCAACCTCATCTGTTCTGCATAAGGCCCTTCTAACCAACCTCATCTGTTCTGCATAAGGCCCTTCTTACCAACCTCATCTGTTCTGCATAAGGCCCTTCTAACCAACCTCATCTGTTCTTCATAAGGCCCTTCTAACCAACCTCATCTGTTCTGCATAAGGCCCTTCTAACCAACCTCATCTCTTCTGCATAAGGCCCTTCTAACCAACCTCATCTGTTCTGCATAAGGCCCGTCTAACCAACCTCATCTGTTCTGTATAAGGCCCTTCTAACCAACCTCATCTGTTCTGCATAAGGCCCTTCTTACCAACCTCATCTGTTCTGCATAAGGCCCTTCTAACCAACCTCATCTGTTCTGCATAAGGCCCTTCTAACCAACCTCATCTGTTCTGCATAAGGCCCTTCTTACCAACCTCATCTGTTCTGCATAAGGCCCTTCTAACCAACCTCATCTCTTCTGCATAAGGCCCTTCTAACCAACCTCATCTGTTCTGCATAAGGCCCTTCTAACCAACCTCATCTGTTCTGCATAAGGCCCTTCTAACCAACCTCATCTGTTCTGCATAAGGCCCTTCTAACCAACCTCATCTCTTCTGCATAAGGCCCTTCTAACCAACCTCATCTGTTCTGCATAAGGCCCGTCTAACCAACCTCATCTGTTCTGTATAAGGCCCTTCTGACCAGTCGTATCTGTTCTGCATAAGGCCCTTCTAACCAACCTCATCTGCTCTGTATAAGGCCCTTCTGACCAGTCGTATCTGTTCTGCATAAGGCCCTTCTAACCAACCTCATCTGTTCTGCATAAGGCCCTTCTAACCAACCTCATCTCTTCTGCATAAGGCCCTTCTAACCAACCTCATCTGTTCTGCATAAGGCCCTTCTAACCAACCTCATCTGTTCTGCATAAGGCCCTTCTGACCAGTCGTATCTGTTCTGCATAAGGCCCTTCTGACCAGTCATATCTGTTCTGCATAAGGCCCTTCTATCGTGAACCTCATCTGTTCTGCATAAGGCCCTTCTAACGTGAACCTCATCTGTTCTGCATAAGGCCCTTCTGACCAGTCGTATCTGTTCTGCATAAGGCCCTTCTAACCAACCTCATCTGTTCTGTATAAGGCCCTTCTGACCAGTCGTATCTGTTCTGCATAAGGCCCTTCTAACCAACCTCATCTGTTCTGTATAAGGCCCTTCTGACCAGTCGTATCTGTTCTGCATAAGGCCCTTCTAACCAACCTCATCTGTTCTGCATAAGGCCCTTCTAACCAACCTCATCTCTTCTGCATAAGGCCCTTCTAACCAACCTCATCTGTTCTGCATAAGGCCCTTCTAACCAACCTCATCTGTTCTGTATAAGGCCCTTCTGACCAGTCGTATCTGTTCTGCATAAGGCCCTTCTGACCAGTCGTATCTGTTCTGCATAAGGCCCTTCTAACCAACCTCATCTGTTCTGTATAAGGTCATTCTGACCAGTCGTATCTGTTCTGCATAGGGCCTTTCTGACCATCCGTATCTGTTCTGCATAAGGCCTTTCTGACCAACTGGATCTGTCACATCAGACAGCTCCCACTAGACTCAGGTAAATCAGGATCTGTGCTGTTTGCTGCTTAGTCTATGTAGGTTTTGAAACCAAGGTATCAGACCAAAAGCAGATAATTTGGAATTAAATTTGTGGTTTTATCTAATGTAGCTTGATAAGAAAAAGGCTGCTACAACCTATAAATGCCCAAGGCTGTGCCAGCTAGACAATGATGGCTTCAGATAAAAAAGAAAAACTGTTTTCTGTACAGCGCTCTTCCCCATACTTATCACTCTTACTCAGTATCATTGGTACTTACTTTGAAAGTCATTTGGCGACAATTTTATTGACTACCAGAAATATGGAAGTTTTGAGATAAAATGATTGCTTCCCCTATTTTTGCACAGATTTATTCTGAAGGCTGTGGATTGGAGTCTCGACACTCATTAAGATTTTAATCTGTTCTGATTTCTAGATGGAAATTCCTCAACTATTGATTCAGTCCCAGTTGAAGAGCTACACATGCAAGCATGACTTACATTTAAATTCACATGTAATGTTGCTTGTATAATCGAGCACATTGCAAGAGCATTTTCATTTATGGTGCTGTTGTATTAAAGGCGTTGAAAATTGGAATTTGGCCTTATCTGGCTTCACACGGTGGTGTCAGTGGGAGGTTCAGGGGTTTGGAGAAGACTGTTGGGGTGGGTGGGTCTAGCCAGCTGGACACAGCCTCACACTCCAGTGGTATCAGGAAAAGGGGTGGGGATTCGTGTGTTACTGACCAATGGCAGCGCAGTAAGCCCATGTGCATCAAATGTGATTTAATTGTTTTACAAGCTCTTCCCCTATGACACATTTGTTTATAATAATTTCCAAGTGTCCAGATGTATTCTCACTATATGGTGTTGTCCTTTGGGGTGGACTGGTGGACTCTTAAGAAGGCCATTTTCAATGTTCTTAAAATGCCAGGCGCGGCACAAAATGGACTATTTCTTTGCTGGGCCTTTAGTTAATTAATCGAGCCTCGCTATAAAATTTTTCATCCAGAATTTCAAGAATGCAACACAAATAAATTTAAAGTTTAATACAACTCTCACCTTGGTTTATGTAATAAAACTGTTTGAGTTATTAACAAATTAACTACTGTATGAAGCATTATAGGTTTTTAAATAACCAGACCTTCTTTTGTAAAGTAAACTATCTATAAGCTAATTACAAATCATTTGTGCTAAATATTGGAATGAAACCCATACAAACTTACAAAACCACCAATTTTTGTTATCTCCTTTTTTTAAAAATAATAATTAGTACAGTCTTATTTATGATTGTCTTTGAAGTGCTAGGGTATTATATGCTATCATAGCAGTAACTTAGTTGTGGGGGAAGCCCCTGATTAATGTCATGTTAGGCATGCTTATAAATTTATTGGTGGGCGAAGTCCCTGATGGATGTCATTATAAAAAACACCAGTAACTAACGATAGAGGAAGCCCCCTGATGATAGCAACACAGTAACGTACGATGGAGGGTCCCTGAGGGATGTCATGATAGAAACACCAGTAACTTACAATGGAGGAAGTCCTCTTGATGGATATCATGATAGAAACACCAGTAACTTAAGATGCAGGAAGCCCCCTTGATGGATATCATGATAGAAACACCAGTAACTTAAGATGCAGGAAGCCCCCTGATTGATATTATGATAGGAACACCAGTTACTTATGATGGAGGAAGCCCTTGGATGGATGTCATGATAGAAGCACCAGTACCTTATGATGTAGGAAGCCCTTGGATGGATATCTTGATAGAAACACCAGTAACTTATGATAAAGGAAGCCCCCTGATTGATATTATGATAGGAACACCAGTTACTTATGATGGAGGAAGCCCTTGGATGGATGTCATGATAGAAGCACCAGTAACTTATGATGTAGGAAGCCCTCAGATGGATGTCTTGATAGAAACACCAGTAACTTATGATAAAGGAAGCCCCCTGATTGATATTATGATAGGAACTTCAGTAACTTACAATGGAGGAAGTCCCCCCTGATGGATATCATGATAGAAACATCAGTAACTTAGGATGGAGGAAGCCCCTTGATGGATGTCATGAAAAGAACACCAGTATCTTAAGATGTAGGAAGCCTTCAGATGGATGTCATGAAAGGAACACTAGTAACTTATTAGTGGTGGAAGCCCCCTGATGGGAGAAAGCACCCTGACATGTCTCAGGTCAGCAGAAAGACTTGACAAGTTCCCACACATTCTCATTGCTTAATACCACATTTGACTTAAAAGTTTAATTTTTACATAAAAGATAAAAACAAAAAGTTACATGGTTAATTATTTTAAATATATGTCATGTTAAAAATTAAAAATCATCAGAAAAAAACTTGAATGTTTTTCTTCTCAGCTGCAGTGTCAACTACATATAGTGAATGTTGAGAGGTTATGCTGTGTTTATACCCAACCCCTTACCCCACAGTCTTCTGCAGTAAAAATATATCAAATTAGCATTATCAATATACAGGAGGGTTGATCCAAAAGTTTAAGCAAGCATTAACATTTAATTAACTACCTATACTGTCATTACCTTGCATTATGTTATGGAATTAAAAAATAACAATTAGATAACCCTGCATAAAATGAAGCTTCACATTATAACATCATATTAAGAATTTACTTTTTAATCAACCCTTGTACTTTCTGTGCCAAAAGTTTATCCATACTTTATAACCTCAGCAGAAATGTGTCTGCAGCTCTGTGCACTTGCAACATCACATTTGATCAATATTCCCATGTCAGCATCATACAGTATTAGCATATTATTTGTCAGTATAAATATAAAGGATTAAGATGTGAACCAGATACACTATTGTGCACATATACAGACTAATCTGTTTGGCCCCAGACAGGTGTGATTGGTAGCAGGTTCAAGCCTGATCCCAGACGTACCAAAGTTATTAAAAGGAGTTTTTTTTAGAAATACCTTTTTAGAACATAAAACAAATAACATGGTTCAAACTGAACTTCAGGATGTGGTATATGGTGCTTGGCAAATATATATTGATAAATGTAAAAGTTAATAGAAACATTTAATTACTTTGAATGTTGCATGACTGAACTTTAAACTAAAGAATTTTCTGTCTGGCAGTCCGTTTTATGAGAACATGCCCATGCCAAGATTTACTTTAATGCCTGAATTGGTGACCCAGTGTCAGTATCACGCAACTGGATGTTTTGATGTAGTGTTATGCTATCATGTATGGCATGCTGTCATTTTGAAGAAAGTACTATATTTTGAGTTGTTAATACTTAATAGTGACAACAGTTTCTTCTTATAATTTATAGTTTGCTGGAACACTGGTGAAATTATTGTTATTCTACCAAATGATCCTGACATGGTAGTGCAGTAGGTTCTTATAAAGTGTTTGTTAAGGTACAGAAGGTCCCTGGCTCAAACACCGGCCGCAATAGCTCAGGTGGTAGAGCGTCGGCTTGCGGATCGGGAGGTCGTGGTTTCAATTCCCGGCCGGGTCAAACCAAAGACTTTAAAGTTGGTAGTAGTGGCTTTCCTCCTAATGCTTGGGGCTAAGGGGACAGCATTGCGCCTGACTCGTTGGTGTCAGTATAATGGACCGGCTGGGTTCAGTCCCTGGACACCTCATAAGTGCCCCTGTGCTATAATGATAGAAATGTCTCTGCACAGTATCGGCAAAAATGCCGGCTAATCCCATTCCATCCCTTGCTCAAACCTCGGGTGATCCCATTGCACAGTGGTGGGGTCACCAACTTGTAACTCCTTTGCTTATCTTCCCACCACATGGGTTCCATTCCCCTTATGGGCGAGGAAATAATATGGGAAGGTCTTCCAGCTGACCTGCAGTGAGCTGGTGGTTCTACCCAGACATTTGACATACAGAAGCCAAAACAATTTGTAATGGTATTGCTCTAGCCTAAGTTCAAATCCAAAGTTGAGTTCATGACTGGTTGGCCTGCTTTTAGGATAATGTGTTTAGGCATGGTATGTGCCAGGTGTTTTCACAACATGCTGTTCACAGTAAAGGCAGCACTACATCTGCTTTATGGGAACACTTGAATAGATCCAGATAACTGAATGAGTGTTGGTGTGATGTATACACGTCTAAACAAAACAAACTAATGAATGCTTGTGCATAAGTTACTGTTTCTTTTAAGTACCACTTGTTTGCAATAAAATGATACTCTGGCAGAATCCTGTTCTTGAAATTCCAGACTCGCTTTGTCCATTTGTAAGTAGCACACTAGACTGGTCGTGATGATGAAACGGCCATTGTTATCTGGAAACATGCCAACTAACAAGAACATTTAGCAGTGGAACTATTTTTTTCCAATAATCATCTGGTGTCTTGGAATCAGGTTCAGCAGACGTTTTTTAGCAGAAGAGGACTATTTTCGTTAGTGGAACTACTTTTAAAAGAGACTCCTGAAGCATTGATAAGGATTTCTGTTCATTGAAGAGTGTTTAAGTGACTTGGGTTGTGTTTATTGACTAAATTGTGAACTATCCAGGAATAATTGTTGTAAATTGACACACTCACACAATTATGTGATTAGGTAATTTGTACACATTACTGTTGTTTGTGGGGGCCAATGGGTATGTTGGTTGGGGTATTGCTGTTGTTTGCTTTGCTTTGGCATATACATTGTTGAGCATTATGTGTGGATGTGTTTTTGTTGCTTGCATTCATGATGGTCTGATGGGGGAAAAGTTCTGTTGACTTAAGTCACTTGACTGAACAGATGGATTGAGGAAACTGAAAATGTTTCATGTATGATTGGGCACAATAAAAAAAGACAATAACCATACTATTTAGTTGTTAATAGACTTTGTTAAGGAATCTGATCATAAATATTTGGTAAGATAATATAACAATGATTTATATATTTAATTATTATCCATAAATTTTAGTCATAGTTAAAATTAAAAGCTTTTATGGGACCCAGATTGTGCAGTCATGAGAGAGATGACAAACAAATAAGCAAAGTTGCATTTAATTATAAAAAATATAGTACCAGTATATCTTTTTGGCTTGCGATGTTGTTGTTTCAGAACTGATTGGCTCATGAACTAGCGAGTGGATATAATCTTGTGATCAGCTTACTAAATGCTAGCACTGTAAAACCAGCACATCACTTAGCAGGGTGATCTGACTGTTGGTGATCATTTGAGGTGAACAAAGCATCCTAACCTCCAAAGGGTATTATTTCCAACCAGAAAAGTTTGTCTTAATAGCTATTATTTGTGTAGGATGACCCCAGACATACTAGGTAGAACCAGGGCAACAAGTCCTGTTTTCGCTACATCTGGGACTCAAAGTGTTAAGACACAGAAGAGTTATAAGAAACTGAAAAAAAACAACAGCCACAGCTGCCCTTATTTTTGAATAAATCTGATCATTTATATTGATTCCTTTCCCAGATTTGTCCAGACAAGACAGAGTTTATGCTTTACTGTCATTTTTTGTATAGATGTACATGGGATATATAAATCTTGTCTATAGTACATAATTAATCAATCATCGGCCATTCGGAGTTTAGCATTGGTAGGTTTCAGGGATATGTTTGTGAATGGTTTTTATGCAGCCAGTAACATTTGGATGAGCTTTGCATGCTGTAAAATAAAATACAAAGGACAGAACTTGCCCTACTGAGAGAGCAAGGGGATCTTTGTTTAATTTCCTTTTACACTGTGTAATGCATGTATACATTTTTATTGGGAGTTGCTGATCTTTGTAAAATTTATTGTATTGAAAAGCCAACATACAGGCTCATAAAGGGTATGCTTTTATTCTTTAGTCAAAGTCGGCTGAAAATCAGAATCATTTATAAAATCATGTGCATGTATGAATTTGTTGTGTTCTTTTAGCAAATAAAACATGGACAATTGACCGAAAATTTCAAACCATTATATCTGCAATCATTTGGGTCCTACACATTAGACTTATACAGTTAACATGCAGAATACTTTTAGATATTTAAGGTATTTTGGCCATGTGTTTTAATTGTCTCTAGTCGTTTTGCAATTCCCTAGCCATTGGCACAGAATGATAATTAAGCAATAAATGACCAGGAGTATAGTTTGTCAAAACTTTTTATTGTATAATGAGTGATCAATTGACTCCGAAGGACTCTAGTCATACTTAAATGACAATTCCTCACTGTAACTAAGTTACACAATCAAGGGCCAAAATAGTGCCTCAGACATTGAAATATATGCAAATCATTTTACAATTAATTTTTAAGCTGCTTAAGCTGCATGTCCAATCAGATTGACTAAGAAGTAGAACAAAAAGGGCGTTGATATATTTTTATATTTAATAAAGATCCAGTTCTTCAGTGAAAGTAAACTTAGTGGTCCTCACTTGAAAGAATGTCTTCGATTGTCGTCAAAATATTTGAAGAAACTGAAAAAATACTGATACATCTTTATTCAAATAATTTAAAAAACCATTATGTGTTCTTTGAACGTCAGAGGAGTGGCTCTTGCCAGCACATGGGGGAATCTTGTTATCTGATTGGCTAAATGCGCCTGTCAGTCATTACCTAAGGAAGTGTCAGTTATTTCAGCTGCGTTGATCACTTTATGATTAAACTCAACCCAATAAATATACATTTTGCACTTGCACATGTATCCTTAAGAATCAAAAAAGCTGAAAAAATAGATTGGTATGACTTTTTTATTCCTCTCATATAGATCATTTTTGGCATAGAAAATAAATGTAATAGACTAAAATTAGAATATTAACTGCTTAAAGATGGTATCCGATAGTTTGGACCAATTTTTCTTTCACAGATAACCAAAGAAGTCATTGTCACCTGCAAAAGACCCTACAAAATGCTATTCATTGATTCTTGTTGTTCTTAGATCTGTTTGAACAGTCAAGCATATTTCAACACTCGTACATGCAAACAGGTATTTTATATCTGAGCCATGCTGCAAAGCTATTTTTAAACTTTGAAAACCATGCGACCACCTTTTAGATCACATTATATAGTCATCAAGGTAATCCGCTCTGACGTTGATATCTATTTTTAGCAGAGACCACTATTGAGCTTTGTATACAGTTGGAAAGAATACACATTTAGAGTGATTTTTTTCACGATTAGTTCTGTCTAACAATTCAGTTAGTGTTCAAAACCATCTTTATTTCTACTAAAGTATTAGTTTATGTAGAAATTAGGCCCTAATTCCCAAAAGCAGCGATAAGGTATTGTTACATAAATATGATACAAGCAAACTGTTTGATACCACCAACTGTTTAATATATTAAGCTGTTTTCAATTATATTTCACATTCACATATTTTAACCAGATAGATTATTGTATTTTTCTATATTTTACTCAAGTACTTTAGTTTTAACCTGATTATATTCTATTGTCCTTAAACTTCAACGTGTTCGGCACCGCATGACCTATCAAGTGTCGGTGTGCCTTAAAACCCAAAATTAATCAATTGATACCACCTTTAAAACCTTTTAAGCATGAATTTACTATGTTCTTTATAAACTGATGTGAGTTTCCATTGTGTATGTTGGCCAGATTTCATTGTTTGGTTAAGTTATTAATGGGCAAATTTTATTGTTTTCACGCATCATTGATTAACACTTAGCCCTCAAAAGGCATAATTAATCAGGCAAATATTGTAGGTCCAGATCAGGCAAGTCCTGCTGTCAGATCAGGAGGTCCACGATTTTACTGCCTAAGTTTCTAGCTGTATCTTTTTTATTTGTGCATAAAGTTGCTATAAAATATCTAAAATATAAGAATGGATAGCAACAACTGCAGCAGGAAAAGTGTTAATAGACAGTTGTTGATTATAATCATCTCATTTAAAAAAAAAAGTGAAGTTAGTATGGCTGCAACAAAGTAATTATAGTCATTTATACCTTGGTTATTTTTCTTCATTATTTTCCAACTAATATTAACCTCGTTTGGCATTTTGCTCAGTTAGTCAATATATGGCATCAACTTAACTTGACAATTTTGTGTGTTTTCAGGAATAAAACTCCTGTGGACAACTTGATTCAGTCAGAAACAAAAAACCTCCGAAGAGCCCCTGGTAAACCACGTTAAAGCAACAGCACACATAACGTAACCATGACGACTGTAAACGGAGAATACTTTCCAGACCCTAGCCCTAAGCCACATCCCCGTATCAAGCCTGAGGCAGCATCCTATGCGGATCGAAATCGTGGCACAATGGAAAGATGGTTTGACTATTCTGGTAACGATGGGTATGAGTCACCAAAACCAGTTGGTAGGTCAGTAACAGACGAGGGTCGTAAGAATGCAGCACAAAATCAGGGCTCGATGTCATCAATTATGGGTGGATATGCTGACCCACCAGCCCAGAGGCATATCCACCCACGTGCTGTGAAAGGGGAGGCAGCTGAGAATGCCAGCCATAATCAAGGCGGAGCTATGAAAGAGTTGATTGACAATTATGGTCATTTGCAAGTAGAGGAAATGCCTCATCATAAGGTTCATGGGCATGATGCAGAGGAATACGCAGAGCGGAACCAGGGAACAATGGGTAAGATCATGGGTAACTACGGACAACCATCCCCAGAGCAGCCACCGCAGCCTAAGGTGTATTATGGGGGACAGGAAGTGGCCGAGAAGTACAAAGGGAAGGACATGGGCCCGATCCTCAGCATGGAGAAAGAGAGTCCAGAGGAATACCCAGCTGAGCCAAAAGTGAGCCGGCTGCACCAACAGTCCAAGGGGGCAGGGTAAGAATCTTCATTAAACCCAGCGTCTGCTAAACTGCTACAATTGTAAATAAACAAAACTTAATTCTTTGTTTTATTTGTTGACAACTTTATACTGCAGTAACAAAACGTGAGTCTTGAGATTAACACTGCAGTAGTAACTAAACGTGTTTTGTGAGATAAGACTGAAGCAAGTAGTGCAGATCCTGATAAGCAACTCCAAGAGGGAGCAGGTTGATCTTTATCTGCAATTTTTGCTTAAGTTTGAACTACTTGGGCTTAGCAAACTAAGAGATAAATTTTGATTCTTTTTTTGTTGTTTTAAAAAATATTTTTTTAAAGGGTCAGGTAATAACATTTATTACACCTACTTGAATTAAAGGATTGAAAAATATAAAAAAAAAATTATATGTTAAAGTTTTCCAGCAATTCTGAGGTACATTGAAGCTTAAAGATGGTATCCGACAGTTTGGATAAAAATATTTTTCTCAAGTAACCAAATGAAGTCATTGTTACCAGAAAAGATCCTGCAGAATGCTGCACATTGATCTTCATTTTTCATTGCAAACAGGTATTTCCTATCTGAACCACGCTGCAGATAGCAAAAGATAACTATTTTTTATAACTATTTTTAACTAAGAAAACTACGTGACAACTCACCTTTGAGACTACTTTATATCATCATCTGGGTAATTTGCTCTGATGTCGATATCTATTTTTAGCCGAGATCACTATCATGATTATTTATAGATTTGGAATAATGGAACTTTTAGAATGTTGTTATTACGGCTTGTACTCTCTAAGTCGGTGTTTAAAACCGTCTTTACTTATACTTAAGTGTGAGTTTATGCAGAAATTATACCCTAATTCCCAAAACCTGTGGTACAGTATTGTTACATGAATTTTATATAGGCAAACTGTCGGATACCACCATTTTAAATTTAGACAAGAAGTTTCCAGGTCTTCTACTACAAATGATTTGCTGCATTAATTCCTGTTTGGGTGACTCCTTCATTATCATCTCTTCAGCATGAACCAACCAAACTTGTTGACCCTCAAATCAGATCTATTACTGATTCTCAAATTCATGTTTTCTGACCAGATCTCTAATTTTGATGCAAAACACACAAAATTGAAGACATGCGAAATGTTAAATGTCATTCCCTGATAGGCTGACATGAACTGCATAATAAGACATGCAAAATTTAACATGGCTAAAACAGGATTGATAATCTTGTAGTTTATTGATCTAACAATTAAAGATAGACTGACAATAATGACCATTATTTTTGTTTTGGTTTTATTATTTCAAAAGCAAAAGCAAAAATCATGAACTTTCTTAAGAATCTGTATAATGTCAGTTTGCCAACAAGCTCAGACATGAAGTAGTTTCATTCTTGGCACTAGAGAAAGACTGACTTGTAGGTAGATGTGGCTTATCAACAGTGAGGCTGTATCATGTCACCATCAATTAGTTCTCCCATACCTTACCATGGTTCAGACGCAATTTCTCATCATTATCTTATCTTCGTTACGATGCCACATAATTTGCAGTGATGCAACAGTGTATATTTCACTGCAAGATATTATGATAAACATAATAAAATAAGTTCGAAAGTAGGGTTGGATAATTATGAAATACTGGATATCGTAGTGGGATTTTTACAAATAAAGTTTGACATGGTTCGAAATTCAAGTACTCGGTATACAGCAGTATCCCCAATACAGTGCATGTTGTTTAAATTTGGTACTTCGTAGCTTTATTGCATTATTGGTATTACAAAATAAAATTCTACAAAATAGAAAAACTGTTTACCACAGTATATTGGTAATGCATAATTTTAACTCACTTTTATTTAATATAATCCAAAAAGTAATTATTTATTAACTATTTTCATGCAGTCAGTATATTGATTTTCCTTCATGAATTTTTGTTGTTGCTTAACTTAATTTCTTCACTGCAAGTCATTAATACATTAATTTTGTCATTCTGTATCATGTCATTTATGCAGAAATCATACATTTTAATAAATTAATGTCCATTGAGTATTATAAGTACCCACATCATAGGGTTTGGCAATTATTGGAAATTTTCTTCAGAGAACTTATTTTACTACCTTTATTTAGAGTGCCAAGGAAGATCTCCATTGGTTAAATTCACCAACTTGTAACTATTAGGCCCCTCACTGTTGTGGGTTTGAGTCCCAATAATGCCATCAGCTTTCATGTCAAGAGAACTTCCAGCTAACCTGGAGAGCCCTGGATGTTCTACCCAGAAGTTTCAAGGCCTTCTGCTACTAAAAATAGCTGGATGTTGCCTATATGACAGTAATTGCAGTAATTGTGTCAATGCCATGTATTCAAACCCCAACCAAATCTCATGAATCAAGTTTACGCCCTATGCCTCCAGTTTGGACATGTTGAGGTGAGATATGTTCAGTAAATGGTGTGGTCGAAGCCTTGCTTAATCATTCAGTGTATAACAATTGTTGGGATGGGTTTTGGGGAGTCACTTGTTTCTAAAACCAAAGAGATTCCATGCTATTTCCATTTGTAATGATAGCTGAATTAAAGTGGATTCAGCAAATATATTGTTTTCCTTAATTAAGCCCTCCACTAAAAAAAAAAAAAAAAACATTAAGAAAACTTCATTACCATTTCAAGCTTTTTTGTTTAAATCTTAATTTTTATAAATCTGATCTTAATACATTCAGCGCCTACACTATCATGATGTGCTTGCATGACAGCCTGTATAATTGAGACATTTGTATTATTTTATGTTCACTGTAAATAAGTAATTTACTCCTCTTTCTCTCATAATTATCTAAACGGCACAAAGAAAGCTGATCACTTATCCCCCACCACCTTCACCCCCATCATAGTATCATAAAGATAAAATGTGGTTTAGGGATTTTGAAGAAGGGTCTCTGGAAGAATTGAAGACCGCTTTCTTAAGGCTGAAACTTTTCTTTTTTTTCAGGGGCCTCACCCCATTATTCCCCACAAGGGGCCTTTCCCTATGGTCTATTGCAGCCAGCAAACCCCTTGCCAAAATTTTTTCTCCCTTTTTGTATTAGACCATTCACACCCCTGAGTATGCAGAAGTATATTTGACTAGTAATAAATGCAAAATTACCGGTGACCAAACCCAATTTAATGTAATTTATTTATAGTTTATTGGGGTATGAGACTAATAATAAAGCATCTATAATTAATGAAGTAATTTAATCCTTATTTTCAAGTCAAGTTTAATTGCAGATTTGACTATTAGTGTTTCATCTCTTCCAATTAATCTTTAGAATTTAAGTTTAACTTAATTTAAAATTTTGAATGATATCTTTTTAGAGCCCATACATACCTGGGTCTTTAGAAAATTGTAGTTTTTCTTAAGTCAACTCTTATTCTTCTCCATTCATGTTTAAGTTAAGGCAAATCCTAATCCCATCAAGGTTCAGGGTAAGACATTGGCATGGGCAGTTTATTTGGGTGGGGTGGGGTGGGGCAGTGCGGTATATTAAGCAAGGCTTCTGTTGTACATTCTACTGTATCTGTTTTTTTTCTTCATCAGTGAAAAAATGTGGTCTGAAATTCCTAAATATAGACTCCTGTGATTTTGATTTTTACCAGATTTTATTTTTGTTTCTGGTGTCTGTGTGGGAGATCCATTGGTTTGAAAGCTGCTTCATTTTTTCTTCAGAAGACTCGGAAACAGTTTGATTTGATTAATCCAACAACAGTTTTTAAATAACATCATTTAATTTATTTTCAATTAATTCACCTTTTCATGTATTGTTTCAATATAACAAAAAGTGAAAGAACCTGTGGTGCGCCAGTGGTTCTGCCCAGGTAATAAGCTTGACATCATCACCAATATGACCATAATTGTGTCTGTGCGATGTAACAAAAAACAACACAAAATGTTAAAGGTTTCTCTCTTTCTGATTTCTCCCAAACATTTTTTTTCCTCAGAAGCAAAAAAGATTTTAGAATCATTTTTTATGTCATTCAGCTTTCTTATTTTCATTTATTTCATCTTTGTTTTAATTAACATTTCATTCCTTTATCTCTTTCCTCCTAATATTCTGTGTTGTAATGAAGATATATATGAGCCAGCTCCAAAAGACAATACAACCGAACATGGATTTAATTAAGTAGGTAAAAAGTTTAAAAGGTACATGCACTAACTGCTAAAGACAGTGTCCAATTCTAAGCTTGTTTGCTTTCTAAACTAGATTGGTATTCTAAATAAGTTATAAACTTTAAACCATTTATAATGCTTACATTATAGATTTTTTAAAAACTGTGCTAACCTGTTTCACATTATTTTAATATTGAGACTTTTATATTTCTACTCATGTATTTAAATTTTAACCTAATAATACTTAATTCAGGTTAAACTGAATTGAATTTGGCGTCATATAACTTATCAAGTGCTGGTATGCCGTAAAACCCTTAAATACAAATTACATAAAAAGGTACACAAAGATGTCAGAAAGGATGGCAGTTAGATTGCTGTGTACAATTGACACATGATGACACACTACAAACAACAGATCAAACCATTTAAACAATTACAGTGCATAAAGGCCCTGTCCGAGAAACTTTACCTCTCTTGTATGTATTGTTATTTTCACAAGCTTACGATACAAACATTTGTGTTGCAACAAATATGGTAAAAATCAATTGTAATTAACAAATGTTATTTCATTATTATTTTAGCACAAAAAAAAGAGACTCAAGGCATAAAAGTGAATAGTATTCAATCCAAGCACCCCAGATATGGCAGTCAACCACCCTAACTATAAGGCCACAGTCAACCCCCCTAACTGTAAAGCTACAGTCAACCACACTAACTGTAAGGCTACAGTCAATGCCCCTAACTGTAAGGCTACAGTCAACCACACTAACTGTAAGGCTACAGTCAACCCCCCTAACTGTAAGGCTACAGTCAACCCCCCTAACTGTAAGGCTACAGTCAACCCCCCTAACTGTAAGGCTACAGTCAACCACACTAACTGTAAGGCTACAGTCAACCACCCTAACTGTAAAGCCACAGTCAACCACACTAACTATAAGGCCACAGTCAACCACCCTTACTATAAGGCCAGTCAACCACCCTAACTGTAAAGCCACAGTCAACCACCCAAACTATAAGGCCACAGTCAACCACACTAACTGTAAGGCTACAGTCAACCACCCTAACTGTAAAGCCACAGTCAACCACCCTAACTATAAGGCCACAGTCAACCACCCTTACTATAAGGCCAGTCAACCCCCTAACTATAAGGCCACAGTCAACCACCCTAATTATAAGGCCACAGTCAACCCCCCTAACTATAAGGCCACAGTCAACCCCCCTAACTATAAGGCCACAGTCAACCCCCCTAACTATAAGGCCACAGTCAACCCCCCTAACTATAAGGCCACAGTCAACCACCCTAACTATAAGGCCACAGTCAACCCCACTAACTATAAGGCCACAGTCAACCTCCCTAACTATAAGGCCACAGTCAACCACCCTAACTATAAGGCCACAGTCAACCACCCTAACTATAAGGCCACAGTCAACCACCCTAACTGAAAGGCCACAGTCAACCATCCTAACTATAAGGCCACAGTCAACCCCCCTAACTATAAGGCCACAGTCAACCCCCCTAACTATAAGGCCACAGTCAACCCCCTAACTATAAGGCCACAGTCAACCACCCTTACTATAAGGCCACAGTCAACCACCCTAACTATAAGGCCACAGTCAACCCCCCTAACTATAAGGCCACAGTGAACCTCCCTAACTATAAGGCCACAGTCAACCACCCTAACTATAAGGCCACAGTCAACCACCCTACAGTCAACCACCCTAACTATAAGGCCACAGACAACCACCCTAACTGAAAGGCCACAGTCAACCATCCTAACTATAAGGACACAGTCAACCACCAGTCATCAACCATTCTTAAGTCCAAGTCATGACTTAAGCCTAAGTCTCAATTTTTTTGCCAACAAAAAATAAGCATATATATGAAGTGTCAATGTGATTTTAAGCTGAAAGTAACAAAGTTAAAGTGTCATGCAAAAATACAGGCATGTAACTATCATGTATAATGAAGATATTGTAGATTGAAATTCATGACTTCTTACTTAAGAATGGTTGGTAAAAACTGGCCGTAAAGGTGGTATCCGACGGTTTGCTTACATTTTATATATTTAGTATGTAAATAAGTCGATGTCTAATTTTAAGGAGGAATGCTAATATTCCTCCTTAAAATTAGACATCGACGTCACAGCAGATGACGTGGATGAACTAAAACATAAGTGGTCACATGGTTTTCTTAGTTTAAAGATAGCTAACTGCAGCGTGGCTCAGGTAGGAAATACATGTTTGTAATGAAGATTGTGGCATTATGGTTCACTTTTCCGACAGGTGTAGGACACCATCAAAAACAACATTTTCCGAGATCTGTTCAGATAATAATGGTTTACTACGATAAATAATGAAAATATTTTTGGTCTATACTGTCGGGTACCACCTTTAATGAGGCAGGTATAGTGGTACAATTTTGTCTGGTGTGTGATTTAATTAAGAAATCTTTTTTTACCAAGTCAACCACCTATTGTATGTATTCAGTACCTGAGTACTGGTTCTACCCAGGAAGTGGACAGTCCAGAGGGATTAATATAAGTTAAAAGAACTTGTTTCCCAATCGACTATAAATAAATAGGTTCGAACTAAATTAAACTAAACTATTGTATGTAAATAAAGCAACTTATATGATGTATATAAGCATTCCTACCAGCAAGGGAGATAACAAGTGTATTTTCTTTTCAATTCAAAAACAGGAAATTGATAGAATCACATTGCCGCACAAAATACTGAAATATATTCATGTTTACTGATCTATTAAAATATGAGGTCAAACTAAAAAACAAATGCCACGGAGCATTCTACAACTTGAACTTAATCTTTTTTTTATTTTTTTGTTTGAAGTTGTGAATATATGCATGCCACTTAGTTAAAGCTACTTGGTCGCAGTTTAGTATTGGTACAGAACATAACTATAGAAACCCATAATCCACATCTTATATTTATTTATATCATTATCAAAGTTTATGTGACATATATTCCTGTTAGTAAAATTCAGAGATATACCAATTTCTTGAATTTGAAATAGTTAAAAGCTGTCAAAAAAAACATTGCAACAAAATTTTGCAATCTTTTGCATGAAATAAAATCTAGTGATCAGAGGTTTTGTTTTGATTCCATTATATATTGTGGTTTGACAATTGTTTATTTATTTATTTTTTAAATTAGCGACAAACAAAATTAACATCTGTGACCATGTTGCATTTAAGTCCATAGTGAGTGTGATCATACAATATTCATAGTCATTTCCTATGTATGTTGTGAAGTTATAGGATGTATAATGCATAGTTTTAGGTCAATGTGTAGCTATATCTGTGGCTAAGGTTATACAAGTTCAAGTGTAAGACCGGCATATTTGATAGGTCAGATTGAAATCTCCATTTGATTCTAACGAATCAGATGCCTCATTATCCACCTCCATCAAGTTGTTTCTTTGTTTATCGGGTTTATTGTCCCACCAACAGTATTTCAGTTATCAGATGTTGTTCACTTGAAGCATTTATAGTGCTGCCTTCATTGTGTATAGCATACAGTGAACACCATTTGTGATACCACTCCCAGTCACATTATCCTGAGACCAGGCTAACCAGTTGTGGAACTACCCTTATATTTGCTTGAGCCTTAGCAAGGGAGCTATACCACTACCATTTTTAATGACTTAAGAATATAGTGGCCCAGGATCGAACCCAGGGCTGCCCTTACCTTGAGCCGATGCTGTACCGACTCCTATACCAGATCTGGTCCATCAAGTTGTATAACCTTAGTCACAGGTTTCATGTACCAGTCCTGTATACTTTATTATAGTTATCATATTTTACGATTTACTGATGAAGTTTATTGCAGTGTATGACCTTCAGTCACATGCTACATTAAAATATTTTCTTCAACAGTATTTTATTACATTTGAAAGGCGTTAACATACACTTCTGCTACACATTTTTCATATTTCATGTACTCATTTTTACATTTAAAGACTGAGATCATTTTTGTTTCAGATTCATTGACTCTAAACATACAATCTATCCATCCCATATAAATGTTTGATTTTCATTGAAACACTAGAAAAAAAGTTTACACAATTTTCTCAATCTTATGACTGTCAACAGACTAATATCTAAAAAAAAAATGTACATATAGCGTTACCATGCTTGTTTTTAATACTGTCCCATCGGGAGCTGGCTGATCAGGATCTACACTTTTTGCCTAAGCTTGATGAATTCATACTTGGTAGGCTATAAGATAGATGCCCAAATGACATAGGAAAAAATGCTCTTTCTATCAGACATCACATATTTTATTTGTTACATTAAGTAAATAAGACAAACTGTTCTTTTATTTGTGTAGTATGTTAATGTTTATAAGTAAGCAAGAAAATCTATTTTATGTTTGTGGTAATGAATTAATTGCTTGATGATTATTTGATTCAACACACAGCACAGTTTGAATAAAGAATTCAAATGCACAACTTCTTAATGTAGACAGCAAAATTCTGTGCAAACTTCCTACAGCATTTTCCTATAAAACTTTAATTGACAGTTGTATTAACCCTTTTTTCCATTGCTAGTTGGGATGAGGCCCCACCAGCAGTGCGTACCAGACCAGAGGCTGGTGAGATATCAGAGAAGTTGAAGGAAGATGTTGTGGGAAATCTGATGCGAGGTGAGGTGGCGCCCCCTACCGTGAGAGAAACCAAGCTTCCACCACACATGCAGACAGCAGAGACACCGTAAGTATTGTGTACAGCAGGTATTCTTATCCAAAAGTAACCTTGTGTGATTTGTTCAAATCCAGTATTAAATAAAAGTTACCTCCTAGTAATTTTATGAAAAAATAAGATGTATTGATAAAATCAAGGCATCAAATAAATCAGCAAGATCTGGCTTTTAGTAGTCTGATCAGGATCTACACTTTTTTCAGGGGGCGCCTTTGGTGTAGTGTTAGAGTTGCCATTTTGCAACTCCTCTCCTTGCCACTCCTCTGGCTGCTTAGCCTCCCACTGCATAGGTTCAAGTCCAGTTTGGGGCGAAGGACATGTGGGAAGGTCATCAAGCTGACCTTCAGTGAGCCGGTGGGACAACCCAGACATTTGTTTGGGGTTGTCCTTCACCAAAATCGCTGGGCGGCGCTATAATGATCCTAATTGGTCGCTGCGATGTATCTCAAAATACAAACACTTTTTTTCATTAGCCTGACATGTGCTTCAGCTCTTAAAGAGCTAATGTTAAAGTCATGCTGACCTTTTTTAGGCAAAAAATATGGCATCCATTGCAGAATGTGTAGGCATTTACATGTAACTCTTCTTTTCCTAAGCCCCTTACTGCCTAGGTTCTAGTCATGATAGGTGAAAAAACTTTCATTAAGTTTGAAAGTATAATCAAAATCAGCCAGTATGTTGTTCAACCCATGCGGCAAACATAACAATACAAACAGTACAAAACATGACAAATGTGGAAATGATTATACGTAAATCTTTATACGTGCTGCATATTACAACGATACGACTACAACTTAACTCAGTTTACTACAAAAACAAAGCCAATATGACCGACCGCAATAGCTTAGTTGGTAGAGTGTTGGCTTGCGGATCGGGAGGTTGCAGGTCCAAACCCCGGCCAGGTCAAACCAAAGACTTCAAAGTTGGTAGTAGTGGCTTCCCTCCTAACGCTCGAGGCTAAGGGGACAGCCTTATGCCTGACTCGTCGGTGTCAGTATAATGGACCGGCCGGGTTCAGTCCCTGGGTACCTCATAAGTGCCCCTGTACTATAATCATAGAAATGTTGTTGCACAGTATCAGCCAATATGCCGGCAAATCCCAAAGCCAATATACTGGCACAGTGTTGTGATAATATTAACTGGTAAATACCTTCAAATTTATATATGCTAATGAAGTTGGCCTTTATTATACTAACATATGAGCACTAAATCTACATACTACAAATAAGCGAAGGTCTTGTAGGTGATCTGCAGTGTACTGGTGGTACTACCAAGACATTTACTGGAGTCCTCTTCCATCAATGAAAGCTGGGTTTCAGCATATAGGCCATATGTGGGTAGCTGTGACGTATTTCAGTAACAGTAAACAAAAAGTATTGAATTATGTAACGAGCCTTGGAAGATCTAAACTAAATAATCTTTGTATGTCATTTGTATTACAGAAAATAATTTCTGTATTTACTCATGTTTGAGTCTAAAGAAATAAGATTTTGAACACTACCTATATTGTTACACAGTACAAGTCGCGAAAAAAGTCTCTCTTAATGTTCATTCTTTCAAGATCTATAAATAAGCCAGTTAGTGATCTCTGCTTATAATAGATAGAGGGGTTTACCCGGATGACAATATAACATTATATCATACGTTAGTTGTCACATGGTTTTCTTAATTCTTAAAATAGCTATCTATGTGTGGCTCAGATAGGAAATACCTGTTTGCAATGACGGGTGAGGATTAATGCTTTACTGTTCACACACATCTGGTGCATCAATGAGCAGCATTTTGCACGACCTTTTCGGGTAACAGTGACTTAATTAGTTAGTTGAGAAACAATTTATTTGGTCCAAACTGTAAGATACCACTTTTAAAAATGGAAAGTGAAAAAAAGAAGTAATTTTTTGTTTCTTAACAAATACCTTTTTAAACTCTTGCCAGCTGATACAAAGCCTGCCAATTTATCTTTAAGGTTTGAGTAAGTTATTCAATCAGTACATCCAAAGAGCTTTTCATACATAATGGTGTCTTTTTGTAATTTTGCCAATGTTTTAATGTTGTAGAAATAATACCAGACTACCTATTCGTCTAAGGAATTATTCTCCTTAAAGTATTAAAGTTTCTTAAGACTTTCAGTGACTATGAAAATAAATATGACATAAATTTTTTGTATTTTGTACTTTCTTTACTATTGTTTAATTGACTTAACTACTTTTGCTGTTCAAATATGTATCTTAATAAAGTAAAAGTTCTAAGTTTGAATCTTACCCCTTATTATGACACATTTATTTATAAGCACAACAAATTCAAAGTTATTTGGTGACAATTACATGAAAAGTAAACAATACATAATTCTACAGACTAGGGTGTAAATAGTGCAGATCATGAATGGACAGCTGCCTGTAAGAGCTGGGTAAACTGGAACGACAATACTTGCCTTAGTGTTATCATCTTGCACTCAGCAGACTAAGTGCTTATACACCATGATTTACCTCAAGTAACTGATCAGTGTATGTCTGACACAGGGATCAGTTTTTGCCAAAATAATAATAAATTTAAACCTATTTGTTTATAGTTGATTGGAAATGAGGTCTTTTTAGCCAATAGTACATGTCATCACCCTAATAACCCATTGCCTGGGTGCAATCAGTACTGCGTACTCGGTAGTAAGTACCTGGGACAATGTGCAGTAAAAAGACATGCTCAGGGACAGACATCTCATGGTTGTTAGGGCTTTGAACCTAGAACCCTCAGATCTGGAGCAGTGTTAACCACAAGACCATGGAATCTCACACAAGATCTCTATGGCTAAGGTCTGGGTTGAAGGACCTTGATGAGAGGGCAGAGGTTACAATTAGATAACCAGTAAGTCCCTCCGTCTCTCATTGTGAGAGAAATTTAAGACCCATATGGCCTATGGTCTTATGGTTAGTGTGATAAATTCATGATCTGAGGGTTCCAGGTGCAAACCTTATACTTGGCACGAGCAGGATTTTTTACTACTCATTGCCCCAATTAGTTACCAACTGAGTACCCAGGAAGTGAGCTTCAAGGACTACAGAGGAAACCAGGGCTTAAAGATGGTATCCAACAGTTTGGTTATACCAAATAGATGTAACAATATCTGACCTCTGTTTGAGGTATTTGTGCATAATTTTGGCAGAAACAATCATACTTTAGAGTCTAACCTTCAACGATATTCAACAATATCTCAATTTTAGGGCAGTAAAACTTGTTTAATCAACACTAAAAATGTTCATTCTTTTCAAATCTATAAATAACAACTGGGATTCCTGCTAAAAATAGACATCGATGTCACAGCAGATGACGTGGATGAACTAAAACATAAGTGGTCATGTGGCTTTCTAAGTTTGAAATCAGCTAACTGTGGAGCGTGGCTTAGATAAGAAAATAAATGTTTGTAATGACGATTGGTTTACTTTTCAGACAGGTTTAGGACATCAATAAACAGCATTTTGCAGTATCCGTTTAGATACTAGTAGGCTATTAAGATGATTAATTAAAATATTTTTGGTCCAAAGTATCCGATACCACCTTTAAGTAATCCTGCTTGTGTAAATCAATTACAAATAAAAAATCGTGGTGCAAATGGGTTTGCTATACTGCTAGAAATTTAAAGTATGCACTGGTCTTTCTTAAACAAAGAAATGTCCAGGAAATGAAAATATTTATTTGTATAATGTTTCAGTCGTCCCCAGACAAGCCCAGTCCGCATGCGTCCTGAAGGTATGACCAACTACATGAAGAACCATTCATCAGAGATGTCGGCGATCATGCATGGAGAGGCGACACCCTCCCGTAATGTTAAAAAACAAAATAGAATGATGATGAGATCTGAAGATTGGTAGACCTTTTATCTCAAGATAGACACTCTATCTCTGTGTAGGATATAATCCAGCTTTTCATTGGCTGGAAGTTCATGCTTTTTATTGTAACCTGGTTTTTAATTGATCAATGTGAATATATTTTTTGTATTTGTATTTATACAAACTGCCACCTGATTGGTTGAGGATATTTCTGTCTTTTTTTTTTTTTGTAAAATGCCATTTGATTGGTGGATTTAAGTTAAAGCATGTTCATAATTTCTTTTTTGATGGAGACTATAAAATATACAATTAGATGCATAATAGACCTTATAAGAGGTAAAGAAAGTTATAAAACTGTACCATAGACATTTTGTATTCACTTAATTATGAATAACATTCATTCATTAAAAACATAAGTTTTTTCAGCAGTTTGCTGATGTATCTCCCCATTTCTGCCACTGCTTTCAAAGTCCTGTTCTACCAAAAGGAATTGCAAACATCATTGTTTTGTTCTTGCACAGCAAATAAAAGTGCCATGCCAAATTGAATTTTTCCTGTTACAAAAAGCAGCCATGATGCTTGGCTGTCCTTTCAGCAAATATTAGCCAGTATGTATTGATCAGTTTGTTTACTCTCAATTGATCTTTTGCATCACTTTGTTTTAAGGTATTGTTTCCTGCTGTTTTCTCATTTGAATGTTATAATTATTTGTGTACATTGTATTGATATTTTTAGCAATTCCGGACCAAATCTATTTGTATTTGCTATGTTTCTTCTCGCTTGTAATTTTACATGAAACGATTACTGCTATTTTAGTGGTATTTAAATTTTGGTCTTATTTAGCTTTGATCTTATTTTTACATCTGCAACCCTTTACTAAGAAAAATAATGAACCTAACTATTTATCACATAAACCCTCCACAAACTTTAAATGTCTTATAACGAAAGAGGAGTGTATAAATCCTCATAGCTGCAATGTGTTCACACAATGCTCTTTGGTGATATTATCTTATAACAATGTAGCCTGGCTTTTTTTCTTTGCTATTTTGAAATTTATGAAGAGTAGCTGTAAAGCAGGTTTGGTTCTAATGATATATGAATATTGTTATTGAAGTTAGATAAGATTTTTGAAGAAGAATAAATGAAGCTATTAATAGATATTTTGATTGTTTTTTATTTGCATTGTGATTGGTCAGAATTTTGCAGTTGTATTACACATTGCCTTCCTTTGTGACTTAGCTCGACAAGCCCTGCCTACAGTTGTGAAAGATTCTTGCTGTTGATTATCATACTAAAATTGATGATAGCACTGCAAGCATTGTGGTTTGCACTGCTTTTGAAAATTGCTGTTTTTTCGCAAAGCAAATTCAAAACATGACCAAATCACAAAGTCACATTTTAGATACTGACTGATGTTGGAAATAAACCTTCATACATAAGTGTTGTTTCAGCTGACCTGACTCGTCGCAGATTTTAACTTTCAATGTAGTGGCCATTATGTAGAAGGTTAGGCATCATAAAGAAGTTGGTTGACCCATAAATCAGTTTACAGCAAGAGTGTAGGTCGCAAATCTCTCTATGCTGGTTATGTCAAATGTACCATGTTTAACATACTGGGTGTTGATATTGTTGTGATCTAACGGTCCATTACTAAATGTGTCTTTCAACATGACATGCAATTTTCAATAAGTTAATATCTTATGCATTGAGTTTATATAGGCTTAACATAAAAATGTGCTTACATTTAATCTTTTTTGCATTGGCCTATTTTTGCATTTGACTATTGTTTCATATTAAAATCATGCAAAATATATTAGTCATATTGAACACTGTGTCAGACATTTACCAATTAGTAGGATAGCTTTCACTGTCAAGATGTAACTAGGTTTTCACATCTTGTACTTTGAATAAAAAAAGAAACATAAACCAACATTCGGTACATGGTGGTTAGACTATGAGGATTATGTGCTGCCAGGCTACTTTTGATCCACAGGGCAGTCTTCATAAGAGTTGTCTGATACTTTGGCTTTTCTCTATGGCTGGCTGAGGCACATGGCTGAGAAATCAACAATAGTTGTGCATCAGCTACATGTGAACTTTTTCAGAGGCCAAATGGGGAGATTTGTTAATTTCACATAAAGAATGAAGTTATGTTTCCAAGTTGGGAGATTTCTGAAAATGTGTAAAACACACATCATTTTCAAATATTTTTTCCCTCCAAAGTGGGACAGTTCACATGTATGCAGCTAATTGTTATATATAGGTTTGGTATGACTGAATGTCAAGTGTACAAGCCTCAGACTATTGCACATTATTTATACTCTGTAACAACCTGAGAAATGGAATATAATAAAGGTTGTCAGGAGGCATGTATTTACAGATATTGTTGTGTTTTTTTAACTGCGAAGTGTTCTAGCTGCCAAACAATGTCTGTTTGTTTTTTACTTTTTGTAGTTATTGTAAGCTTTTATTAAAAGATCTGATTATAATATTAAAGTTATTAAATAAGCTTATTTAGAACATGGTCTGTTTTTTTTTCAACTTCTCATTTTGTTTGTTTTTGTTTGCCACATATCATTTGTTGTTTTTATGTTAGATAGAAAAATTACACTTACTTAGTACTTGAATTTAGTTGTTCACTTGTTGAATGCATTTTTCATTAGTCTTTGTTGAAATCTTTTTGCTAGCAATGTTTTATTTTGTGTTCTTTTAAGACTTTTTTTTTAAATTTTAAGAAATGTTTGTGAGCTGTGATAGAATGACTAGCTGTTTAATTTGTAAATGTTTTTTTTGCCTCATCATAAATGGACATATGTTATATGTGAAATAAGATCACTGCATAAATTGAGAGAATTTTGTGTAACATGTAAACATTGTAATTACAGTGTACTGAACAGACCTTATATAATCATGACAGTGGAGCTACACACTTGTGGAGATGGTTATACACTTTCCATCTGCCTGCCATGGAAAAAAAGAACAATGGGCCACCTTTTGTATAAAATCTTTTTTTAGCTTACATTGGTCTGAGACTATACAAATCTGATTGGAGAAAATTCAAATTCATTTTAAGATCTAACCAATCAGATGCTTGAGATGTATCTCATTCTTAAGCTGTGTTTAGCTGACTTGTAATGTTGGTGGTCTTTAAAATCCATCCAGGGTATGTGTTAACTAATAATTAAAACAATTGCCATAGTGATCATACCATTTATTGTGTAAACCCCACTAACATATATTAACCAGTATAAACATTTTAAGTCTGTTTGCTCAATTGCAGTCTTCCAATCTCATTAAAAGTCCCGTCAGAAGTTACTTTTCGATTAACTCCTAAATTTGTTGTTCTTTTTAATATTAACTGGCAATAGAACAATTATATTGTTATTTTCCTTTTTTGGTCTAAATTAATGAAGATCTGCAAATATCAGGTTGTGTTTCTTTGGTATAAATTGTGACTTTTAAACTTCACCTGTCGGGAATACCAGTTGCTAGCGTGTTTAAACATGATACCAAAAAGAATCGTATTAATGTTGTTATGCACATTAAAGATCAACTTTTATTAACAAACTGATACTTATATTTAAATATCTGAGTAAAAAATATGTTTCCATAAAAATGGTACTTTACATTTTTATGAATGTACATTTTTCTAGTATTATCTTTTTCTTTTATTTTATGATAACACTACAATATTAAATCACTCACAACTATGGGTATGTCAAACTGATATCTGATAACATACATATGCGTAACTTAGAAGCAATTACAGAAGTGGTCTATTTCTGACATTCATTTTATGTTGTACTTGTTACAGGGACAGTTTGAAAGTTAGATTTTTTTTGGACTGCTATTACAATGCCCTTTTACACAGATATTTTAACCTTCCCTTCATATAAAATGGCCTACTGCTTTTTGTGATGTCAATTTTTGACAATGTCAACATTTTTACATATGTGAATGTGGCTGTGTTGCCACTGCTCTTGTCTATATTGTGTGTATGTACATTGTATATTCTGTTGATTCAGCCTTGGATGTATACAGTTAAACATGGATTTGTACTACTACTTTGGAGTCTAAAGAAATAGAGTTTAAAGAAAAATGTTCAGAAGCTTTTAGTAGAAGCGATGTCGATAAAGGATTTGATAAATTTGTTTGTATAGACAACACTGGGTAACATTAAAATAACAAAAATAAAGTAAGCTATTATCATTTATCTAGAACACAGTGGTAGTACATTTCATTTTTATAAAGTTGTGTTGTTGGTGCGTTTTTTTTCTCAGAAATGTGTTATGTGGTGTTGCTGTATTGTTTTTAAAATAATTAGGTATGCAAATTTATTACCCAAACCATAACCTTTTACATTTTAACGTGAGTTGTGTAAAAACCTCATGATTTATAACATTTTAACTTGAGTTGTGTACATCTTTGTTTTTACATTGATATATAATATATTTTGTACTTTGTTACTTTCACATCGTTTTGTTTCAAGGTGCTTAATGGTTAGTTAAAATTAGTCACGATCATGATATTAGTCCGTGTAAATACACACCTACCAAACCAAAATAGTAATTTCATTTGCTTATACCATACAGACAATATAAATTACCTTTGTCTGCATGAGGTAAAAGCCTTGTGTATTTGTATGTTTTTGCAATGTTTGATTTTAGATCAAAAAGGAATTATGTTTAATAATTGTATAACATTAAAAAAAATATTCTGTAAAGCTTAAACACATTGATATTGCAAATTTTCTTGATCTTTTTGTAAGTTAACAGACTTGAAAGGAACATCCTACTTTTTAAAGGTTTGTTGTAAGGTTTACTGACACACATATAAGATTTTTCGTGGAAAATGTATTTACAGCATTATAATTAATTAATAATCTTATAAATATGATATATAGTAAATGTATTTAAAAATCTTTACTCATTTTGAAAACCTTTTGTCAGTAAAGAAACATGTGACAAATGATATTAAGTTTATAGAATAGGAAGAAAAAGTTTTATGCAGAGAAAGTGTGTTTAAAGCAAAGAAAAAAGTATATTGTGAACAAGAAAGATTTGCACATAAATACACAAACTGACTAAACTTTTTCTGTATATAATTATAATATGGACATATTTCACTTTTGAAAGTGAACATTCCTATTGCTTTCCATGTCCAATAAGATTGTCTTCAAATATTGCTTGAGTATTTGGCTTGTCACTTTTATCAAAGAATAAATGTTTAAAGGAATATTGTGTTGAACATTTTTGTTGTCTCCTAGTGCTGTGGTACCATAAAGTGTCATAAGAAAGTAAAATATTTCTGAAGGCAAAATTAGAAACTTTCTTTATAAAACACATTGTAAGGCTTCAGAACAATTTTTTTTGTACAGAACTTGTTTGTTGGGTTTATCGTCCCACAGTCCCAACAGTATTTCACTTATCTGAGACAGAGTCCACTTGCTGGAGATATATGCTGCCTTCACTGTGTATAGCATGCCGTGAACACCTGGCATGATACCACACCCAGTCACATTATCCTAACACCGGGCCAACCAGTCGTGGAACTACCCTTATATTTGCTTAAGCGTTAACAAGGGAGCCATATCACTACCATTTTTAATGATATTGGTATGTCAGTGCACGGGATCGAACCCTAGGCCTCCCGTACCTGGAGCAGACGCTATCAGGTCCCGTTTATACAGAACTGTTATATGCAGAACTATCATAGCATGAGATAATGCTATAAAAAATATTCCCCTGTTCCTGACAATATAAATTGCCAGCCAGTAAACTTAATACAATAATTATGTTGATTCCACTTTTTCATTCCTGCAGCAATTAATTACATGCATTTAGATCACTCCTGCAGTACCTACAAATCCACAACATATCTACCTTCATCTGTTCAGTGGATTACTTTTGCAGTGCCTACAAATCAACAACATGCCTACCTTCATCTTTCAAATGGATCACTCTTGCAGTGCCTACAAATCCACAACATGCCTGCCTTTATATGTTCTATGGATCACTCCTGCAGTGCCTACAAATCCACAACATGCCTACCTTCATCTAGTTAATGGATCACTCCTGCAGTACCTACACATTCACAACATGGCTACCTTCATCTTATCCATGGATCACTCCTGCAGTGCCTACAAATCCACAACATGCCTACCTTCATCTTATCCATTGATCACTCCTGCAGTGCCTACAAATCCACAACATGGCTACCTTCATCTTATCCATAGATCACTCTTGCAGTGCCTACAAATCGACAACATGCCTACCTTCATCTTATCCATTGATCACTCTTGCAGTGCCTACTTATCCACAGCATGCCTACCTTGAATTGTTCAATGGATCACTCTTGCAAGGCCTACAAATCCACAAAAAGCCTACCTTCATCTAGTCCATGGATCACTCCTGCAGTGCCTACACCTCCACAACATGCCTAGCTTGAATTGTTCAATGGATCACTCTTGCAGTGCCTACAAATCCACAAAAAGCCTACCTTTATCTTATCCATGGATCACTCCTACAGTGCCTAAAAATCCACAACATGCCTACCTTGAACTGTTCATAGATCACTCTTGCAGTGCCTACAAATCCACAACATGCCTACCTTGAACTGTTCAATGGATCACTCCTGCAGTGCCTACAAATCCACAACATGCCTACCTTGAACTGCTCAATGGATCACTCTTGCAGTGCCTACAAATCCACAACATGTCTACCTTCATTTTATCCATGGATCACTCCTGCAGTGCCTACAAATCCACAACATGCCTACCTTTATCTTATCCATGGATCACTCTTGCAGTGCATACAAATCTACAACATGCCTACCTTCATCTTATCCATTGATCACTCCTGCAGTGCCTACAAATCCACAACTTGCCTACCTTTATCTTATCCATGGATCACTCCTGCAGTGCCTACAAATCCACAACATGCCTACCTTTATCTTATCCATTGATCACTCTTGCAGTGCCTACAAATCCACAACATGCCTACCTTTATCTTATCCATGGATCACTCCTGCAGTGCCTACAAATCCACAACATGCCTACCTTTATCTTATCCATGGATCACTCCTGCAGGGCCTACAAATCCACAACATGCCTACCTTTATCTTATCCATGGATCACTCCTGCAGTGCCTACAAATCCACAACATGCCTACCTTTATCTTATCCATGGATCACTCCTGCAGTGCCTACAAATCCACAACATGCCTACCTTGAACTGTTCAATGGATCACTCTTGCAGTGCCTACAAATCCACAACATGCCTACCTTGAACTGTTCAATGGATCACTCCTGCAGTGCCTACAAATCCACAACATGCCTACCTTCATCTTATCCATGGATCACTCCTGCAGTGCCTACAAATCCACAACATGCCTACCTTCATCTTATCCATGGATCACTCCTGCAGTGCCTACAAATCCACAACATGCCTACCTTTATCTTATCCATGGATCACTCCTGCAGTGCCTACAAATCCACAACATGCCTACCTTCATCTTATCCATGGATCACTCCTGCAGTGCCTACAAATCCACAACATGCCTACCTTCATCTTATCCATGGATCACTCCTGCATTGCCTACAAATCCACAACATGCCTACCTTTATCTTATCCATGGATCACTCCTGCTGTGCTTACAAACTGGTATACTCTCATTGTTTTGACATAGGCTTCTTCCCAGCTTGGTATAAGAGCTTGTCATGACATAAATATTTATTGCTTTATTAAGAGGAAAGTTTATTTCTCTGTCTGCATCCTGATAATCTGTTATCTGCATTTCTTATACAGAATTTGTATATTCTAAATTACTTCCTACTTTGAAGAAGGTTATAGCTTTGGATAACACAACATAATGAATGAGCAATAGAACTGACTGTATTAAATATTTTTGAGTAATACATAAAGTATAATTTTCCTTCATTGTGTTGTGTATATTGGGTTTGTCTATAAGTGGACATGAAGGTATTGTATAAGCCACATGGTCTTTCATAGTCTCTGTTAATATTAATAAGCAATCACCTTATATGATATATATATATATATATGTTTTCGTATAAAGTTGTAGCTAAATAGTAAAATGATGTAATTACCTATATAAGGTGTTTTGTAAAAGCTGTCACATTGACTTGTTTTTGGATGGTTTGCTATGTATTATTTGTACTGACAGACCGATAGGCCTTTTGTAATGAATAAAGTATCTATCATAAGGATTGGGATGGGATTAGCCGGCATTTTTGCCGATACTGCGCAGCGACATTTCTATCATTATAGCACAGGGGGACTTATGAGGTGCCCAGGGACTGAACCCGGCTGGTCCATTATACTGACACCGACGAGTCGGGCGTAATGCTGTCCCCTTAGCCCCGAGCGTTAGGAGGGAAGCCACTACTACCAACTTTAAAGTCTTTGGTTTGACCCGGCCGGGGTTCGAACCCACGACCTCCCGATCCGCAAGCTGACGCTCTACCACCTGAGCTATTGTGGTCGGTTCTATCATAAGGAATATAACATAATAGAATCAACATAGATAGACAAACCTGTTTTATTCAACATTTTGAAACCATAAGCCAATTATGTGATGTTAGATGACAGAAAAAAGCAAATACAAATATGAATAATGGACACAATTGATAGAAAAAAACTATGAAGATGTAATGACAGTTGAAAGAAAAAACTGATTGAAGAACTAGACAATGACATAATAAGGAATTATGAACACATACATAGTGCTTGATTACTTAGCAAAAAAATAACAGTTTAGTAGAAAAGGTGAACCATTTAGTTGAAAGTTGACCTTGAGTGACCAAGACTCCAATAAAATCTTGTTGAAGATCCCTTACCAGTGTTAAATAATAATAATAATATTAAATGAAAGAGTGATACAAAAGGGATAGTTTTGCTTGTATACAATTGTGCTGTTTTTGCTTCATTTTTTTGTAATGACCATATTCAATATATTGAGGATTTTCATAAATCTACCAATCTACCAAAGTTAGTCGCAAATACAATACAATGATTAATTAAGAGGATATAAAATAAAAGATGGCCAAATTTTGTAGAAATTCTTTGTTGACACTTGTAGATTTATTTGATTTACTTTTAAAAGGTAAGGGATCATGAAAAACAATAGTAACTTTATAATCACCCTATAATCACAGTACTGTTATAAAAATCTCATTAACTTATGCAAGCTTGAACCAATTCAATATTAGCTATTTTGTAAAATCACTGAGGGGTAAAGTATAGTTTACCTTAACAACAATTATCAAAAACACGTGTTTTTGATTTTTTTTTTAAATTTTTATTGTGAAGATAGACAGAAAACTACTTATTTGTACATTGGCATGTAAGCCAACTAATTTCGACACATAGAAGCCTTATATTTTGGCAGAGTTTTGGCAAGAACTGCACTGAGGTATGAAATTGAACACAACTTACAATAGTTATATAATTCATTTATAATGGTGTGTAGATCTAACTAACTTTATACAATTTATGGAGACTAGATAGTGCTTAATCTGAATTCATATTGCATTCAACATTACTGTAGTTTGTATATGACTCAATAAGCAAGTACAGCTGTATAAATGGCAAGATAGCAAAGGACTATTCTGATATTTGAATGTTCAAAATAAGGCTACTTATAGAACTTTATTTAGAGCAAATAAATGTAAACTTAACCTATAAATAAGACTAGATGCTTCATCATAGCAAAAGAAAAATAAATACTATGTAACTTGTACAAATTTGGCCATAATACAAAAACAATTTAGATTTAAGACAATATATCAATATTATGACAGCTCCTTTGCTGGTTATTTGCTGTTTAATAAACAATTATCTGGTTGGAAAATTAATTCATATTCATATAAAACATGTTTACAAAGTTTTTATTATGTGTATTTTGCCAGGTAGCATATTCAAGCATGTATGTGACTAGAAAATTATGTAATGTACTTTGAAAAGAGGTAAATACGTAGATGATTTTAACTAGGGATTTGGCTTCAAATGATAATGATTTTAATATTACATGACTAGAATTTTTTATATTGAAATATCAATATGCACTACCATATGTTTTAAGAATGTCATTAGGAATAAAATAAGCAAGGACTGTTCACAGATTAAAATATTAAGAGTTTATAGAAATAACAAGAACTACAAAGAAATACAAAGATGCACAGTGTTGCAGAGGCTTCTATAAACTGAAACAACTGATTTATTATATAAAGAAAGAAAAAAAGAATTTCCTGTACTAAATGAATGTACCATTTCTTACACAAAGTCAGTAATATTTGACAGTCTGAATAACATTTATGCCATTAAAATTATTATTAAAACAGACAAACTTTTACTTAACACAAAACATGTTGTAATTTTTCCCACAAAATTCCACCAATGCTTGTTGAGCTATTTCAATCGTAGATTATGAAAAGGCATTTAATAGTCTACTGGTCACCTAGAAACAGATTCTATGTACAGGAGACTTATATATGCACTTTTAAATCAGTGCAAAAATAATTATCTTACAAGTTATTTAAATAAACATGTTCAGTTTACTGCAAATGCTAATTGGTATAACCGGAATGCTTTTTACCCTTCAAGCTGAGAAGAAATGCCATCAGTTTTGAAATAAGTGGTACAGCAAATGACAACTAATTCAAATTATTCCTTGCCTGTCTGCTACTTTGATTACTTGTTTGAGTTTTGTTACATTGCACTGACACAAATATGGTCATATTGGTGAGAACCAGGTAATTATTGGTGGAGGAAGACCCCAGACTTATGCTTGGGTAGAACCATTGGCACACGGCTGGTTAGCTACAAAAGCCTACCCACATGAAAGTTCTCGCCCATCCATGACTCAAACCCACAGGGTGAGGGGCTGAGGAGTTACCCTAACCGCTTGGCCACGGGCAACCCTTATGTTACTTGTATTATACTTCTGGAAAATATGCCCTACGAAGGTACCAGCAGATTATAAGCAGTCCTTTGCACATACTGTGTGGATAAGTCATTGGTTAAATGATGCATGTCTTGTTTCAACGAGTATTAATTTCTCCGAAGAATTCACCCAGGCTAACAATGCCTCAGTATCTCAGTAAAAAGATCAAGAGTGAGGTTTGACAGCTACACCTAAAAAAGCAAATAACTTGCTTATGGCTTACAGCAACAAGTTAAATTACAAATGCTGTATTGTAGCATACGTACATGTACTAACGTAGTTGTGAAGTAAAATAAAATTTTACTGAGTTTTAAGTATAGTTTAATATAGTATGAAAGATTACTAGTTTTAATTTAGTTCTTGTGCCAGGTTGCTTAAAATAAATGTGAAGAAAATGTGTGTTGCCCAATACATGGTAGAAAAACATTTCATTATGAAACAAATACATTCTGCTGACATATGAACTATCTCTTTTTCTAATTACAATGAATTTTCTTTTGCAATTAAAAACTGAAACAGAGTATAGCATTATTCAAGGTAAGATGTTTTCTTGTATTATTTAATTTTACACAAACTTTGTGGTAAAATACTGAAATAAATTTGTTTTCATCCTTTTTTAAAATTGAAATAGAAAGGTAGAACAGGAAATGTTAATAAACAACAAATAATAGGGATATATAAATATAGAAATCACAAGTCACAATAGAATAAACAATGCAAAAGAACAATACACAAAAAACCACTATAAATCACCACTACGGAAATGTATTATCAAATCAAGTGTGTTTTATAACTTACACAATTGTTTTTCATACATTCTTGTCAAATGAAATTTTTTTAATCAATCATATTATTACGTTTTTTTATTAATGTAAAGGAAAATATGAAAATGAAATAACAATTCATAAAACACTCTTAAAAGCTTCAACTAATATCAAACGCTACATAAATGATCTCAACTTCAACAATTAGCAAACAATAAAAGTATGGCATTAATAAAATGTTATCATACTTTATTTTATAAAAGTTAAGAATTGCACTGGTTAGGAAATTTTCAAGTGAGTATATAACATGCTGCTTTTTAAACTTTCTAATATAATAAATAGCATAAAAGCTTTACAGCCATGGCTCAACTCCTGGCATCTTTGCTCCTAGATATCGTAAATCAATAACCTGATTCTGACCTTTATGTTTGTTAATTGGGTACATTGTCTCACCAACAGTATTTCAGTCATCAGGAGAGTGTCCACCTGAAGCCATTACAGTGCTACCTTCACTGTGTTTAGCACGCCACAAACATATTTCATGTTACCACACCTAGTCCCCAAGCCAACCAGCCATGGAATTACCCTCATATTTGCTAGAGCATTAGCGAGACAGTTATACCATTACCATTTTTAACGACTTTGGTATGACGTGGACTGGGATCAAACCCAAGGCCTTCCATACCTGAAGCTAATGCTCTACCGATTGCGCTACCAGGTCCGGTGACCTTTATGTTGAAATACATTTATTGGGCTACATATTAATTCCACTCTATAAATGTGCCCTTTTTATATAATTAGAAATTTTCATATGAAAAAGAAAGTGAGTATGATTGTTCTCAATTTTGTGCAGGGATGGAGATAGTTACCACATTTGTATCCATTAATCACTTTGACCAATTAATAATTGACTAGTCGATAAATCAAATTAAATTAGTATACTGCCTGCCATACTGGCTTGAAAAAGATAGCTCCATGGTGTGTTCGTTTTCGCTTAGAAAGGTAACCATAAAATATTTTATTTAGTTCTTGAAGAATAACATAGTTACAGGATGATTAAGCTTTTCACTGCTGCCCGACACCTATCTCTAACCACTAGCAATGCTCTTATATGTACAACATACATCCTGTTTACTACTATTTTTGAGTGTTTACAGAATTTCTAATTTCCTATAAAAGTATGACCAGAGTTACTCCCCTTGACAGTTACTTCCAGCAACTGTGTTTTTTTCTTAGAAATATTCCTTTTTTTGAAGGTGTCTGTGTGAAATGACAAAAAAATAGTAAAAATTACAGATTTTTTAAACTTTTTCTATTTTTGAAAGTCCATAACATTTTTTTATGACAGGATAATAGGTAAATTTATATTTTTCAAAATCTATATTCAATTACCTTTCAAATGATATATAGTTTTACATATCCACAATTGTAAGCAATTTAGTGACGTTTGGCATTTTCTTAGGAAATTTATAGAAAATTCCTAAGCATGGGGCGTGGAACATGGCTTAGCAGCTAAAGGGTTAAACTTTTAATACAAAACAATATATCAGAAATGACATGATTTTAAGTTAAGCTTTAAGTGAAATGATTCTATGTTAAATGGATACTCAGTGGGTAGAACGCCCCAGCTTTACAGTAAACTGGTTATATAAGAGTAAGCTTTCAGCATAACTTATCAAATATATATCAAAGTATTAAAATTATTAAATGTTAATTGTATCAATCTAAAAACTAAGAGGAATATGTTGTTATTGTAAGAAAGAGGATAGGATATATCTGTAATCCTCACTGATTGAAATGTAACACTGCTATGACCTTATGGGGTGTGGGTGGGCTGTGATTTAAGCACTTATTGCAATAAGCCGAAAATATAACATCAACAGCAGGTGATAAAACTAGAAGTGTTCTGTACAAATGTTGATCAAAAACATATGGCAAATTGGATAAGCAAAATTAATCAAATAAAAAATATAACAGAAAAATCATACTTGATTAATCGAAATTATTAATTGCACTATTGAATGATAATATACACAAGGTCAGAATCAGGTTATTGTTGAGGCATACTGAATTACCAATGCCTGCCATCTGTGGTAAGACATCTAGCAGTGTTGTATCATGTCTACCAGGCATAAAATAGCTACAAATGAGGTCTTGATAGCAAGGAAAAGGCAGTTAATACTGAAGACTGACAAAAAACAATATATATAAACATAATTGCTTGCCTAGCCAGTTAATAACTTAATTTATCATAATAAACAAATTTAATAAACAAACTCTATAAATACAAACAATTTCTTATTGCACAATAAATAAATAATGCTTAGAAACTAATTTTTAAAGTCTAGAAAAACAACAACTGGTATTTTCACTAATTATCTACACTATTCCTGACTTTGATTCTGAAGTTTTTACTTAATGCTCTAATAAATAGGAATATTTACAAATAAATAAAACTAAAATAAATACTAATTATTCTCATGTTCACTTATATCTTAGGATTACATTACAAAAACAACTGTTAATACTCGATTCAAAATGCTCAAACCCTTAAATATTTTCAATTTAAATTGTCATTTCTATCTAAGAGCAAAACATCAATTTCAAATATTTTTACTGTCAATTCAGAAATTGATATTTTTATTTATGATTTAAATTTTTTTTTAAATATATATTAAAAAAAATTAACACAAGCTGCTTAAATAAATTAGATTAAACAACATACATATATGATTTTAAGCACACTGTTTACAATTTTAAAACTGTTTAAATTGATAAAAAGATTCCTAAATGAGTTGTAATTGGGAACACATTGGCTATTTGTGGTACCATTACATCAAGATAATTGTAAAACAAACTACTTAAAAGCTATGGGTGAGTTTGCCCAGTAATATGTTAACAACAAATATCACAAAGTGACCACAAGTTTATGAATGTAAAATTTACCTTAGAGAAATGTCACTTGAGAATAATAAGAAGGATATTTGTTTAATAAAATGATAGTGTGTATGTTAACCTTAATTAGAGAGGTACAACAGAAGTACTAATTTCCATAACTGACTAGAAAATTGTTGACTACAAAGACTTTCTACAAGAAAATACAATGATAAACCACAAACACTTGTACCATTTTCTTTAAACATAAAGTGCAAGAATTCAAGCAGGCAAAAACAACAATACTAAAAAGATTGATTAAATAAATGATTACTGCATCACTTATGTTTTTAAAAATGAAATAAAATCTGCGAGGAAATATTACTGAATTGTTCCATGGAAAAAAGAATTTGCAAAATCCCTTACTGTATTTTATATTCAATTAATATTTTATCATCTTATTTATTTCTGACAGTAATTTTGACTCTTAAATAGGATGTTAATCTGTAATCCAATTTCTTCTGATAAATGACATAGATATTCTTATTTACAATATTTCTAAACATATTTTGTGTGTTACAATTTTTGAAAATAAGGTATTTTATTTACTTTGAAGAAAAAATAATAACTGCAAGGAATTGTAAGAAATATTGTTCTAAGCACCTTTTTTTTACAGATTTTAATATCTGCAATTAAATTTAATGACAAACAATAACAACATTCATGAACACATTTACACATTTATAGTTAGGGGCTGAAACCTCTTATTCAGGAATCCTTATTCAACAATACAAGAAACTATCCAGACACATCAAGAAAAATCAATAAGCACTGGATTTAATATATATACATTTTGTATATACAAATATTATAATACTGATCAACTAATCAGCACACAAGCCTCGACTGAGGATGGTGATGATAAAAAAATGCTGATAATGAAACAAATGTTGCAGATAATGCTGCTAAATTGTCGACCAAACATTGGCCACTTTAATTTCTCAAGCTAGGACATTTTATTTTACGTAATAAATATGTTGATATGGCAAGTTAATTGACTTTGCCAAAACCGCATTATTTCAAAATACAGCAACAGCAAAAGTCACACTCTCATATTGTAAGTACCATAGCATTTAAATTTGCAAACACATGATTTATCTTTTAATTGTGTTTCAGTAATAAGGCTATCTTTATCTAAGAAATTATTCAATTAACACTTGTCTTTTCACATTTATAGAATTATGCATTCAAGTAATTCAAATTTTGTTGAGACATAAATAGTTTTATTAACAGATTATTTAAAAAAAATCCATTTAAAATGATTTTTTGTTAAAAAATACATTTTTAAAACTAGAAAAATTGTAGGTGGACAAAATACATATGTAAATGCTTTTGACACACTTTCAACAATATGAGAAAAATTGCCATATAATCAAAACAATTCAGATATTTCTCATACTTATCATTACCAAACAATATATCACAAATTACACTTTACATTACAATATCTATGTCATATTTATTTTTATTTTTTTTTACACATAAACTTTAACTATATATAAAAAAGAACATTGTTAATAGACCTTTTACAACTAAAACAACATTTAAACATATCAAACTGCACAGTGTCATTTTTTTGACTAGAGCAAATAATAATAAAAAAAATATATTCATAGAATGCTGTATATCTGTTTTTGATAATGCTTAATACTTTTGTCTAATCTCCAAGGGATTAACCCCCATGATCAGAAAACCCCCGAAAGAAACCCACAACTTTCCACTATCTCTTATGCCTACCCATCATCCATTCCGACCTTCATAACTTCAGCTGCCCTGGGAATATTTTTCCGTTTATTCTTTGATGCCATTTTCAGATGAGCAACAATTGCCTTTATCCCTTCAGACACTTCTGTTTTCCTGGACATTCCTCCGCTAAGAGATCCTGTTGAACCCGGAGAACTTTTCTCGGATCTTTCCGTCTCAGATTCTGAAAGATTGGCATCGGATTTCCCATCTTCTGATTGGATAATTTCTGCACAAACGTCATCTCCCTTTAATGCCTTGGCCTCCTCCGAGAGACAATCGTTGTAACTGCTGAGAGACTCGCCTGCTTCTGATTTAAGTTTCAACTGAGTTGTGAGGAGATCATATTTCGCTGCACTCAATAACGGCTCCCGCTTAGCCATCTGCGCAGATTTTGCCAGCTCTGAAAGCATCGTAGAGGCAGTCTGATCAATACTGCTCAATGATTGGTTGGGCTCAGTGAGTGAGATATCTCCTATTGAGTGATCCATCGTGTAGTTATACTCGCTGGGTGACACACTTAAGCTGTCAGACATTGCTGAGTGATCTTGCTCATGCACCTCCCTCTCAGGCAGTGGACCAATTAGGGTGAGTGAATCTGGGTCAAACTCCACCCCTTTGTGATGCTTATTCAAATGATCAATACAGTGATACTTTCGTATAAAGCCTTTGTCACAAACAGGGCATTTGTGAGGACGCTCCATAGTGTGCAGCTTCATGTGGCGGCGATAACTTGTAAGATGGGATAGCTCTCTTTTGCAGACGTCACATGCATACACCAGCCTGCCGCCAGATTCAAATGTTCGAAGATGAATGTCAACGTTGCCAGGGCTGATTGGGGTGTCAACACTTGAGCTATTGCCACCACATCCACTATTACCACTACTACTAGCGCCACCAGGTGTTCCTGAACTGGCACTCTTCTCTTTCTTTCTTTTGGACGTCTGGCCATAATGAGGATGCTTCTGCCGATGCCTGTATGATGGGTATGTGTCAGAATCATAGTATCCAGACAGAACCAAATTTTCTGTCGTTGAATTCAAGTTGTCTACATCATCTGCCAACTTTGACCGTAGACTGATCGAAAGATTTTCATCAGCCAATGACCCATCGGGTGAATCTCGGCCATCAGCTCCAAAATCTGGCATCGGGAACACTGGCTGACTCTCACAGAGTGATCGCAGGATGCTCATTTCAGATGTGTGACCAGAGTCATTATTTACGTCCTGTTTTTCCAATTTCACCCTACTACCACCATACTTCTTGGAAATGTTGGCTAGAGGTATTAGAGACCTTGGCCTGTTTATAATGCTGTCTTGTAGTTTACTCCAATCCTCCATGTCCAAGTCCTCTTGGGCATCCCCTTCATCGATAGGTTCCTGTTTTACCCAAATTTTGTTTTTATTTCTGTTTTCACCGCTGTCATTATTCCTTATCAAACCGTCCACCTCTGCTTGCAGACAGTCACTCTCAACCCCAGAAATTGTTGAAGCGTAGTTTCTAACATCAGTGCCTCCATTAACAGGTGGGCTGCCAGCATCTGGTGAAGCCTTGTTGTTGACTTTTCGCTTAGCATTTGAAGCTTCACCTGGAGATGTGGAGTTTAGAGATCGCTTTCGAGGCATTAATTTAGGTCGAGGAAGAGAAATAGTTTTCCTACCTGTGTAAAGAATAAAAATAAAAGCAGTGAGCATATGATGATTACCAAGGTAGGAAGAGACTCCCAAAACTTTTATTTGCTCAAGAACAAGAGTAACTTTCTTTGCAGAATGAAAAACAAAAAATATTTATAATGGAACATTATAGAAACTGTTGAGTGTTAGCAGAAAAAAAAAGAAAAAAAAAGCATGATTCAAGGGTAGTTTAGCAATGTTAGAAGACAGGTGTAATGTTCATTTTATCTTTAAAAGTGCTGAAATAATTTCACATTGCATAACAGATGACATGATTATTCAATATTCAGCCATCTGGGAAACTAGAATTATAAAAGCCAAGCATTGGAGGAAATCCTGTTTCCAATAGTAACAACAGTTCAAGTGGATTGGTGTTTAAGACATTGTCTGAATTAGACCACAATTATTAAAAAGAAACACCAAACATTACTGCAAAAAGGGTCTTGAGGTTTCTTATTATTTTTACTATGCCACAATTTATGCCACTTACTTTTCTACTGTCCGTTATACTGTGCAAAACAGTGCATAAGTGAAAAAGTGTGTTTTATCAGTCAACTGCTTTGGTCTGTACAAAATTAAATACATTTACTTTTAATTGATAAACCTACTTTGAGTGTCCTCACTGAAATGTAGATCTGGGATTTTCAAAACTGCTCCTTGGCTATGTGCTTCTGTAAAATATAGAACATAGTGTATACAATACAGACTATGACTGTTGTTTTTCCACAAACATTGTGAACACGACAACTGTGATATAAATTAAAAGAAATGAAAAATGAAAAATAAAGTTTAGCTTCTTACGAGCAAATTCTACATTAAAAAAGTTTATTCTCAATCAAAATAATCTTAACATTAATAATATTTGTGGGTTGGGTGACCTTTTTATCAATATTCCTTAGTTAACAGGACTGCAATGAAATGTTTGCTGGAGTACAGTAAAGTAAAACACAACTTAAATTTGTTCTGTAACCTTTCATGAAACATTCCTAATAACTAAGGTCCAAAATATTTTTGAGGGAGCCAGTGGCTGAACGGTTACAGTCACAGACTTCATGTCCAGGTTAGGGCAAAGAAAGTTTTCCAGCTGAGTTTAGGCTTTTGTTGGGACATTTGTTTAGAGTCATCCTTACCAATACTAGCTGAACATCATTATAATGACCATATTTGTGTTGGTGCAATGTATCCTAAACGAATGAAAACAAAATAATTCCCTCGAAATACTTTCTTGTAACAAGTATAGACCTAAAGCTTACCTGAACAGAAGCTGGAGAACATCTGGCAGGCATTCTGTACGAAGTCTTCCCTCTCCTCCATGTACTCCCGTCCCAAGAAGGAGCCGAGTAGATTGTAGGTGCCAGACATCACATTGGTGGAGATGAGGAACGATTCCTCCCCCGTCTCACTGGCCAGCTTCTGGAGCTGAAACATACATTGGGAACAGAGATAGAGGTACATGTATAGTAATATATATAGTAATATATATAGTAATATATATAGTAATATATATATATATACATACATATATATATATAGTATGGGCTTGCCAAATACCTATAAATGGAAGGTTGAATACAAATAAGATTCATATTGTTTCTAGGGTAAATCATGCCCAAAAAAAATCTTTCACTTTTTGGAAGACAATGTTCACTTAAAGCAGATAAAGTCGATCATTATACCACACTCAGTCAAAACATTATCCAGACACCAGGCTGACCAGTCATAGAGCTATGCTCATTTATTTCTTGAATGTAAGCAAGGGGCTATACAACACTATTTAACATTTTGGTTTGTCATGGCCCAGTTTTGAACATGGAAAATCCCATCAAAAGGAACATGGATAAACTAAGAGGTGTATGGGAATAGAGATTAAGGTGCTGTTAAGGTATTGAAACTTTGTTAACATAAAAAAATAGCATTTGTGGTGTGACAGCGAGTATAATTTTGTAATTGCAGTCATTTTTTTGTGGTAGGGCAGGGGGATGAAGTTCTGTCGTATTCGCTTTGATATACATGCAATAGAGGTAGACATCACAATGACCATTTATAATGATCATAAATAATGTTGGAGATCAATAAATTAAGCACACAAGAATATTAAACAATACTGTCAAGGAAAGAAAGGTTCATTAGAATCATTAAGTCAAACAACTTGTCACTGCTTCAGAACGAAATTATTTATCGGCACAATATCAACAAGTATCACAAGCTGGTATGCTGACCTGTTTAAGTGCTTGACAGAAGGCTTGCTTGTTCTCAAGAATAAATACTTTAACCTGAGTATTACAGAGATGTAAACAATCACAAGCTGGCATGGAGACCTGTTCAAGAGCTTGACAGCAGGCTTGCTTGTTCTCAAGATATAATTTAACCTGAGTATTACAGAGATGTAAACAATCACAAGCTGGCATGGAGACCTGAGCTTGACAGCAGGCGTGCTTGTTCTCAAGATATAATTTAACCTGAGTATTACAGAGATGTAAACAATCACAAGCTGGCATGGAGACCTGAGCTTGACAGAAGGCTTGCTTGTTCTCAAGATATAATTTAACCCGAGTATTACAGAGATGGTAACACAGATGCAGGTGCTCATTTAATAGAATATCTCTCATAATTCACAGAATTGTCAAGCTAAAAATCCTGATAACTGTAACATTAAAGCTGTTAAAGCCTCTACTCACCAGAGTCTCTATTTGACAGCGTATGACATATTTGACAGCCTGACGATACTCTAGGCTGTCTGAAGGGCAGTCGACAGGGTTCTCCTTCCTCAGCTTCATAATGGCAAGATTTCGGCTGGGCTCCTCTCAGCACTCTCACAGCATCCCTTTCTCATATGCTTCGCTGAATGGGTGGGGGGGAGGTTCTGAAATGTATTAAGGAGATAGTCATGTTAAATCAGTGATAACAAGTATGGTTGGATTCATGTATATACATGTGAGGCGGTCTTCCTGCTGACTGGCAGTGTGTTGATGTTTTAAAAGAAATTGGATAGCATTGTCCTTTATCATACATAAGTAAAGGGTGCTATGATGACTATGCTTGTAAGCAATGTAACAAACAAACAAAAAAGAAAAAAAGTTTACATATATACTAAAACAAAAAAAGCACCTTGTTAATATCAAGTGTTCGATTTGGCATTCAAGCAAAAATGCATATTATGTGATTTTATATAGATATTAAACCAATGTAGGCTGACTGGTGAGAGATTACAAAGTATTGAATTCAAAATCATACCTTTTAAAAAATAATTAAGGGCAAGTTTTATAAATATCTAATTTTAAACTGATTTTAAATTAAATAATAAGTAATGTCTATGAAATATAGAAACAGCTCTTTTCTGAATGATTACCTATGTATAGGAAGCTTGCATTTTTAACTTTTAGCCACAAAATAGCATTGTTGACACTGACACAAAAAAAAAGAATCAGTCAATGAAAAATTTCTGAAAATAGTGACATGTCACTGGCAAAAAAGTAACCTTTTTTCATTTTTTTTAATACTAAATAGATGGCCACAAATGAAAGTTTGTTTATTGGGTTTATGATCACAACAAAAGAATTTCAGTTATCTGAAGACCGTGTCCACTTGAAGCAGATAGAGTGCTGCCTTCACTGTGTACAGCATGCCGTAAACATCAGGCATGATACCTCATCCAGTCACATTATCCTGACAATGGGCCATCGAGTTGTGGAACTACCCTTATATTTACTTGAGTCTTACCAAGGGAGGCTATACCACTACCATTTTTACTGACTTTTGGTATGTCCCCGCCTGGGATCGCTACCAAGTCCGGTCCACAGATAAAAAGTATTTTATTTCTAAACTTTGCAGACATAGTTTTTCTTTACATATGTCTTTTCACAATACTTTTTATACAGGGTGTGTCAGGAAATGCACAAGCATGTCTATTTGTTTGCTTTCTTCTGAGAAACAAAAACATCAAAAGGTAAAATTATATTAGAATTGTGACACAACTACATCAGAAAAGGCAAATATAATCAAATTAGGCAATGAAACAACTTTATACATACTTCATACTCAACATGAGATAAACAGCACATTAAAAGATAACATACATCAAACTTAATAGTTTTAAGTCATTAAAGTATTAATTACTAAATTTTAAACATGAATAAACGTGCCAGAAATTTGTTCTGAATAGATATTCCCAAATAGATCTATACATTAAAGTAGGTGTAAAAAACAGCAGCAAACAACATGACTTGTAAGAAATATAAATATTTTTACTTATGTTTTAAATAAACTGAATATGTTAAAATGTTTTAACTGCATATAATTATTAATTAAGCTTGAGTGAATAATGAAACTAGTGTTCTTGCTATTTAGATATCTACAATGTTCTACAACTGACAAAATATGACAAACAATGAGCTAAAAATGAAACAAACAGTCCCACTTCTTACAGGTTTAATGTTTAAACTGATTATTAAATTAAAGAATTTAGTAAAACAAATACACACACAATTTTAGGAAAATAACAATTAACTGACCATTTCAGTACATACTAAAAAATGAAATGAAAACCTTCAGTACATACTTTAAACAGCACAATAAATCCGAACTGACACACTTGGTCTATCTGCTGACTATTAAATTTTCAGTTTCTGTAATATTAATATTCACCTTTGTTAGTGTACTGACTATTACTGATCGCTTCCAGGTAACTTATTCAAGTGTTTGTAACTAGGACAGGGGATGTGAAGTGTATGGGGCCTATTGTTGCTGGAGGGTTAAAAGGTGCTAATTGGGTAAGAGGACTGCTCAGATGATGTGTGGAAAACACCATTTTCTTTATTTCCTTATGCAATTGTCTTCACCAGATTAAAATCAGATATGACTATAATCGTCTGTGATTGTAACCTTTATCTTTTACCTCGATGGTAATTTCCCTTTTCAAATTAGTGCCTGACTGATTGGATTATGCACCTGCTCTCAATCAAGAGCAATCTTTAACCTGATTAATTGATTGTTATCTAGTTATCTAGAAATTATGGGCAGGAAATGTGGCTGTAAGCTTCGTGCAATGACTGCTTAATTCAATATGTTGATTTATCAGATTGAAATATAAGATATTACCTGATCCTAAAATTAGTATTATTATGAAAAATAATTCAAACTCTATAATGAATGTCAGTAAATTTTGTTAATTCAACAATGTTTAATAATTGTAAATTATACATATATGTAAGGCCCCAGTAAAAGAATTATTAACAGTGTAATTATTGGAAAAAATGCATCACAAATACCACTTTTCAGTTTTTTCACCACAAGTTCAAGGAATGTCAATGCATGATTCTGATTAAGTACAGTTTATTAATGTATTTTAAAAGATTTAAGTGTGTAATTTTGCAAAATATTTTTTGATAGAGTGCTGTATTATTTAGACAATATTTCATATAGACAAACATTCTGACCAAGTTTGATGAAGATTGAATAAAAACTGTGGCCTCTAACATGTTCACGAGCTAAAATGTTGACAAGACGGACAAGGAGGTATAGGAAAAGCTCACATTGAGCATGTTGTTCTCAGGTGAGCTAAAAAAACAACATCCAAGTGTGATAAAAATCCTTAGTCCATTTATAAAATCTGTTGCTCACCTACATGTCATTAATTGTTTATAATTCCATATTTAATTGAAATAACAAGATATATGTTTATAGCAATACATAAATATCACTCCATCAATCCTTGACACAAGGCACATGACAATATAAACAGTTACATCATTTAAATATGGAGTTTACAGAGGAGCAAAATTCACACAGTGGACAATTACTAAGACAAACAATAAGATATATTGCTTTAAGTTATACAAATACAATCTGTGCTGTCGTTCAATTCACAGCTATGATACATAAATTAAAGGCATAAGGCATATTGTTATACTATAAAAATACTCCCTGCTGGGACTTGCCTGATCAGGATCTGCACTATTTGCTGCTTAATCACTAGTAATATATATCATAACCTTTGTATGAAATATACACATAATATATAAGCAAAACTAAAACTTTATTATGTGGTTTTAGCTACATGAAGTATAATAAGAGTGAAATTTGGGTTTGTATCTTTTGTAACATCACATTGTCACAATAGTGGTCATTTGGTGAGGTTTTTTCATTTATTTATTTGGGTTTTACAGCACACCGAAACTTAACTGGTCATAGGGCGCCGAATACAAATAAGTTTATTGTGAATAGAGAATAATCAGGCAAAAACTAAACTATGTTATTAAAATTTAGAAAAATACAAAAATCTATCAGTTTGAATAATGTGAACTACAATCGAAAATATGTTAATATATTATACGGTTTAAAAATATATAACAGTTGATAAACAGTTTAATTTTTTTTAACTTATTTAGAATATTAGTCTCGTTCAAGAAGCAAACAAGTTTAGAATCCGACACTGTCCTAAACAGTTCAAACATGTTATTGACATTAAAATACTTTGACCGTATGTGGTCAGTGTCGATTCACTGTAATAAAATATGGTTGACTGTTAGTGGTTCCTGGCAAGAAACACATACAGGTTGAAGTTCTCTTTTTAAAAGATATGAATGAGTGAATCTAATATGTCCAATGCGGCAGTGGGTACGAGCTACGTCTTCCCGTCTACTTTCTCTGCAAGCAGACATTGGCACCGATGTTAGGCTTAATTTGGTGATGTCCTGCTTATTATTGATGGAGGAAATCCCCAATTTAAGTCTGTGTAAACTGCAGGTTAGCTGGAAAACCTTCCTACATGAAAGTTTTTGTCCCATACCAGGACTCGGACCCACACGGTGAGCAGTTACCTAGTCAGTGACCCTAACCGCTTGGCCATAGGCGCACCTTATATAACTTGTATTACACTTATGGAAAATATTGCCTACTGTTTCGGTTATTTACTGAAAATACTAACTTTAACGGTATATGATGGATTATATTCAAACAATACTTATTCAGAAATTGTGCAAATACATTTATAAATATAGGATACATGTTGTTACAAGCTGTGCTCAAACTGGGCTTTGAAAGTTGAGATACAACTTATATGAATCCCTTTTTATAGAAATATGGGACTATTCAAGTATCTACACACAGTTACTGCCAGTAAACATACTGATATATATCTGTCTTCTTGTAGTATTTAGTTATGTAAAGTAAGAAACTTGCTAATAAGTAGCTCAATTATAGTGAGGTCAATTTGAAGCAGTCTACAAGATTAAAGCAAACATAACAACCAGATTTTGATAAGAGTTTGACCAAGTTCGTTGGCATTTCGATTCTTGCAACTAAATTAGCACAAACGCTCAAACTGATGTTATAAAATGTAGCAAAGTACCCTTGAATTAGTACTGTCAATTATCAAGACACTCAACCAAATGTATAAACATCCCTGTTATACAATGAGGTATTAAACAGCTAGCTTTCATCTTTTCTGATACTGATGTTATATGAGCAGTTTTGATACAAATCAGTTAAACTTGACAGAACAAACGAATAATGACTGCTGGTCACAAGCAATAATGTGGACTTTTTTATTATTTTGCTTGCTGAATAATCCAACAACAAGAACCTGTTTTAAAATTTTGTACGAAGAGAAGAGAGAAGCCAGCACAATGTAATAGCATATTAACTTCAACAACCTGTTATTTTCTTTCTTTATTTTGTTTTTAAAAAGTAGTCTCTGTTAAAATAAATTTCTTCTGTTCTTTGTTACATCACACCAACACAATAATTTATACAGTTGGATCGCAATAGTTTTAATTGCAATTTAATGAATATATGGGCCAAAATAAAAACATTATTAAGTCAAATCCTTCTTCCTATACATTAATTTTTATGCACAAATACAACTATACAATTATGATACACTGGATCATCATGCTGGATTGAAAGACATACATAATGACAGTCTCTTGAAGGGAATAAGATTTGGTTCAGTGTTTTCGCACCTCTGCGAGTGACAATAGCCACTTTCAACCCTCGTTTGTGTTTATTGGGTTTATAGTCCCACCAGCAGTATTTCAGTTATCTCCAGACAGTGTTCACTTGAAGCAGATATAGTGCTGCCTTCAATATGTATAACATGCCATGAACCCCTGGCAGGTTACCATACCCAGTCACATTATCCTGACACCAGGCCAACCAGACATGGAACTCGCCTTATATTTGCTTGAGTGTAAGCAAGGGACCTATACCACTACCTTTTTTAGTGACTTCTGGTATGTCGCGGCCCAGGATCGTACCGGGGGTCGCATGTACCTGGAGCTAATGCTCTACCAATTGCACTACCAGGTCCGGTCCTTGTTTGTATTGACTGACACTTCGATCAAACTGTGATAAATATCAAGTGATAAGTTGGAGTTGTCTTGATATTTAGTAGATTTTATAAAGACCTAAGTCTAGTCAATTCACATTAGGGATTTAAATTGTCATTTGAAGCTAAACCATAAAAAACTATTAATTTAAGCAAATTTAGTTAAACATTTGCTGTCTTTAATTTTAATTCCATTCTAACTGAACAAAAGTAACAATGAAATGAAAGAATCATTTACAGCACAACAATGGCTGAAACATGTATAAGGTAAAAGCTGTCATATTAGTTAGGATTTTATAAATTCTATGATATTGCCAATGATTTGGCCTGTCAGGTTGGTATACAAAATATTGTTACTTGGCTGTATAAATAAATGCAAGAACAATGAAATACACAGCTGCAGCATTGTCTAGCTATAGGGGCCATACGTGTAACATACAGCAGCATTGTCTAGCTATAGGGGCCATATGTGTTACACACAGTGCAGTGTCTAGCTATAGGGGCCATATGTGTAACATACAGCAGCATTGTCTAGCTATAGGGGCCATATGTGTTACACACAGTGCAGTGTCTAGCTATAGGGGCCATATGTGTTACACACAGTGCAGTGTCTAGCTATAGGGGCCATATGTGTTACACACAGTGCAGTGTCTAGCTATAGGGGCCATATGTGTTACACACAGTGCAGTGTCTAGCTATAGGGGCCATATGTGTTACACACAGCAGCAGTGTCTAGCTATAGGGGCCATATGTGTTACACACAGTGCAGTGTGTAGCTATAGGGGCCATATGTGTTACACACAGTGCATGGTCTAGCTATAGGGGCCATATGTGTTACACACAGTGCAGTGTCTAGCTATAGGGGCCATATGAGTTACACACAGCAGCAGTGTCTAGCTATAGGGCCATATGTGTTACACACAGTGCAGTGTCTAGCTATAGGGTCCATATGTGTAACATACAGCAGCATTGTCTAGCTATAGGGGCCATATGTGTTACACATAGTGCAGTGTCTAGCTATAGGGGCCATATGTGTTACACACAGTGCAGTGTCTAGCTATAGGGGCCATATGTGTTACACACAGTGCAGTGTCTAGCTATAGGGGCCATATGTGTTACACACAGTGCAGTGTCTAGCTATAGGGGCCATATGTGTTACACACAGTGCAGTGTCTAGCTATAGGTGACATGTGTAACACACAGCAGCAGTGTCTAGCTATGGGGGCCATACGTGTAACATACAGCAGCATTGTCTAGCTTTAGGGGCCATATGTGTTACACACAGTGCAGTTTCTAGCTATAGGGGCCATATGTATAACACACAGTGCAGTGTCTAGCTATAGGGGCCATATGTGTTACACACAGTGCAGTGTCTAGCTATAGGGGCCATATGTGTAACACACAGCAGCAGTGTCTAGCTATAGGGACCATACGTGTAACATACAGCAGCATTGTCTAGCTATAGGGGCCATATGTGTAACACTCAGTGCAGTGTCTAGCTATAGGGGCCATATGTGTAACATACAGCAGCAGTGTGTAGCTATAGGGGCCATATGTGTTACACACAGTGCAGTGTCTAGTGATAGGGCCATATGTGTAACACACAGCAGCATTGTCTAGCTATAGGGGCCATATGTGTAACATACAGCAGCAGTGTCTAGCTATAGGGGCCATATGTGTTACACACAGTGCAGTGTCAAGCTATAGGGGCCATACGTGTAACATACAGCAGCATTGTCTAGCTATAGGGGCCATATGTGTTACACACAGTGCAGTGTCTAGCTATAGGGGCCATATGTGTAACACACAGCAGCAGTGTGTAGCAATAGGGGCCATATGTGTAACACACAGTGCAGTGTCTAGCTATAGGGGCCATATGTGTAACATACAGCAGCAGTGTCTAGCTAAAGGGGCCATATGTGTAACACACAGTGCAGTGTGTAGCTATAGGGGCCATATGTGTAACACACAGTGCAGTGTCTAGCTATAGGGGTCATAAGTGTAACACACAGTGCAGTGTCTAGCTATAGGGGCCATATGTGTAACACACAGCAGCAGTGTCTAGCTATAGGGGCCATATGTGTAACACACAGTGCAGTGTCTAGCTATAGGGGCCATATGTGTAACATACAGTGCAGTGTCTAGCTATAGGGGCCATATGTGTAACACACAGCAGCAGTGTCTAGCTATAGGGGTCATATGTGTAACACACAGTGCAGTGTCTAGCTATAGGGGCCATATGTGTAACACACAGTGCAGTGTCTAGCTATAGGGGCCATATGTGTAACACACAGCAGCATTGTCTAGCTATAGGGGCCATACGTGTAACATACAGCAGCATTGTCTAGCTATAGGGGCCATATGTGTAACACACAGCAGCATTGTCTAGCTATAGGGGTCATATGTGTAACACACAGTGCAGTGTCTAGCTATAGGGGCCATATGTGTAACACACAGCAGCATTGTCTAGCTATAGGGGCCATATGTGTAACACACAGCAGCATTGTCTAGCTATAGGGGCCATATGTGTAACACACAGCAGCATTGTCTAGCTATAGGGGCCATATGTGTAACACACAGTGCAGTGTCTAGCTATAGGGGCCATATGTGTAACACACAGTGCAGTGTCTAGCTATAGGGGCCATATGTGTAACACACAGCAGCATTGTCTAGCTATAGGGGCCATATGTGTAACACACAGTGCAGTGTCTAGCTATAGGGGCCATATGTGTAACACACAGCAGCATTGTCTAGCTATAGGGGCCATATGTGTAACACACAGCAGCATTGTCTAGCTATAGGGGCCATATGTGTAACACACAGTGCAGTGTCTAGCTATAGGGGTCATATGTGTAACACACAGTGCAGTGTCTAGCTATAGGGGCCATATGTGTAACACACAGTGCAGTGTCTAGCTATAGGGGCCATATGTGTAACATACAGTGCAGTGTGTAGCTATACGGGCCATATGTGTTACATACAGTGCAGTGTGTAGCTATAGGGCCATATGTGTTACACACAGTGCAGTGTGTAGCTATAGGGGCCATATGTGTAACATACAGTACAGTGTGTAGCTATAGGGGCCATGTGTTACACACATTGCAGTGTGTAGCTATAGGGGTCATATGTGTTACATACAGTGCAGTGTGTAGCTATAGGGACCATATGTGTTACACACAGTGCAGTGTGTAGCTATTGGGGCCATATGTGTAACATACAGTGCAGTGTGTAGCTATAGGGACCATATGTGTTACACACAGTACAGTGTGTAGCTATAGGGGCCATATGTGTAACACACAGTGCAGTGTCTAGCTATAGGGGCCATATGTGTTGCACATAGTGCAGTGTGTAGCTATAGGGGCCATATGTGTAACACACAGCAGCATTGTCTAGCTATAGGGGCCATATGTGTTACACACAGTGCAGTGTCTAGCTAAAGGGGCCATACATGTAACATACAGCAGCATTGTCTAGCTATAGGGGCCATATGTGTTACACACAGTGCAGTGTCTAGCTATAGGGGCCATACATGTAACATACAGCAGCATTGTCTAGCTATAGGGGCCATATGTGTTACACACAGTGCAGTGTCTAGCTATAGGGGCCATATGTGTAACACACAGCAGCAGTGTCTAGCTAAAGAATCCATATGTGTTACACACAGTGCAGTGTCTAGCTATAGGGGCCATATGTGTAACACACAGCAGCAGTGTGTAGCTATATGGGCCATATGTGTAACACACAGTGCAGTGTGTAGCTATAGGGGCCATATGTGTAACACACAGTGCAGTGTGTAGCTATAGGGCCATATGCGTAACACACAGCAGCATTGTCTAGCTATGGGGGCCATATGTGTAACATACAGCAGCAGTGTCTAGCTATAGGGGCCATATGTGTAACATACAGATGCAACATCTAGCTATAGGGGCCATAAGTGTAACACACAGCAGCAGTGTCTAGCGATAGGGGACATATTTCTAACACAGAGATGCGTCAACATTGGGCAAAAACAATTTCAACTGCTGCATATATTCATAGAGTATACTCATATAACATTCTGACTGGTTTTGCAGAGCAGAAATTCTATTTAATTCTATTACTTGTCACTTTTAGTTCAAGAAGGATGACAATTGAGTATTCAAACACTTATCCTTACTTATGTCATTACTATACAAAGGAAGCTGAATCAGAATGGATACATGTAAATTAATATTTTTACTTATAAGAGGTTTTATATTGAAGATAGCTAAGAACATATAAAGCAGTTCCTTTAGTAAAGTAATCAAAAAGATACATTCTTGCAATGTTGTATTGTATAAATGAGATGGTTCTATGTGACAGCATTAGACTTTTATGATGCAAGACAGACCTAAAATATTTATACTAATATTCAACCAACCACCAAGTGTAAACTTGTCCTTTGGGCCAGCATTGAATTGCTGCATGTGATACACAGTCTCATCATAGCAAACACTTGTGCCAAGTTTTTAAGAATCCCCAGACCAAAGTCCAGGACATGAACATACATGAAACAGTCATTTTGTGACAGCTAAGCCCACCTAACTAAACACTGGCTGGACTAAACTCAGGGTGTTCCACAGCCGCCAACATGTCAGCTAGAAGATCTATTCATCTGAAAAGTTTTCTCTCTGAGACTCAAACCCATGCAATACAAAATAAGGGTTTATGAACAACTCTAGAATGAGGGGTTATGATTGAGCCATTCTGCATCTGATGGTTTATAAATCAGCAACTCCATATCTGAGGGGTTATAAATCAACAATTCAGCAAATCAAGAGATATAAAACAGAAACCCTGCATCGAGAGATTATAAATCAGCATCTCTGTATCTGAGGGGTTATAAAACAACAACTCAGCAAATCAAGAGATATTAATCAGAAGCTCTGCATCTGAGAGATTATAAATCAGTAACTATGTATCCGAGGGATTATAAATCAGTAACTCTGTACCTGAGGGGTTAAAAATCAACAACTCTGCAAATCAAGAGATATATATCAAAAACTCTGCAGCTGGATAGTCATAAATCTGCAACACTGTATCTAAGGCATTATAAATCAGCAACCCTGCAGATTAAGAGTTATAAATCAGAAACTCTGCAGCTAAGATGTTATAAATCTGCAAATGCATATAAGGGGTTATAAATCAGCAACTCTGCAGATAAAAAGTTATAATCAGCAACTAGGTATCTAAAGGGCTTTAAAATCAACAACTATGCAAATCAAGAGATATAAATCAGTAACTCTGCAGCTGGATAATCATAAATCTGCAAATGCATATAAGGGGTTATAAATCAGCAACCCTGCAGATCAAGAGTAGTTAATCAAAAACTCTGCAGCTAAGAAGTAATAAATCAGCAACCAGACTTCATAAAAAGAAATTTACAAACACTAGACCTTCGGTCCACCAAGCTAGGAATATCTACTGGTCTGGACCAAATTTTACTGTACCTGTATTATTTTGGCATAAAAAAGATCTAGTTTTGCCAATCATGCTTTTTTTCTGTTATGTTATTTACAAAATGACGCCAGCTTGGACATGAAGCATTCATTAGACATCTCGGTACCAGCATCATTGTCTGTATATCAACACTCAGGCTCTGAAGCACACGGTGTTGCATCGGCAAAATGCCGAAAGAAAAACATTTTCTTTGTTTACAGTAGACAGGAATGGTACAACAGTATAAAATGCAATTGCTATTTATTCCATGTTCCAAACCCAGGAAACTGTATGGGACGATACTTCATATAAAAATTATATATTTTATGCATTCTAAACACATACTAGGTTGAAATTTCATTTTATTGTTTTACTAATTATCTGATTTCATATTATCGAAAATTAAATGTTTACACAGATGCTTTCTGACCCACAATGTACACCACACTATCCCCTTAATAAGAACACTTGTGCGCAGGTTGTATGCATTATATGACATTTGTTACATTTTAACATGCCAACAATCTCTGTAAAAGGTTGGTAAGCTAACTGAGATGTTACCAGTGGATTGGGTTCAGTAAATGGTCGTAAAGCGTTGTTTAGTTTAGTTTATTATATGTTTTCTTGATAATTCAGAATTTTGAAAAAAATGAAAAGTGGCTGGAAATTCTGGTGGACCATTGGTCCATTTAACTTGTAAAATTTACTGGACTGGCCACGGTCCACCGGGTTTTGTCGAAGATTGAGCAACTCTGCATATTAAGGGTTGTAAATCATTGTCTCTGCAGTAGAGGGTTTATAAATCAGCAACTCTGAAGATAATAAGTTATCAAACAAAAACTCTTAAGCTGCAAGGTTATTAATCAAAAACTCTAAGACTTAATCAATCGGTGACTCTGTAACTGTGGCCAGTAATCAGAAATGCTGAATCTTTCAGGGGCAAGATCCCCAAGGATAACAAATCAGCACTCTTCACCTTAGAGGTTATGACTCTACCCCTCTAAAACTGACTGGGTGTAAATTAGCATCTCTGAAACTGGGAGGTTACGAATCAGTGACTGAAGCTGTGTGTTTAATTTATTTTAGAAAATTCTAATAACACCTTAGCTAAAAAGTAGTCTTAAAAGAGTTAAAACTCTCAAACTGTGGGATTACGAATCTGCAATATGTAAGCTACAGTGTTTTTAGAATTTTCTTATATAAAGCCCATGGTTTTCCTAGTCTTATCAAGTACATATAGGAGTCCGCATTGAAACGCAAAAACCCAGTGTAAAGTGGTAATTGGTATCTCATCTTTGGTTTAGGTTTTATCATAACTGCCAATTTTTTACCCTCAACTTGTGTTTCTAATGCAGTAATTCCTCATGATTAAATGGTACAAATAATGTTTCCACCCAAAGCAGGAAACACTCAGGAACCAAACTAAACTGGTTGTTCTCACAAAGTACTACTTAAGGAAGACATTATACAAACAATATAACAAATATTTATTTCCTGTCTTTATGTTTTGTGTAGAAATGTACTAGTCACTCACTTGTAACTTCAGTTTTGTGCATGTGATGATCTACAGTTTTAAAGTTCAGCTGGTAAAACAATCAAATGTGTCAGTGCTTAAAGCTTTATTTTAAAAATGTTTTACTTTTAAATGTGCAGCTAGTTTAATTGTGTTTTCAGATAAAAATTACTTGCATGTAAAAAAATACCGTAGATCGTGTAATCAGTGCCTTTCACAGGACAAACCCGCCCCCAACCAGAAATCTCGGTTGCCAGTGTCTGATATTGTGTTCAAGTGACCTTAGTTTTTTCCTTAAACGCAGAGGACAGTCTATTACATCGGCTAATCCATATCGTTAACGGGATCGTAACTAAGCAACAAAGCATCAGACATACGCAAGGAAATGCTTATCAGTTTCAAAAAAATAAATACAGTACTTAATATCTTATCACCACAAAGTTTGAAAGCAGACAGGTGGCATATTGTTTCTTGCATATAAAAAGGTTAATAAATATAAATTTCATTATGTCTAAATATAAGCAGTTGTGATTTTGTATGTGTGGACTAGGTATTAAGAAAAGACAAATACAAAATAAACTGCAATTAAACTTGTATTCAGCAGGCCACCAAGGGACAGCCTATAATTGGCTGCTTAAAAACAAGTTGTTGATTAAGATCAAATATGACATTATTGTTTACAAATAAGTATTACATTGTATTAAAATAGCAGAAATACCGCAAAGTACTGTTCTTATATATATTAAAGTCTAGGACGTAACCTCTTTTGGAATATTAACATATGATTCAGAATATCAAAAGAAGAAAATATTGCTCAATTATTAGTACAGTCAAACCTCGGTCGCTCAAACACCTAAGGGACCTACGCTCGAGTTCGACCGAGCGAAATGTTTGAATGATCAGCACTGACATCTGGTCATCACTAAGAATGACTATGAAATGTCATGTTCATACACTTTTTGTATCTGCACATGTACACATAATTTTGAAGTCTCAATAACAAAGCAATTAAAATACAATTCTTTAATCTGGTGTCAGTTAGTTGCCATCACTCCTGTAATTAACATATGTGACGACGGGAGGTGGTAAGTTTCATGAACATGGGAAATACACAACCACCGGAAACAAAAGGCATGGCAATCAGTCGTTGATGTGGATTGTTTAAGCGAAATGGTGTGAAAATACAGGTAAATGGGCTGTAGGGGTAATCAATTAGTTCTAGTTACCCAGCGAACATGTGTTCTAGCGATCAATATAGAACTAATATACATAAAAAAGGACAAAACCAAGGGACCAGCGGGCAAGTTCTACCAAACCAATGACTTCTAGTGATCCCATGTTTAAGCGAACCAGGTTTAACTGTAGTTTGGTCATTTACAGTACAAAGCAAACCAGTTAAAATTATTTACGTCAAAAGTAAACTGAGTGTAGATCTACCAAACTCTTCGTTGAATTGTAGTTCCACTAATCATCAAAAAAGAATATAAAATAAATATATTCGGACAGCCATGTTCTGGATGGTGGTTGTTTTTAAATACTTTTTAAAAAACAAGACATTGTTGTAACAAACACAATATTACTATTTGCTTATTATTTTCTGTAAAAATTCTTTTGGAATGAACGAAAAACTTTCATGTTCAATGAGTCGCAAAGAAGATGAAGTCTAAATTAAAATAATAATGAAACAATAGTTGTTATTGCACTAGTTTGAAAAATAAATCAGTTCAAAAGAAAGTGTCAGTTTATGCTAGACATTAGCAATTGGATGAGCCTTCATTTGTTTTTATAGGCAAGTTTGGTTGGTTAGTTGTTTACCAACTTATGACTGTTTCTCATGTAGGCTTACATGTTCCTTTGATTTGTTTCTGAAAAAAAAAGTCCATCATGCACATAACTTGAACATTTACAATACAAATAACTTTAAAACACTTTTTCATTGACTACTGTGCATAAATATGAAGTTGGGGATAGTATAGTGGGTTAATCTAATGTCTGAAAATTTCGACTGATTGGGGGCTGGGGTGCCTGAACAAATCCTGTGAAAGGCACTGAGCAATCTAGCCAGTATGAAGAATTTGAGTAAAGTATTTCACCTCTCCTTCCTTGACTACCAACTGCCTGATCAAATGATGTAATAACTTGCATTTTCAGTTGTTTCTCAAAGGAATCATTGACCTTGATAGCATACAAATTTGACAGAAAAACAAAACTATTGCTACCTAGTGCATATGTGTAAACACCCATTCTCAACATAATTAACTCTGAATGAGCATGATCATTGCCATTATACATATAAGTAGAAAATTGGTCTTTGCAATACTTTCCTTCTTAAGCCAGTTTGCAAAGCATATCAAAGGTTATTAATAAAAAAAACACACCCAGAACCTCTTTAGATCCACAGTGTTCTGTTCTAAGGCATTATCTGGATTAAAAAGCAGGTACTAACCCAACAAATATGGCATTAATTTTGTCAACACTGTTATTCTATGTGTAAGCAAAACATCAAAAGCATATTGAAACTCTTATCCTAATTAAATATGTATACATCTTGAGAAATAATGCTTACAATCCGCAGATTTAAGCATTTCCGACAACCCTGAAAACCAAGTTACTGGAGCTGCATGGTTATAAAATCTGGGACTCTGCATCAGTGAGTAGGGCAGACTGACTTTTTGTATGGCCCCAGTGTTTTGATTCTGTCCGACATTATGGCTGTGTTTATTTGTAGCCAGATAAACAAGCATCAAAATTACATGGGTACATATGGAAACTTGAGCCCAGTTCTCAATTTCTATTTTTTATTAGACACTATGCAAACATTTACTCTCCAAGAGTTGTCTTAGTAATGTCCATTTCTGGAATAAATTTTATTATTTTTGATGTATAATGACTGGCTTACAGGCAAAAATGCAATTATCTTTGACTCCAGATGACCCATCCTCTCATCAGGGTCAACGACCGAAATTGTGATGTGGTTTGCTGAATTTTGAAGTGGAAAAGAGCTAAATGTTGATTGAAAATCAATGTTTGTAGAATATACCTTAATTGCGTTTCCATTTCAGTGCCAGTAAACGTCAGGATAATAACAGAGAGGGAAATTATTTAGAGAAGCTGTCATTTTTTTCTTACAAAAATTATCGGTGTTAAGTTTTTTTAACACGATCGTAATGTTACAGTACATCTATACAGTTATTTCCCTTGCCTAAAGACATATAGAGTTAATTCCCCTGTTGATTCGGACGCCATATTACGTGATTTTGGAAACCGCATACACAAGATAATTTAATATGAAGTTAAAGAGATTTCTTCTGCGTTACTACCCTCCAGGTAATGAATTTTAGATGAGCGGTTGTTTAAGAAGTAAAAAACATCTATACTTTATATGATTTTTGGGGGTAAATATTGACAGTTGGGAGAGACAATTTCTGTGTTCTTGAAGCAGGCACAATCACGTCTTGAGTATTGAGGTGGGTGGGGAATGGAATTTCCTGCAACATGTTAGCTATTTCAATCAAGAAGTTTCATATTTTCTCATAGGATTTGTTCTGAAGATGATAAAAAATAATACCCCAAGTAAATTCAAAATGCTTAAAACTGGGGAGCTGTTATGTGTCTAACAAATGCTTTATATTCACATTTACTTTTGTTTTATTTCTGGGCTCAGAAAACTAAGGACGAAAACATCTGACAACCAAAAGGTTAGCCCTCCTGCTACTTTGAAAGGGCCAAATGAAAGCTCTCCCATCACCCTTTCAGACTGGAATGAAACCTTTCCTGTAACTTTATACCTGTAAAAAAAATTAACCTACTAAAATCTGTGATAAACCAATAAAGGTGTTTAGTTTGTGATTTATATAACATACTATTTAACATAGATTTTAACCAGAAATTTATTATTATAAGAAATAATGTTTAAACTCTTGTATAATGACTATATTCTGAAAATCAAAAGCTATGCTAAAAGATTATAAAGACAAACTCTCCCACCCCCCTAGACATCAAAACCCTCAAATATTGAGTTATTATTTTAATCTCCATGTTATAGTGTACTCACCATATGCCTACAGTGAAAGGCGAGGATACAGAAAACCATTCATCATCTTCATACCTGGACAAAAAACTTCCCATGAATTATCAGACACATATTATATCAACTTCTATTTTCCATGTAAGTTTTTGAAAATATCTTGAATACAAAAGTTGATCATGAAAAAACCGACATGGAAAATAAAAGTTGATATAACATGGAACAATTTTGCTCCTGAAACAATTTTTATAATTTGTTGGTTATATTTTAAGCTGAAACACACTTAAATATAAGTAGATTTTAGTGCTTTAATATTTAAAGCCAAAAGGTTTTAACAAAGTTACAAACAATGGTGATATACACAAATAACAAAAGTTGTTTGAAAGTATAACAAACAGTGTTATCATACTATTATTGCAATTGTTTATTGTCAACACTTGTCAGTTTGTTTTTTCACCCATTTTTTAAAATCAGTCCAGTCAAATAGTGAATTTCACATGAAATCATGTACATTGTGAAAACAAAAAGTTCAGACAACAAACAATTGGAGAATTTCAGTTCACAGTAGTGAACTGATTTTTTTTATCACATTACTTATAAAACTGCTTTGGGAATTCTTAACTAAATTCTAAAGTGAAGGATTTACCCTTTAGTATTCCCATAACCTCAGTGGAAAAAACCCTCGTTTAGTAAGATAATTTTACCTTAATTATGTTTAGTCAGAATATCTAATACTTTTCTTCATAACTATAAAGGTTTTAAAAACCATGAGCTTTGAATATAATTAAGATATCTTAGTGAATGTTTTTTTTTTAGATTAATTTTATATGAAGAATTTAGTTTAATTCTTGCTTTTAATTGAACTTTTCTCAAAGTCTGAATGTCTTTTTTCTCAGTCAGAGTCATTAATGTCTGATGCCATTGTTAATTATTTTAAATTAAATTTCTAAAAACAAATTACAATAGTGTTTTTGTCTTGGTTGGAAAGTCACTGGGATGTTTTGGCCAGGTAGGAATAGTGACAGGAAGGTTTTCAGCTGACCCTTCCAAAGAGTAGATGGGTTTTTCATCTGGGAGGGGTTTTGTCTATGTAGGAAAGGTGATGGGAGGATTTTTGTCTTGGTTAGGATAGCCACAGTGGGGCTTTGGCCCAGGTAGGAAAGGTGACAGCAGCCTGTTTGTCAGGCAGATGGGTTTTTATCTAAGAATTTTTTTTGTCCTTGACTCCTTCAAGACTGGTACAGGTTACACTTAAGTGGCCCTTGAGCAATTATGTCAGGATTGTCCAGTTCCTGGTTATAGAAAGAACTTCCATGTACAAAGGTCTTCCTACTGGCCCATATTGAGCAGTTGCTTCTACTGAAATATTTGTCTGGGGTCTTCTTAGTTGGACCATAGTAGTGATCTTGCTATTTCTAATACACAAACCAAGCTTGAATGGGTTTTAACAATATACGCTTCCACAATTATAGTTTCTATTTACTTTTCAGGAATAATTTTAGAATATGAGCAAGGAGGAAACATCAAAACAAAATCAATTGACCTTTTGGATCTAAAACCAGAGTAAGTATTTTTGCAGATTTTATAAAATAAAGATATTTTATAACACAAACAACATTTGTTTTAGGAAATACAGGTACAATAAGTCACAGTCAATATTTCTATATTGTGGAATAGTTATACAAATAACAAAATCTATGAAGAGGTCTTGGCCAACAATGCATGTTTCGTTACAGTGATTTATATTCTTTTAATAACCATTTAGACATTTTTTACCAGATCTGAAATGACAAAAGGTAAAGTGTTGGCTGTACAAGAGTCCTTGTTCAAAACTAGGTCGTGGCATACCAGTTGTACTAATTGTACGATTGGTAGTTATAAAAGATCTCTTGCTTATGCTCATGTAGGTTTGAGGTTAAAAGCAATGTCCACAACTGGTCAGTCCGGCCTTCAGGATTATTTGACTGGGTATGGTATCCTGCCAGGTGTTCATGTCATGCCATTCATTGTAAAACTGAAAGCAGTACTACATTGGCCTCAAATGAACAATGTCTGTGAAAAAGCTGAAAGATTGTAGGTAAGACATACTACCAAACTAAGAAAACAGATTCATATTATGTGTATGTGTATTCATAAGAATAAGTATTTATCAGCAAAAAAACTTACTGTTAAGCTTTTTTCTAAATATTGGCACAACATTGCATTGTAACTATTTTTCTTATCTATTTCAGAACTGATGTAGATGCAGTAGTTGAAGAAATAGCTAGGAAAGAACCTTTAATTACAGCATCTAAAACAGAACAAGTCAGAAAACTTATAGGCAGTATCCTTTTACAATGTTTTGTGAATTGTTGTCATGAGTTTATCATCATATGCATCACCATCATAATTATCACTATCATCATCATCTACAGCAAATAAGCCATCATCATCATCATTCTTGTTTTTTTCTTCTTTGATTTTTGTGTTCAAACCAGAAAATGTTGTTGATTTATCATCATCATTGTCCTTATCAGCTTTATCTTATGTTGCATCATCTACGGTTAACAATGGACCTGGTAGCCCAATCGGTAGAGCATCGGCTCCAGGTACAGAAGGCCCCGGGTTCGATCCCGGGCCGCGACATACCAAAGTCGTTAAAATTGATAGTGGCATAGCTCCCTTGCTAACTCTCAAGCAAATATAAGGGTAGTTTTATGGCTGATTGGTCCGGTGTCAGGATAATGTGACTGGGTGTGGTATCATGCCAGGTGTTCACGGCATGCTATTCACAGTGAGGGTAGCACTATATCTGCTTCAAGTGGATACTGTCTCCAGATAACTGAAATACTGTTGGTGGGACAATAAAGCCAACAAAGAAACAAACATCTGCAGTATTTCCGTTTTATTGTTATAATAAATATAAACTTCTCCCTTCTTATTTATGATAAAAAAAATTAAGCTACATGTCAGTATAAAGTACTAGCGATGTTTGCTAAGCAAAAGGCAGTAAATTTCTGTACCCCACCAAGCTAAATGACTGTACATGTCCATAGGTCAAAATACGATAATTGATGTATGTTTCTGCTAATTACAGATGTTTATTCTACAGCAGATATTGTACTCTAACAAAAGTGAGGTGTACTACTTGTTTATTCAGTCCAGATTGCTGCAAAAACTATTAATTAGCAATTCCTTTTTGTGTTTTGTTTATGCATTTTTAGGTATTTTAAGTTCTTTCATTTACATTATTAAAATTTTTGTATTTATATTGTTCATATAATAAATTGCTTATGATATAGTAGTAATGGCTTGTTAAGGTAGATTGATTATTGTAAGATTTTGATAAAGGTTGATATCACCATCTAGGTCACAAGTTTGCAAAACTAACATACTTTTACATTGATCTTAAATAACCAACAGGTTGCTTATATCAAATACATGTAATAATATCTCATCACTGCTTTGGTGAATTTTGGCATGATTTGTCTATAAACTCTTACTTTGGTCAAAATAAAACAATTTTGAGCACTGTCTATATTGTTAATACCAATCATGAAGAAAACAGAATGTTCATTCTTTGGTTATTTTAGATCCCTTCAGCCCCATCACCCCCACCACCCCAACTTTCAGATGACAATTCTAACATAACTCTTGACATGTTAAACATAAATTGATAGGGGGTTAGGCAAAATATGTAGATCTAGTTGAGCAAGTTGTCATTGGTAGCTGTCTAATCGGTATCTAGACTATTTGCAGTTGAGTCTATCAATAGGATTATGTATTGCTTAGTAATGAATAAGACACAATGTGTATGATATTTACTGAAATAACTTCTAACGCTGCATGGAAGTGTTGTTCTGGTATTTGACTGGTTGTTTTCATGCCTACATAATTAAAAAGACTTTGAACAGTAAAAACATTTATTATGTCAAAACTGAAACCTATTGAGTACTTTATCTGACTCCAGATCCTCTGAAGAATGCATTGTTATAGAAAACAAAGCCTTTCCAATCACATGGCTTAATATCTAGCTGCCTGCCTATACATCTATACAATCTTACATTGAGTACGTGTTTTGTACTTATTGATGCAGGTTCTCATGCTCAAATATGTTTTAAGTAAATGAGTCAGACTCAGCTTTAAGTATGTGCTCTGCTTATTGAGTCTGAAGTCATGCTCAGAAAGTTTTATAGACACAGGGCCAGGTATGATTTGCTAACATAATGATATTAGGTTTCTTGGGGCATTTGTAGACATTTAAATGTTAAAAAATTTAGTTCAAATAATCCTTAACTCTAACCCAGGACTTCAAGAAAAGCTAGCACTTAAAGATGACCACCACTTCTACTTGTTCAAGGTGAGCTGTTAAAAGAAAATTGGGGATAGAAGTTTGTATTCTTTTGTTTCAAATCGAACCAACACCAAGGGTAAAAAGAAATGGCCAACAAATTTACTGGTTACAATCAAAACACAACAAAGTTTTATTTGGTTACACATTCTGTACATAACATAGTGAAATATACTACTCAAAATTTGCTAGGGATCCCATTTTATAACATGTACTTCTTTTATTAAACTTGCAACATGCTTCCCATGTGTAGTGTACACATCAAATCAATAATTGCTATTCACATATACCAGACCTGGTAGCGCAGTCGGTGGAGCGTCGGCTCCAGGTACGAGAGGCCCCAGGTTTGATCCCGGGCTGCGACATACCAAAGTCGTTAAAAATAGTAGTGGTATAACTCCCTTGCTAACGCTCAAGCAAATATAAGGATAGTTCCACGACTGGTTGTCCCAGTGTCAGGATAATGTGACTGGGTGTGGTATCATGCCAGGTGTTCATGGCATGCTATACACAGTGAAGGCAGCATTATATCTGCTTCAAGTGGACGCTTCTCCAGATAACTGAAATACTGTTTGTGGGACGATAAACCAAATAAACATAAAGTATTTATGTATGTGTGGCCCAAATACCTGTTGTTTTTTTTTGGATGCCAACTTATTTGATGTGAGAAAATGAACAAAATATCTAATGTAAAAAAAATGATCCTTAGCAAACTTTGAGTAGTATATTATTAGCCCATTTAGGTCATAGTGAACAATTCTCAGCCTATATTGGCAATGTAGTGGGGAGCTAAGGGTGGTAAGTCAGAGACTTGAAGTTGTACTTATGGATAAAACAGTGATGTTCGATAATGACAGTATATTTGGTTAATATTGTTAGTCCACTTACAAAACACATTGTTGACACAAATATTTTCATATGAGGCATTATATTATAAAACCATATTTTTGCAGGTTCTTCGAGCCCATATTCTTCCCCTTACAAATGTTGCCTTCAATAAGTCAGGATCAAGGTAAGTTTAGAAGTCTCGATGAGATTAAGAAATTGAATATTATCTCTTAACCTGCTGAGCAGAAATAATTTGGACTTTGGCAGATTGTGCAGACCTAGCTTTACAAACTCCCACAGGGATCTATGCTATTTGCTTCAGGGACTTAGCAGTATGTCTATTCCTTTGTGTGTAGAACTTTATAACTACAATAAAAATGACAATATAATATTGGTTCTTAACAATGTAGCAGGCTAAGGATTGGTGAGTACATAGAAAGGCCATAGAAACTTTCAATTAATGCTATTAGTCATATTCATGAACAGTGAGCAAAATATTTCAATATAAAGTTGACCTTCCTTAGTGGTTCAAGAAAGTTGAAGTGAGTATATCATCTCTGGATTATAGAATGATAATTATTGAAATGTTTATCCTAACAGATCAAAATCATAGTGATATTTAAAGATTTAAAGTAAATATTTAAAGTCAAAATATTTGTTGACCGTCCAAAAACAGAAAAAAAATGCTTTTAACTTTAATTTTGAGAATTGTTTGATATTTTTGTGTATGTTGTATATGCACAAGTTAAAATAACATAACTAACCCTTATCATATGACATATTGTTAATTACCCCTGCTTAATTGTAACTAGTCTTCCCGCTAATCTGTGGTGCACCAGTGATTCTACCCAGCCATAAGTCTGGGAGTCTTCCTCCACCAATAATTAGCTGGACGCCGTCAATATGACTATAAATGTGTTGACTATTAAAAAACACACACAAAAAACAACTTAATTGTAACTAGTCTCCTAAAACAACACACTAGGCATATTGCTAGACTTAGCATCAAATAGTGCAGATCCTGATCAGAGTGCTCCAAGTGAGAGCTGGCAGGTCTGGAACTACACCATTTGCCTTAGCTTGATCATTTCATGCTTAGCCGGCTTAGTCTTCAGAGTTTGGTATTTTATTATAATTAACCTTGCTGTAGTTTTATCACCTTCTTTGCATCTGTACACAGATGTACACAACTAAAAAAAAGTGATTATTTTTCATGCTTAATGCTATTTTTTTCATTCAAGCCCAGTATTAAATTCATTAGAATTGTCTCACTGTTAAGATTTAATTTATTACATGGAAAAGAGTGTTTTATTGATAAAATATATTTTAAATAAATTTTAAATAAATAACTAAATTATTTAATGTTTTTTTTTGTTTCAGTTTTATCACGGGCAGCTATGATCGAACCTGCAAGGTGTGGGACACAGCGTCAGGGGAGGAACTCCACACCCTGGAAGGTCACAGGAACGTTGTCTATGCAATAGCCTTCAACAATCCTTATGGGTAGGTTTTAGGTTTTTTGAGCTTTCACACCAACACATATTATCCTAATTTCAATGTTTGGCCATTTTTGATGGAGAAAACCTAGACCAACATCTGGATAGAACCACCAGTGCACCACAGGTCAGATAAAAAGACCTCATTATGTGAGCGTTGTTGTTCTGACCAGGTCTCAAACTTACATTGTACAGGGCTGAGTAGTTGCAAGTCTTTGACTCATACCCTATGAGCACATGATTGGCAGACCGCTGAACCTTGTATAACCTTGCCCATACCAGTTTTCAGTCATTTGCTTACCACTCCATGAAATGATACCTAGATGTTTTGCAAGGGAATGCAGCAAAAAGTGTAGATCAAGGTGGTATCTAATATTTTGCCTTTATCTAATACATGCAACAACATCTTAACCCACTCTGGGGAAATTTGTGCATAATTGCTGCATTACCTTTTGTAATGATAAGTGGGGTATTATTCTTTACTTTTTGCATGGATGTAAGGCGACAATAAACAGCATTTTGCAGGATAATTTCAGGTAACAAATTTTTTTGGTTGTATGGGAGAAAAATTTGTCCAAACTGTCGGATACCACCTTTCATCAAATGCCTACCAGGTTGACGGTCTGTAGCTACTAACAATACCTGATAAGTGTTCAACCATCAGTTTATCCCTTCTATTCATAGTGCATGTATATATTTCGAAACTTTGCTAATTTTTTTGAATTTCTTTTAAACAGTTGAAAAGTATTTCTAACACATGTGTGTTTCATCATTTAATAGTAAATCCAGGGACAAACGAGTCAACAAATAAACCCTAAGTAGTGCAGATTCTACTAAAGATAAGACTGATAATTGTGATTGCTTCACAAAGGTGTAATTTGGCACATGCATGAGTGAAAGGTTTAAAACAGATATACACACTAAACATAACTAAAATGTGTCGAAGTCTCTAGATTGGTCCATTTTTTTTTAGAGAAAATGTCATGAAATTGGAGTATGAAAGGTATTTGAAGTTTTATGAAATTTATGTTTTTTTTTTATTATATTTCAGTGATAAGATAGCCACAGGATCCTTTGATAAGACATGCAAATTGTGGAGCTTTGAGTCAGGAAAATGTTACCATACCTTCCGAGGACATACTGCAGAAATAGTAAGTTGAATGTAATTTGAAAGTTTTTTTAAAAAAACAGCCAGAAGGTCGTTCGACCCACGCAGCAAACATAATAATACAAACATTATAAAAAGCATGGCAAATGTGGAAATTATAATACATAAATTATATCTGTAAGTCTGTTAACATATTTCACCTGGGAAAATGTTTTTTTTGTAATATATTTAAGAAATTCCTGTTACAGATAGCAATACTCTTAGTTTTCATAGTGCAGTTTAAAACCACCATCAGCTTCTCATATTATAGGTTTAGGTTTTAGCATCCCATACTGCCCCCCAAAATATAAATATGAAGTGAATATAAATAGAATAACCTTTATGAAATATGTAGTGTTTATTGATGAGACTTAACTTATCTAAACTGATTGCTCTTTCAAGAAGCATAAAATACTGCCAGTTAGTTGCATTTAATATGCTTGATTAACTTAACAATTTTAGAAAAAAAATGCATGTAAAAAATTTAACTGAACTTGTTATAAGCAGAATTATTAAATTCCTATCTAGCTAGATGTATGGAATACCATGATTTTGTGTAAATGTCCCTTTACTTTTGTTCCCCACTTACATTTGTCAGCACACACTGTAGACTATGTTTCTATTCAATAAGTATGGCCAAAGTCTCTATTGGTCTTTGGTAAAGCGTTATGGCATGTTTCTTTCTTTTTTCTGTTAGTGTTTTTACCAATGATTTCTGATACTTATTTAGTCCGCTCACTTGTCAGCATTTAAAAGGGAGTTAAGTGAGGTTAGAAAGCTTTGCTGAAAACCATAACCTAATTTCATGTACTATTATGTTTGCAGGTGTGCCTCAGTTTCAACCCCCCCAGCACGCTGATAGCCACTGGCAGTATGGACACGACAGCCAAGCTGTGGGACATACAAACAGGACAGGAGGTCGCCTCTCTCAACGTGAGTCTTGGGACATTTCTAGACATTTTATTCACAGTTTTAAAGTAATTTGGTCATGTTAGCATTATTTAACTGTTTTAATTAAAATGCCAGACTTTTATGAACCAAATTGAATTATGGACTCATTTCTGATGATTAGGTTGTGTGTGAACGTGCTGTCCTTTAAACAATATGTTGTCTTAAGTTTGGGAGAATCAAAAGCATTGCAAAGGTTTTTAATAAAAGATGGTTTCCTCATCAGTGAAGATCCCTTATCTTGGCAACCATCTTTGATGGCAACTTCAAGGGATTTACAGATGAATTGTATAGAAGCATAAATTTAATTTTCTTGTAATTTCTTCATTTGTGGTCAAAAAATTAAAAGCTATACACCATTGGAAAGCTCTTGAAATTCATATTTTTAGAATACAATATTTTTTAAAATTGAAAAATGCACAAAGAATAATATACAGAAATTAAGTATTGGCTTATCCTTAAACAAAGTAAACAGTGTATCTTTTTTGGTTGCATTTTTATACCTTTTAAACTATCAAAATATAGTTTTGATATTTAAAATACTTTATAAAGGCTGTTATATTTGATATAAAATTCAGTAAAATAGACTGAAAAATAAAAACACTGGTGAGTTAAATACAACACATATTTCCAGATTTTGGCCTGTATTAGCTTCTGCCTTCAAAGATGGCTGCCTTATCTTATCAGTGCCTATGACATCACATGGAAACTATCTATACTACATGTATAATCTCATGAGAAATGTATAATATTCACTACAAACTTGACACAAACATTTCCAACTGTGTTTTTTCTCCTTTTAATAGTTATTTAAAAAAAGAAATCGCATTAAGACCATGGATAATAAATATTCGTTTGTTCCAGAATAATTTGAACAATTCCTCAAAATCTTTGTTGAGATATGTCACAAATGTAGGCCACATTCCCAAGTCTGTGAAATTCTGTGAAAAAATTTCAAGTTACAATGAAAACAATATGATAGACAATATATAAAGACAAGCTTAAATGTTGCATTGATAATGTAGTTTAGTGTAGTATTATGATGTAACTTGCATGAAGCTACAGTGAAGGCAGCAACATATCCAATTAATAACTGTTAGTGCGATGTCAAAGCCTGTTCGATAACTCAGATCATACATTTGCACCAGCCTTTTCCTTATGTGTGCAACTAAGTTTACTTCCAACTGAGCATATGGGAATATACATTAATGTGTATATGTCAGTCATAAACAGAACATGGATAAGTAAATTTCTCTAGATGTCTTAATAGACCGGACCTGGAAGTGCATACAGTAGAGCGTTGGCTCCAGGTGTGGGAGGCACCAGGTTAGAAAAATTGTTTAAAATGGTAGTGGTATAGCTCCCTTGCTAATACTCAAGCAAATATAAGGGTTGTTCCACGAGTGGTTGGCCCAGTGTCAGGATAATGTGACTTGGTGTGGTATCATGCCAGGTGTCCATGGCATGCTATACACATTGAAGGTAGCACTATATCTGCTTCAAGTGGACACCGTCTCTAGATAACTGAAATACTGTTGGTGGGACGATAAACTCAATGAACAAATCTTAATAGTAAATAAAATATTTTTTACTGTTATTTATACCCAGACATTAATCTGTGTTCTTCCACCACCAATGATAGCTTGAATGCACTAATATGACCATACTTGTGTCGTATGATGTATATAAAAAAACAATCTGTAACTCATTTAAATGTTTTATTTCAGGGACACTCTGCAGAGATCATTTCCCTGTCATTTAACTCCTCAGGCAGTCAGCTAATCACTGGGTCCTTCGATCATACAATCATGGTCTGGGATGTCAACAGTGGAAAGTATGTCAGCTTCTTAATATGTTGGTTTATTTTGTTAGGTTAAGCAACTGCAGGACTGGACCTGGTAGTGCAATTAGTAGAGCGTTGGCTCCAGTTACAGGAGTCCCAGGGTTCAATCTGGGGCCGCGACATACCAAAGTCATTTAAAATGGTAGTGGTATAGCTTCCTTGCTTATGCTAAAACAAGTATAAGGGTAGTTCCACGACTGGTTGGCCGGGTTTCAAGATAATGTGACTGGGTGTGTATCATGCCAGGGGTCACGGCATGCTATACACTGAAGGCAGCATCATATCTGCTTTAAGTGGACACTGTCTCCATATAACTGAAATACTGTTGGTTGGATAAACCCAATAAACAACTACAGGGGCACGTGCAGCCACACAGGTAGTCACCAACTTGTTACACCAATTCCTTGGCTCCTTGCCCCACCTTTCATGGGTAGAAGTCACGGGCAGCTCCAGAACATCCCATAAGGCAAGGTCTTCTATCTTATCAGTGTTGCTAAATGTTTTTTAACAGCTAACCTGTGGTGCGTCGGTGGTTCTACCCAGATGTAAGTCTGGGGTCTTCCTCCACCAATAATTAGCTGGCTGTCCCCAATATGACCATAATTGTGTCGTTGCAATCTAACAATAAACAAAACAAACAGTCTAAAGGTTTTAATTTGTTTTAATTTCTTATCTTTTTTCTGGTCTCAAAACACTTCACAAACAATCATCTGAAGATAATTTTCAGGATGCGCATTGTCAAGTGATATGAGTCACAACAATTCTTCAGCTTGCTGCCCCCCTATTGGGTTAAAGCTGAGTTCATAGTGAAAAATTGCATGTGTGGAGGTCTTGTAGCTGACCTACGATGGGCTGGAAGGTTTACTGAAACACATGTTCGGGGTCATCCTACTCTTATACTGCCAATGCTAGCAGGTTATCACCAGTATGGCCATGATTCTGTTGGTGTGATGTAAAATGTCACAAAACAAATAGTTAAGTTCTTCCATTAAATTGTGTACCCACCTTGAACACCTGAGAAAGGATGCAAGCTGGAGCACTTAGCCTGCTAAGCACATATTGATTAAGTTTTAAACACAAAGTGTAGATCCTGATCCCCAGTTCCTGCAATGTTTCTGTCAGTATTATGTAGGCCCTTTAACCGTAGCTTGAAGTTGCTATCAAATAAACAAAAAATAAGTTTTGTTTCAAGGTAATTGTTTATAGTCTGTTGGGAAACATTTTTACTATCAATCACACCCAGCTACTTACTTCCTAGGTAGATTAAGTACTAAGTTAAAAATTACCTATAGCAGTGTGCAGGTAATAAATAGCCTTGCCCCAAGACTAACATCTTATTGCTTGTATAATACCCATAACCCACTAATAAAATGTCCAGTATCTTAAATATTGGACAACGTGCTCATGAGTTTGATTTACGTATTGACAAATGTATTTAGTAATGGGTACATACCAATCATATTTCAGACGAATCCACACCCTAATAGGCCACAAGGCAGAGATCAGCAGTGCCCAGTTCAATTATGATTGTTCCTTGATAGCCACAGGCTCCATGGACAAAACCTGCAAGATCTGGGAAACCAACCATGGTATGTCATTACTGTTGCAGGATGGTTGTTTTTTTGCTGATTTTAGATAAGCGATGGCAAGAGGAAATGTGCATTAGGAAGTGCTTTGTGTTTAAACAATGGGACAGATTCACTCAATAATTCTGGCTTCTGTTCCTGCACTTGTTGCGATGGCTTTATTTGTAGGTCACTCAATGTAAACCAGGGTGAGGGGGCTGGAGAGTTGGTTAGGTCTCATAGACTGGACAAAATAACATATAAGAAATTAGTATTTAATGTTTCAGATTAATTTTTGTTTTGTTTGGGGAGAAAAAAAACCTGTTTGGGAAAGATGTTTGTTTTTTGGCTACAGAGATGTAAGAAAAAATAGCCCTGCTTAGCATAGGCAACACAACCCAGGGTGTAAGGGATTGCTGGCTTGATCTCAACTTAACTAATGGAACTTGTATATCTCCAGTTTATACATTTTGCTTTAAGAGCAATAGTGCATCTATTGTCAACATGAATCAATATGGTATTTTGTCATTATGCTGTCATGATGAATTAAAGATTGTATATCATCTGAAGAATTATTGTGGATAAACATTGTATATCATCTGGTGAAAGATTGTAGATAAACATTGTATACCATCTGGTGAATGATTGTGGATAAACATTATTGTATGTCATCTGGTGAATGATTGTGGATAAACACAACAAACATAAGCTTCCCCGGTATGAAAAATATTTGTCGTCATACTTACCAATACAAGTACAGAAATTAAATTTATTGTTAAGTTTATTTATTTATATAAATACAACAATAATTCATCTCTCTGTTGTTGTTCCACTGATTTATTAAAATAATATATTTTAAATGCATGCTATTTATATGTCCTTTTCTTAAAAGCATGTGTTTAAGTGCAATCTAAGCCAGAATTAAGTGTTCTATTGCTTTTTTGTTCATAAAACATCTTATTTTCGAAGTCAAATAACTTCAACCTAAAATAATGTTGTGTCCTGTCTTCTGCCCAGGCACATGTATTGGCACTTTGCGGGGTCATGAGGATGAAGTCCTGGATGTTTCCTTCGACATGACAGGACAGTACCTCCTGACTGCCTCTGCGGATGGCACGGCGAGATGTTTTAATGCAACAACCCACACTCTTCTGTCCAAGTTTGAGGGACATGAGGGGGAAATCTCCAAGGTAAACGAATTTACTTTTTCCTTGTTATTTGGTATATGTATGGGTTTCCTTTATTAGATGAACATGTTTGAACACAATCATACTTATTTTTTACCTGTACATTTTAATTTATAGCATACAATACAATTAAATTTAATTTCATCTGGAAGAAAATCGATGCCTAAAGGTCAGTTATAGCAAGATATTTAAACCTTTGCTGTTGACTTATTTGAAATTCTAAAATACCAAATGGATATCTTAGCAACATGTTGAAAACTTGTTTTTTGTTTTACTTCAAGAATAATATCAGATTAGATATTACAAAAATAACAGTTTCTAAAATCTTTAATAATGGAGTCCAAATTCACCAAAAAAACATAATATTATAATTTAATCTGTTATGGAGCATATGTGTTATGGAACATAAGTAAAGTTATTAGAAATTAAACTAAATAAAAATTTTAATATCCAATAGAATCACTCTTAAAGCCCTTAAGTTGGAAGTAAGATGACTGTTTCGCTAAAAAATCTAAAATACAAAGGGCAAATGATATATGCCATAGGGCTTTTTTTTTTTTTAGATCAGAACCATTATGCACCTTAACTTTGCATGTAAATTCATTTATAAACTCATAGTCAAAACTTTCTAAAACTTTGCATAGCCCTTATAGCTAAAAAAATTGGGGGGTGCACATTGCGTTGTGATAGTGTCATCGATTTGCAACTCCTCTGACTACTTAGCCTCTCATCGCATGTGGTTCTAGTCCTTTTTAGGGCAATAGACCTTATTTGAGAAGGTCTTCCAGCTGACTTGCAGTGTGCTGGCGGGTCTACCCAGATTTGTGTCTGAGGTCTTCCTCCACCAAAATGATGGACGTTACTATCATGATCATAAATGGTTGCTTATTATTTTTGTTGATGTTGCCATTTAGAATGGTTAGTGAAAAGGAGGCAGGGTTACAGATTTCAGGATAGATTATCTCCAAGATGCATCCCTTTAATTCTGCAAGACACTTAAATGGTGTGACTGTAGTGTGACAACATGTCTGAACTACATGAAAAAATTGTTGGCATGACAATTGTGACATAACTAAAGTGTGGTTGGTGAATACCACCTCTAAATATGTTAATATAACTTTGGAAAAAAGTTTTACAAAAAGCAAAGAAAAATAGACTAAGCTTTCTTTCTACTTGTCTTTCAGATCACCTTCAACCCACAGGGGACCACAGTCCTGACAGCCAGCTCGGATAAGACAGCTCGCCTCTGGGACCCAGAGACCGGGGAATGTAAGCAGATCCTTGAGGGACATACTGATGAAATTTTTAGCTGTGCTTTCAACTATGAGGGAAACACCATCATTACTGGTATGATTTATTGTGACATCTCAATGGCACTGTGTTTTGATTGAGAATTATTTATTCCACTTACCTCAGTTATGGCACCAGCACCGCCATGATGCTATGGTTCAGATTCAGTATCAAGCTGACATTTCATAAAAGCATCCATAGATTAGAATGAAATTTTACATATTGCTAGTGACCGAATCTACTGATATAATCAAGTTTGATAGTTCCAGACAGATTTTGGGAGAAATATAACCTATAAAATTATGGTGAGTGTACTTGCAGGTTTAAGTTTTGTATGCAAGTACTGCCAATCTCACAGAATACTATCAAACCTTTGAATATTAGAGCACACTGGCCAGTAATAGCTCTTGTTTATGATTTCACGTGAACTTTATTTTACAAAGCTGGGAAGTGGTTTGTTATATTTTATGGATTAGGTTTGAAGGCTGCTTTTATTGTCCGAAGGGTCATATTTTTATATTTGCATGAGTGCTTGAAATTGATAGGCACTTTTGCATGAATGTGAAATAACTCCGATTGTATTGTTTGTTTTTCTTGTGCTGACAGTTATTCCTTTAGTATTAAATGAATGTCTAATAATTGAAACTTTAGTGGATATTTTTTTTGTAGACAAATTGGGAGGGAGATTGCACATACCATTTTGAAGATTAAAAGTAACATTTAAAAATGCTTTTTTAACTGTTTCTCTTTCCTCTTATCTACTTATAGGCAGTAAAGACAACACCTGCAGGATATGGAGATGAAACTTCTAGAGTTACTTGCCCTTGCCAGCATTCTCCACCATTCACCATTCCAAGATTCATTCTCTACTGTCTTCTAAGCCTTCCTGCATGGTTTTCAGAGGACAGCGTTCTAGAGATATGGAATAGGAGTAAAACATGAAATTTTGTCATGAGATATCCAGTATGTCATTGTATTTGTAACAGAGACAACAAAATAATAAAACTACACTGTCAGTATAAATGAAAGTAAAATATAAAATGTATGTACATTTACATATACAACTGTGAAATAGATTTCAACCAATTATTAAAGAAAGGTTCAACATAGAAAAACAAACCTGCATAATAATTGACAATTACGTGTTTAAAATAATAATCATATTTTTGTTTTGTTCTTTATCATAAGCATTTATAATTAAGGTATTTTAGGAAAGAGTTATCTTAGAATTCTTGAAAATGAGTTGAGCAAGGTAGAACATGCCGTTTTTTATGTTCACATTATTTAACCTTGTATCAAAATACCTACAGAAGTCTGAGTATCGATTTTCTTTAGGCTCTTTTCAAATAACTGGAAAAAATACCAGCCATTACAGTTTTGTGCTTAGTTTTAAATCTGCTTGCATAAATTATATTATTAAGGTATGTTTTATCTCATATTAACTGCAAAGATATAATTTACAAAAGTACATTGCTTTGTGTTGCTTGTCATGACTTGGTCATTAGTACTTGTATAAATATTTAGTCAAAGAATACATGGTAATGTAAAATACATTTAAATTATAATTTATATTTTTATTAAATATGAAATAAATACAACCAAATCTTTGAGTTTATGCAACCAGATTTGAAACTAAGCAACAACAAGAAAAGCAATTATTTTTTTCCATTTATCTGAAAAAGAGCCTTCAAGCAAATTATGTGCAAGTTTATTATATAGAGAACTGCTGATCTGGATCTGATGCAATTGGTATTGTCCTATGTATTATTGTAATCATTTACTCTTATAGGTGGTATCTGACAGTTTAGACCAAATATATTTTCTCTAATAACCAAATAAGTCCCTCTTACCTAAAAGGTCCTGCAAAATGCTGTTTATTGATGTCCTAGGTCTGTGTGAACAGTGAAGCATAAATCCTCACACATCACATCATTGCAAACAGATATTTCCTGTCGGAGCCATGCTGCACAGTTAGCTATTTTTAAACTAAGAAACCCATGTGACCACTTACTTTTGAGATCTTTTTATTCGGTGCCGTATGACCTATTAAGTGTCGGTGTGCCGTAAAACCCAAATAAATAAATAAAAGATCTTTTTACGTGAATATCCGGGTAATCCACTTTAATGTCGATATTTATTTTAGCTGAAATCTCCATCATACTTATTTATAGATTGGGAAATAATGGACATTTTAAGCGATATATTTCATGGTAGGTACTGTCTTACAATTAAGTTTATGATATAAACTGCCTTTACCTAAACTAAGGTATAAGTGTATGCAGTAAAAGTGCCAACATTCTCCAGAACAGAGGTAAGATATTGTTACATGTATTAGATAAAGACAAACTGTCAGACCCTACCTTTAACCTGCCGTATGAATTGTTCAGACAAAAGAGTAGATCCCAATTTGCCAGCTGGGAGCTGTCTGATCAGAATCTGCACTATTTGCTGCTGAGTCTTTAAGAATAATTCTTATTACCTGTGTGTGAAGTTGTAAGCTAATAACTAACAATGTTGTCTTATTAACAAATGTAGTGGGCTAAGGGTTACATAGAGCGTTGACCTACTTTCTTTACAAATTGTGCCCCTTGTAAGACAAGCTTAATTTGGATGTGAAAGTTATTATTGGTCTAATAATTATTTTTTAAATTAGTTGTTAAGCTTTGAGAATTGTTTAAAGTATGTATCTACATATTGGTTGTCAAATACCCCAAAAGAACTCTGAGAAATAATACATTGTCAAAATTACTTTTTCCAGTTGTTAGCTCACAATATACATTCCAAGACTAACACTGTTATTTATACATTTTTATTGTTGATTATGCTTACCTACTGTGTGTAAAATTCATATTTTATGTGTTATTATTTTGCTGGAACTATCATCTATTACAGTTCCCTACTGCATGTGATTTTTGTTTTTCAAAACCATTCTAGTTCCACCTGCATGTATCATAAATTGATAACTGTAAGAATAGTTACATACAAGTATTGATTATGGTCTACATTCCTTTTTTTTGATCGCGCTATGATTTATTGTTTATAGAATGTGTTAATACTGTTGCTTTTGCTCCTTGCGTGTTGTATGAAAGGTTTTCTTTAAAGTTTCAAGTCATTATTAATATTTAATAGGGTTTTCCCCAGGTTCATTTGCTAGTCTTGAAAGATAACAGCATGAATACTGTATACATAGTTCCATTTATACTTAAACTTCATTTGTTTTAATCTCTTTCCATGAAGTTGTTAATTTTCTTGGCAAGTCATTTTTCGATAAGTGAATCAAATGCTTACTTTTTTAGTGTTAAATATATATAATTTACATATTTACTAAAATTGAAAGGTATTTTGTTAATCAACAGCTTGCTTGATCATGGATTGTGTTACATTCTGGAGGATTTTTTTGCGTGAATACTTTTTGTGATGTTTTTAGTGCCTTTACTGTAAAATACCGTCAAATATACAGTTTTGTTTTTAAGTTACATCACTTTGGCACAGTTATGGCCTTATTGGTGACCTCTAGTGTTTATTGGTTTTGGGGATGTCAGACAAAAGTATGGGTAGAATTCCCAGCATTCAGCTGGAAGACCTCCCCAGGTTCTCTCCCCTCACAGGACTTGAACCCACTCTGTGAGAGGCTGAGGGGTTAACAGTTGGTAACTTTTAATACCTTAGTCACAGGTGCCCCTGAAATTCCATTGACCCGTCCAATTGGTTTTATTTACCCTGGTTTTATTACCTTGCGATACATGGTGAAAAAAGTTCCACTGACAACATTCGGGTTGTATAACATACACATTGAACAGATAATTCTCAACTCCTAAATCTTGGATGTGTATGTTCTGACCCTTGTTCTGTATAAAAAGTTTTGTTATCAGGAGATGTGTCATTCTTTTAGCTGACCTGTGGAACAACACTGGTTCTACCCGGACATTTGTCTTTGGTCTTTATTAGAAACATCTGTATAACGTTATAATAACAATAACTGTCATGCTGCAATGTATTCAAGTAACAAAATGATTAACAATTTCTGATTGTTTTTTGTGTCTGTTGTATTTACATTGACATCTTGTCTAGAAAAAGAATGAAATAAGAGCAAATTTTTTTACAAATAAATTTTAAGTGCAAGCAAACATGTCACATGAGGATGTTCATAACTTTAAAGATAGAATTTTCCTTTAAATAATTGTCTGTACTTATTCCTTTAGTGTACAAAAGATGTTTATTTATATTTACATATTATTATTGGTAATGTATTTCCAGTTTACAGTGTAGGTGAATATTGTAGATGAATTTTTTATTTACAAGAAATTATTTATTGCGTGTTGTGCATATTGTTTTACAATGTTGTCCGTCCTACTTATAAATATAATATTTACATCCAGCTTTGGCTTTCTTTATATGAGCTTCTATAATCAATTATGTATATTATTGATAGAAGATGACTTTCTTTACTTAACATTTGAAATATACAATCTATGATTATGTTCATCATAATGCTTTATGTTATCTAATATATGTTATTTTATTTTCCCATTAATGATGATAGTACACAACACCATTTTACTGTCTCATGTGATGTGCCGTCCAGAAGGTTTATCTAGTACAAAACATCATTTCACAGTCTTATGTGATGTGTCGTGTAGAAAGTCTACCTAGTACAAAACACTGTTTACTGTCTTATGTTATGTGTCGTCCAGAAAGTCTACCTAGTACAAAACACTGTTTACTGTCTTATGTTATGTGTCGTCCAGAAAGTCTACCTAGTACAAAACACTGTTTACTGTCTTATGCGATTTGCTGTCCAGAAAGTCTATCTAGTACAAAACACTGTTTACTGTCTTATGCGATTTTCTGTCCAGAAAGTCTATCTAGTACAAAACACTGTTTACTGTCTTATGCGATTTTCTGTCCAGAAAGTCTATCTAGTACAAAACACTGTTTACTGTCTTATGTTATGTGTCGTCCAGAAAGTCTACCTAGTACAAAACACTGTTTACTGTCTTTTATCCCACCATCTCTGTAAATATCGGTTGATATAACCCGTGTGATAAAGATGAGCTTTATCAACCGATATTCGCGCACCTGCTCTAAGCCGGACTACTTTTTTGACGAAACGATCAGGTGTGTTTACGAGAACGAAACTCATTTATCCCGTAATTATGCTTGTGGTCACCCCATAAATGTCCATAACATAAATATTGACGAAATAGAGCAAAAGAGGCTATTAAAAAAAGAGGATGCGAGCGGTTTCGATCTCTGACCTGCGGGATTAAAAACTTAAGTGGCAGCGTCTTTACCGACTGAGCTAACCGGACACTTCCTCGCCACTTTCCTAAGTTTTATTTAACAATGATATAGAAAATTTGAAGAAAAAAAAAATCTATCAGAAAAAAATGAAACAACATGTATTACAAAAACATGATTAAAATTGTTTAGTAATAGTAATAAAATCAATAAAAGTACGAATTTTTAGTCTGCAAAAAACAAAAACAACACTCGAAATGTCAGTTCATGCGAGTCCCCGTTGTTTTGATGTTATTTAGTGTGAGTTTAAAGAATGTGATGAAGAATCGTGTAAAAGCCTAACTTCCTAAGCAGTGTTGAAGAAATGAGCTACGAGGATTTCGAGGCAAAATCTGGCTTTAATCCGAACATTTTTGAGAATGAAATTGATCTTGAATCTGTGGTGACTGTCTCAGATTGCAATCATCTGCCTAATCTTAAGGCAGACCCTGATGATCAAATGTCGTTACATGATGAACATTCAAATGGTTTAGATAGAGCTCGATCTTTAGTCGAACCAAATACAGCTGACTGCACAGATCTGGACAAATGTGCTAAAAATCAGTTTCTAGACGTAAACATGAACACTAATCCACCACCTCCACTCCCCACATTTCTTCAAATTTCGCAAGTCATCTTGTCAAAAACACAACTATCTTCGAAATTTTAAAGCGCTATATTCAATGTTCATAATTTCAATGTCATCAACAATTAAAATCCATGAGCTACTGTTTGTTACAGCCACAAACACACACATAAACCTCAAATGTAATTCGCGTTCCTTAAATGCCAAGTGCGTAGCTCAACTTTAATGCTACACGGCCTTGACAGTACACACTACATGTATAACTTTACACGAGGGTGTGATTTTTGTTGTTCTTCTTTTCCAACCATTATTTTCAGTTATCGTAATCAATAAAATTACAACCTTGTGTATAGCGCAAATAAAATAAAAGAAATAACATGTTTATTGTTTTATTTTTTTATTGTTAAATAGAACTATTTCTTATAGCCGAATTACTCTATTGTTCGCGCATGAATTTCGTGTATTGTATTGGAATGTCAGATTATGTAACGGAGGAGCAGTAGCGGTAAATTTAAATGTTTACCTTTGAAAAGCTGTTGATGGTGGGATAAAAAGAATACCAGGATAGTGTTGATATAGATAAATGTTATCATGCTCGGCCCGAAAATCAAAAAGCACTCGGCAAGCCTCGTGCTTTCTGATTTTCTTAGCCTCGCATGATAACATTTATCTATATCAACACTAACCTGGTATTCTCTATATGCGATTTGCTGTCCAGAAAGTCTATCTAGTACAAAACACTGTTTACTGTCTTATGCGATTTTCTGTCCAGAAAGTCTATCTAGTACAAAACACCATTTTACTGTCTTATGTGATGTGCCGTCCAGAAAGCTATCTAGTACAAAACACTGTTTTACTGTCTTATGTGATGTGCCGTCCAGAAAGCTATCTAGTACAAAACACCATTTTGCTGTCTTAGGTGATTTGCCGTCCAGAAAGTCTATCTAGTACAAAACACCGTTTTACTGTCTTAGGTGATTTGCCGTCCAGAAAGCTATCTAGTACAAAACACCATTTTGCTGTCTTAGGTGATTTGCCGTCCAGAAAGCTATCTAGTACAAAACACCATTTTGCTGTCTTAGGTGATTTGCCGTCCAGAAAGCTATCTAGTACAAAACACCATTTTGCTGTCTTAGGTGATTTGCCGTCCAGAAAGTCTATCTAGTACAAAACACAATTTAACTGTCTTATGTGAGTTGCCGTCCAGAAAGTCTATCTCATGTGTTTATGGTAGGATATCACATTGCAGTCAGCACTTAACCTGCTATAAATGCACACTGTTTACAAATAACATATAAGCCGTAAAGGAACAAATATTGCTATTATTGATGGGCTTTGTCTAAATCTGTTTTTTAAGGCTATAATGAAAGCCAATGATGATGATAGATATTTGAACATTCCGTTGATGACTTGTTGTTTTACTTCTTTCTTTACATATATGTTTATCTCATTATTTCCCATTATGATTTACATTTTGGTAGTAAATGTATTTTAACATTTTATACATAAGATATAAAGATACTGTCCAACTGTTCTAGTTCCCTTGTAGGCTTCTTATTTGATGCATTTTAAATACCATTTAAAGTTTGCTGCATTATTTCTATTTGCAAACTTGCTTACAAATTTTACACTTGAAGTTAATTTCCTTTTTTCCAAAATATTTTTTTGCAATGTAAATTTTATAACTAGATTTAATCCAGTAATGCCTTATACTTTATGTGATTAGGTACAAGATAATGGTTCAACTTTATATATTCTAGGCTTGAAGAATATAGATTTAATTTAATAAAATATATTCTAAATTAAATATATAAATATATGCATTTTCTTTTTGTTCCATGTATTGATAACTAATGATTATTTTGTCAAAACAGTTTGTTTTATGGTATTTATTTTGCCAAATAATTTGCTTATACTAGAAATGTAATAAGTGAGACTTCAGTATTAAATTGACATTATATTTATGTGTAGTCAACTGTTAGCTTGCCAAGCAAAAATTGATCAGGCTTGAGCAAAAAGTGTAGATCCAGATCATCAACCTCCCCAGGGAGCTGTCTGATAAGGATGTACAGTTGTTGCAGCAAAGCCTTCCTTAAGGAATTTATTTATTGTTACCTTTGCCTGAAATTGTTTGTAAATGACTAAGAATAAAGTATGGACTATTTTACAAATGCAGTGGGTTAAGTGCCCATTTTAATAATAATATAACAGTTGCACATTTTAATATTAAAGTAACAGCTGCTCATATTAGTTTTAATATAACACAATTTCTTGCCAGTTGCAAGTTTATGAATCCTAATAAATGTTAAGAATAGTAAAATTGTTTCATGTTTTCCTATTTTACAAAAAAAAAAGAAAGAAAAGATGGTAAATGTTAAGCTAGTAACATTTAAAAACATTGTAATTTAACCTTTTTCTGCATAAATAGGCTATTTCACGCCTTTACAAACCATTCACAATCATTAGCATAATTTAATTTACATGAAAAAGGGTTTATGTATAGACTCCGTTCAGCCTTTAATGTATTGTTTCAAGTTGAACATACATTTATTAAAATCCTTTTATCTCTTTTAAAGAAAAACAATAAAGTAAAGTGAATTTTCAAAATTATAGATAAACTATGAACAAAAGGGTTAAATAACATAAGATGTTATTTTTAGAACCTGTATTATAAAACCTTTGTTGTAACTCTTGTATAATAATTTAATCTCACATTTGATGACATATCAGATGTCTGGTGAGACATACTGATAAAAATATTGGTGAATGTTTTGTGTGCAGCCATCGTGTACAAATGGTACAACTAGTTTATCACGAGTTTCATTGCACAATCATGATCTTTGTCCTGTGTTAAGAGTTGTGAACATGTATTGAGTTGGGTTTCTTCATCATTCCTTTTTCATCATTCCCAATTTGTTTTTGAATTTTTTCATTGCAAATAAATAAAAAATATTTAAAAAAAAAAAACAGACTTCATTGTACTTTATTTATTTGTTGTTAATGTTAGTTTTAGTATGAGAAATATTTTTTGATGATGATGACAATAGTTAAGTTGAAGTTACAATCAGCATGTTTAAATATAATAACATCTTTATAACATTACTTTCTGGCAGTGTGATACTAATTTGCTATTTCATCCATATCATTAACTAAAAATTGGGCTAAATGCCACTAACAAAACTGTTTTCATTTCACTTTCTTAACATTTCTAGCATAAAATATCGTTAATATTACCTCAGTAAGCACAGTAATTTCTTACCTGTATGAAAAAGTCAATAGATGACATAATACTAAAAAAAAACTAACATGGCATTATAAGCAGGATATTGTGAGAAAATAAAAATGGCAACAAAAATGGATTATCAAGAATCTTTCAATGAAATGTTTATTAGTACTGAGTTATATTCTGTATCGCAGAGCATGGATTTATATTAAAAATGAAAAAAATTGACAAGTCAAATATGTACATTTTGAAACACTCTCTGGCCACAGCATCCAACAAGGATGTAACATTTGTATGACAAAACCTACAGAAATTTTCCAGTTGGAACTAGCTAATGTGAATCTGTTTAATCTCCAAATTCTCACTAGTGTCCATTAAACTTGCTATAACTTTAAGATATATATATATATATTTATAACATTATTCCTTTTGTTTTCCATTTTAAACACCTATTACATATTTTGTTATAGTGCAATAGTGTAATACAGGTTTTTGATTGGTGATGTCGAGACATCGTCATATTGCAGATTGTATCATACCACTATTTCACCAAATATTGTTAAAATTTCATAAAATCACATGTTGGCGATTAAAATAATGTGATAAAAAGAATCCGACACTTGTTGTCATTTAACACAAACATTTATAAAACTTGTCCAGGTAAAATGATGTAAGCTTGCCGTTAGCTCATTATTACTTTTCCTGAACTTGTTTAATAAAAGTTTATATTAAATGATAACTCATGTCAGATCCCCTACTTTATCTTAAAAAGCTTATTTATATCATATTTACTTCTGCATCACATCAGAAAACATAGTAACATTTAATCTGAAATACCACCAAAAATATTAAAAATTACCCTTATTACTGTCTAGGTGTAATCATCCAAAGTCCTAAAATAAGGTTCATGTGCTTACACATGCTTGTCACAATAATAATCCCAAAATAAATGAGACGCACCAAAATGTTCAGACATACATCTACATTTACATTTGAAATTGTGCTTACCTGTATAGCATAAAATGTATGTTACATGTAATATTGATGTTTGATAAGCAGCAAGAATAGCAGTTGTGTGTACAAAAATCAGGGAGGCGGACATGCTGGTAGATTTATTATACAAGCAATATCTATACTAGAGGGTCATCAGATATATCCACTACAATGTACCTTGTTTTCTACAGTTGTTATATTAATGTTTGCCCTAGTAAATGCTAAGCTTTGAGTTAAGGCCTAATAGTATACATCAAACAAATTTTGGACTATATCTTTAAGGCCTCTTACAATGGCTTGCATACATGTGAACCCTCCTGCTTTTGGAGGGAGACTCCCTCTTTTAAGGTAAAAAATTATTTGAAAATGAGGGGTGTTTTACACATTTTCAGAAATCTCCCTACTTGGAAACAGATAACTTAGTTCTGTGTTTATATGAAAATAAATCTCCCACTTTGCAAGTGAAAATCTCGAACTTTGGCCTCAGAAAAGGTTCACATGTATGGGCTAGTACATTCACAAACCATTAACACACAGCTGATTTCCTTCCTGAGAACTGTGTGTGTCCCACTGACTGTCGCCTGGCTATCATCAGCTTGTTGACAACAAAATGTCAGGTGAACTTCAGACCAGAAAACATACTTTAATGGAATCTTTCTTAACAAAAAGGACAAGCCAGAACAAGAGATCTGATCCTGAACCAACACAGTGCAAGATTTGCTGTTTTCTGGTTTGTTACAATCACCTGGTTGGATCCATTGTAGGTGGGTTCAAAAGACAAGATAGGCCGGTTGGTTATTTTTGCTTTATCAAATATACTGAAACACATTTCAAACACTTTGCAGCTTCATGGTTAATACAAGAACATTTACATGGATGAACATGTGTAACAAGCTTTGAGACGAGAAAACAAACATTGACAAAACGTTCTGATTATGCTCTAGCAAGGTACCAGTAATCGAACAGAGACTGTATGATAGGTTGCCACTACAAAAAATGGATCTACAGGTCAGAGCATGGCTTAACACTGAAGACTTTAAAATGCATTATATACATCCAAGGAAGTTTAGACTGTATAGCAAAGAATGTTTAGTTGACTAAATATTTAGTTTTTGTTCTTCGCTAAGGTCAGAATTTACAAATACTTTTTTATAGTGAAAATCATATCTTTAATATCAGGTTATATATAGTTGCCATTATTGTCCGATACCCAGGCTTATTTATTTTCCATTTTAATACATTCATTGACCGTGGGTTTATTGGTAAATTTTTTGTCGTCTTATTGAACTGAATAGATCAAGAATTGGCCAATTATAATACTGCTTACAAAATCTGTACTCTTCAACGTGGAGACTTGAAGTATAACAATGATGTCACCGTTTTGACAAGTTTGTTGAAACAATGAAAGAACAAGCTTTATCAGTGGACTGAAATCTTTATCGAATTATAAAGCGAACAATGAAATATAATTACCAGAAATGGCAAAAAGTGAACTAATTAACTCACGGGCGATGAATGTAGAGTAACAGAATGGATCAGTCGTGGGTGTCCAACAATAAGTTGCCATATAGTTTATTTAATGTAATGTATTGGCCTAGGTAGCAGAGGACATAGAACAAAATGAACAAAATCCTGATAACCTACAAATGACTGCATCAATACAAAAAATTACACGCTTTAGACACTGGATATCTAATCAAAGCTTTGCAAGTTGTAAATGTGAAGCAGATAATTTTCTGTCGAGACAACCGAACAAAAAGAAGATGTAATCAATATAATAAATAAATGTACATAATGGCTTACTTCGAACATTCCCTACCAGCACCTTCTATTTCCTTTTTTACATTTATTCCAGTTTTATCATTCTTTTTATCACAATATAATACAAAGGACATGATATAAGCAAATATAGCTAAGCCATATGCACATTAAAAATGAACCAATGTATATACATAATCAATTACATAATGGCAAAATGGTAATAGTAAATTAAAAAAAGGTTCTTCTGAAATAACAATGTTTTTTTATACCATGTACACAAATGACAATTGAACAATACAAGCAGTACAATTGATATTATTATACCTCATTTAATTCTCACCTTAAATTTTCAAATACACGCAATGTGACAATCCCAATAATCCTATCTAACATCATCGCATAGCGCGTAAATTAAAAACCCTGCTTAATGCATCTGATCTGTCAATAAGTGCTTATTTAAATGTGTACATGATTCCAGTCATTCCAGGTTCCATGTAGGTTCAAGATGTTAAGTTCAATTTTTGTCTATGTTTGTTCGGTATAATTAAATAAATATGATATCCCATGATGGTTTAAGGTGGAATCCAACAGTTTGAACCAGATTTTTTCTCTCTTAAAGAACCAAATAAATTATTGTTGCCTGAAAAGATCTCTCAAAATGCTTATTATTGATGTCCGACATCTATGTGAAAAGTGAAGCATAACACATGATTCGTCATTATAAAAAGGTACCGTATTTTCTCACTTATAAGACGGGGGGTTTTTCCTTGAAATTTCATGTCGAAATATGGGGCTTGTCTCATAGGCGGGGTCTAGCGACCTGGCAAAAAGTTTTCATGTTGTTTTAGGGTGAAAACATACCACATAAACTTATTAGCAGTTAAGCAATGACCTGACGTCATTATCGACTTCCGATAATTTACCTTAATTGAACTCTGAATTCTGTAGGTCAACGATTAACTGTCACACATACATTTCCCTTTGTTCTTCATGAAACACGGCTTATTATCCGTCAGTAAGCACTAAAACAAACTTCTGTGTCATTACATACGTTAAGTGACTGACTCTGAGATAAGCTGTTGTCAAGGTTTATATCGATCGGAGCAGTTTGACAGTGAGGGAGTGAACGATGTGTCTTAATAAGCAGCTGCCAATTATATTTCTCCAGAAAATTATTGATTGACGGCATGTACACAAGGACAGTGCACTGTTCCCCGATATATCGTGTACTGTCATACCAGACTTGGTGACGTAGATCAAAGAAATGTCATGCAGCCACGCGCTACAGGATAGCAGTGCAGCTGAGACAAGATACATCCCACAAAGTGTGAAAATTACAGTCACTGTTTACCAATTAACCCTTTTGAGACAGCATGACTGGTCGATGTTCCTGTTCTTTTTTTCGCCTCGTCTTATAAGCTGGCCGAAGCAGAAACCGACTATTTCACAGGTGAAGTAGAGGGATCGTCTTATAAGCGAATAGTCTTAAAAATGAGAAAGTACGGTCCTATCTAAGCCATGCTGCACAGTTAGCTATTTTTAAACTAAGAAAACCATGTGACCCGTAACTTTATACAATCATTTGGGTAATCTGCTCTGACGTCTATATTTTTTAGCAGAAATAACAATCATGCTTATTTATAGTTTTAGAAAGAATGGGCATGTAGAGTGATTTAGTTCATGACTTCTACAGTCTTAGACAATGTTCAAATCATCTTTTTTTAGACTTAGGTTTGATTTTTTGCAGAAATTATGCTCCAATTCCAATCCAGGTTTGCATTTGATAAAGACAGACTGTCAGATACCACCTTGAACAGCATGTATTGTCAAGCCAAGAAATTGTTGAGTGCCTCCAACACTACAAATTACGATTGACAATACATGCCATTACCCTCCAGGGAATGTGATATTTACATGTTAACAAATACATAGTTCCCATAACAGTGAAGATCACTTATCTTGGCAGCCATCTTTGATGGCAACTTCAAGATGAATTGTATAGAAGGGTAAATGTTAATTTCTTGTAATTTCTTCATTTGTGGTCCAAAAATTTAAAGCTATACATAATTGGAAAGCTCTTAAAATTCACATTTTTAGAATACATTATTTTTAAAATTTATAAATGCACAAAGAATTAATACACAGAAATAAATAAAATTATTTATATGGCTCATCCTTAAACAAAATGAACAGTGTATCTTTCTGATTTGTTTGTTTCCCTTTTAAACTCTCAAAATATAGATTTGATATTTAAAATACTTTATAAAAGCTGTTTAATTTGATAAAAAAAAATCAGTATAATAGACTGAAAAAGAAAAACAGTGGTGAATTTAATACAGCACATATTTCCCAATATAGGCATACATTAGCTTCTGCCTTCAAAGATGGTGGCCTTAAACTTGTCTTATCAGTGCCTATGACATCACATGGAAACTATCAATTACCAGTTAGTTAATAAGCAGAGTTTTAACTTACCGGTAGATTTTTACAAAAGGCAACATAGTACATAGTTTTGATTGTGGAGATTTCAAATTTGTCTTCCACAGAGCAAGTCGATAATTACCTTAAAATATTTCATTTATTAAAGATGTTTATATACAAATATAACATTTTTCTATACATTTTCTCCACTGATACATGCAGATAACTTTAACATCTTATAATAAAGTTATGACATTCAAAATAGTATATTTATACAATATTTTTGTTAAAATGTAAACTACAAATAAACTGTAATGACCGACAAATTTTTTTTAGCTGGTACAAGTTTTTCGATTGAATACATTGTAATTATTTACATTCTTTTATTTAATCCAAACTGAAATTTCTTGCATGTGTTAAACCACAATCTTTATGAAGCATGCTCATGTTTTCATGAAAATGTGTATTTATTTTTTAACATATACATGTTTAACACAGTTGGAAGAATCCTATTCCTGACAGAAAATATATTGCACATTGAGAATCAGAAAAATGAATCTAAAACAACATAACATAATAATTATAACCAACATGATAGGCATCCTAGCATTGTCAAACAGTAGTTAAGTCTTTGGACAAAGATGACATTATTGGTAGATTTTTTTAGTATGAAATTAAGACTACACTGATTTTAAGACCACTTTACTTTTAAGACTACTTTGCTTTAAAAAATAAATACCACTTTGCTTTAAAGTTGTTTTAAAGACTACCTTGCTTTAAATACCACTTTGCTTTAAAGTCGTTTTAAAGACTACCTTGCTTTAAAGACCACTTTGCTTTAAAGTTGCTTTAAAGACTACTTTGCTTCAAAAATGAAATACCACTGTGCCTTAAATACCACTTTGCTTTAAAGTTGCTTTAAAGACCACTTTGCTTTAAAGTTGCTTTAAAGACTACTTTGCTTTAAAGTCCATTTTGCTTTAAAGACTACTTTACCTTAAAGCCCACTTTGCTCTAAAGACCACTTTGCTAACCATCATAAGAGAGACAACATTTATACCTTAAATTGAGTCCAAAATAAAGTCTAACAATAACAATGTAACAGTAACATTGGCAATCAGGTTAGGATGTCTCTATAACCCTTAGCCGACTATTTTATGAAGATCTCAAACTCAGTTCTTAGTGTTATGCTTGTAACTACATGTAAAGGTTATTAGACCTTTAAAGACTTAAGCTTCAAATAGGCTAGATCAGAATCCTAAAACTACCAGTGGGAGACTGAAGGATCAGGTTCTACACCATCTGCATAAGCTTGAGTGTTTCATGCCAAACCTGGCTAAGATTTAAGATCAAGCTGCATTTCAAAATTACAGTGGCATAGCTTATAAATGGCTGAGTAGGCAAATTTTTGCAATTTCTTGGGAATTAATTTAGCATAAGGCCTACACATTTTTCTTGTCAATGAAGAGAAACTTCTCGCAGTTTTTAAGAACATGCAATCTGCCTACATTTTGTGGTCTACCAAGATACAATGAATTATACAGACTTGTGCGGACTTTTTAACCTTAAATCCTTGAGAAATATATTTGCAAAACAAGGACATGTATAATAAAAACTTTATTCTTAGGATTGGTCAGATGGATAACACAAATTTTTGAACCTGGCCAGATTCTTTAAACTGGACACTGACTAAAGCTTAAACTTATATAACTGCTGCTCCAGAAGTAAAAATATTTGGCCTAAGGCCAGCATTCACCAACTATTCTTAAGTAAGAATTGCTCAAGTCATGGAAATCAATCCACAATATCTTCATTATGTATTTAGCTACGTCTGTATTTCTGAATGACAAGTTAACTTTTGCAAGTTAACTTTGCTACTTTGTGCTTAAAAATCACATTAAAACTTCATAAATAAGCTTATTTATATTGGTATGAAATTGTAACTTGGGCTTACCGTAAGTCATGACTTAGGCTAAAGAATGTATGGTCCTAAATAATACAACCACCTCTGGCTGATGATGTATCCATATTGTTGTGTTCAATCATGTAGCACAAGGCCATTTACATGACAACCAATAACCTAGGTATTACAATAAGAAAATATGACCAAGTCCTATGAGTATTGCAACATAATATTAAAATTTGGAAAGGCAAGTGTAAAAGTACATTTTAAAGGTGGTATCATTTTTTTCCCAGTATACTTTGAACATAAAATAAAAAACATAATTCTTGCTACGATTTAAAATACACCATGTTGAAGATAGCAGTCAAACAATGAAGAGTGTTTTAAAAGCTTGTTCACTGATAAATATTTGATTGGTATTAATATTTATTAGGACTAAGTCCAGTAAACATTGATGGAGAAAAATGCCAAAAATCTCGGTAGAATTTAAAGCATTGCATGTAAGCTGGGATATCTTCTTCCTCACACCAAGTTTCAAACCCCGCGACATTAATCAACCATTATCCACTTATACCCAAAGAATCATTGTTTATGTTCAAAGACAATATTCTGAAAAGATTGATAGAATCCTTTAAATACTAGTGTTCAAATAACCTAAGATTCCTACCGTATTTTGCGGAATATACCCTGCAACTTTTATTTTTAAGGATCGTAGCATATGGGCAATCTAGTAACAAAATTGTATTTTGGGTGGCCCGTCTCTACAAATATTTATTGATATTTTGCATGTAGTATGACATTGATCAAATGCTAAGTGTCATTATGAATGGATGATGTGTTCTGGGTTGAAGACCTTTAGTTTAGAAATAATGCTCTGTGGTTATATTTATAAAGAATCTCAAGTTTTTTTTGCTGACTTAAACTAAGAAATGTTCTTAAATTTTGAAATACTTTCTTACTTATAATAAGTTTACTTCAATTTTATTTATAAAATAGTAAATCTAAAAAATTTCTTAGGATTTTTCCAAATCTAAAAAAGTATCTTCGTTTAAATATGAAAAAATAACTTAACACTCCTTATAAATACGACCCTGTTCTATTAATTTATAAGCCTAAGCCAATGCAGCGATTCAGTATTGTTCATATTATTCAAGCACTAGATTGTATGGCATTAAGGGGCATATATTGTACACATAAACAGCAGTAACAGAGGCATCACAGATTTTAATGTATTACATACAGACAGTACATATATGTGTACAGGATTTAGGCATGGTGAACACAAATAGGAGGACACAAATCTTAAAATAAAATCTGACCCAAATTGGCTTTTGGAAATGAAAAACAAGCAATAACATGGGATCTAAAAAGATATTTACAAAGGACACAATGATATAAAACAAATGTATACACAAATGTAATACAAATATGAATTTTTGAACTAAGCATTGACACAGATACATAATAAACATAATAAAATAAAATGTAAACTTTCAATGCAAAAAAAAAGTTTAAAAAAAAAGAGTCCCTATTTGTGTTAACAACAAAAAAAACAGAGGGAAGAAAAGATAAACATTACACATAAAAACAAAGATGATAAATATAAAAAAAGACATGAACAAGTAACCATTCTATGGAGGAGTGATGTTAATCTAATATTAAAGGTGAAATTATGTTTAGTAATACTGATAAACAACTGATATAGTCCACTAGTAAGCTAGATCTATGACAGATATGTACTTAAATAAAATAATTATTAATGAAAGGAATCTATTGAAATCTAGCAAAACAAATCTAAACAGCATTATATTGAATGAATAATGCTATGATCAAAATGGAAGAAATATGTGGAGAAACAATGACCTTGTCATCATAAAATGTTTATGACGCAAAATGGAAGTTATTTTGTGTATAATATTTAACTATAATTACTTATCCACATGTTTTATTACATAACTAACTTCACGTAGGTTGGTCAGTAGCATAATATCCTTTAATGGGGTACATTGCTAAAATGGAAATTGTCTCCCTTTTTAGTTAATATCCGAGGTATTCCAAACAGTAGGTAGGTCCTTTTAGTTGGAATTCATGGATTTCATCGCCTGTCCTTTTGTTAATTTTGCAATTACAAACAGTGAAATTTCTTTCTTTTGCATAAATATAAGCTTATAATTTATTTAAAAACTTATAGAGATACATATTTAAAAAAGAAAATTGAAATGTTTGTTGATAATGGTTGACCTTGGTATCATAAGAAAGGCAGAAAAGTCAACAAATACTCAATAGAGCACAAGCATAAAAACGGAGTAAAACAAATAAAAGGACCTACTTGCATTTAAGGATTATTCAGGGGAGACTATTCATTAATGTCTTCCATTATTATCCATTTATTCCTCCTGGTCTTATATGCAAGTCACCCATTGAGCTTACATTATAAGATTATAAGATTGTAGGACAACTTTCCACCTTTTCTATTATAACTTGTATCCTCTAAACATGGCCAAATCAAATATTTGATTAAAAGTTTCATCAGGAGGCTGTCTTGGACATTTTCAGTTGTAAACTCACAGCTTACAAGGAAGAATTGACAGGAAAATATACATGTACCTGTTTTCCTGATAAAATAGGGTTTTTTAAAATGTTTTTTTACATTGCAGTTGTTATAAGTATTAAGTGACAAAAAAACAAGATAAATAATGCTATGTTGTATAAATTTCTTTGGGGGTAAGTATATATGTAAAATTTACCTACCAGTCAAATTTAACTATGTGTCTGGTCCCTACTTAATGGTTATGAAGTATTACCTTCATATGTATGGCTATAAAGTGTAATATTCAAAAGTCAGATTGTATGAGTAATGGTCGACATGCATCTAAAGATACTTATCCTAAATATGGCAGGAAAATAGAGGGAAATAATAGACTGCATGTTATGCAACATAAACAAGAGAGAATGACTTATAAATATGCATATTTATTTCTTTGAAAATAAATTATACACTGTAAATCTATAAATATCGCAAGAGAGATAAGGTGCAAACAAAATGGTATAAATTAGTTAAAAATAAACAAAATGGAAGAATAGCAAAGTTTTGATTTTTGTCCTACTGTAAGTATACGTTAGTAAGATCCCCTAACCTTGTACAAAATAAATATATATTCCAAAAATAACATAAAACTATGTACATATTAACATATACAGAAAACAATATAGCAAGCAAAAAACAATTATTAAGCTGTCTTGAATGACATACATAATTCTTTATTATTTCATTATTTATTTCATTATTTAGCAATAATAAAACCTTGTGTCTTCTTCACCTTTTATTCTTGAAAGTAGCCATTATATGTACATTCAATTATAATGTAACAACTTCTACAAAAGATTGCAACATGAACTTAACGAGAAAACTTTTACGAAAAAGTTAAGGACATTGGCATACACTTTAACTGTAAACCATCCATTCACACACATTAGGAAAAGAATGTATTAAAAAACAGTCTGTATGCTAGTTTTTAATCAACAAAGTGTTGTTTGTTTCTTTGTCAAATTACCAAATTTTCTGGGTTATAACTCACAGTCTTATTTTACAAGTTTGTGTATTACTCTTACAAAGTGGTATGTACAGAGGTACCAATATACTCAATAAATTTATTGGTTGAAATAATAAATCATAAAAATAACAGTGGTATAGCTTAAATATGAGTTAATCTAATGGAGAAAGATGGAAGACAAGATGACAATATGGTTGACTAAGCAACTACAGCTGCTTATAAGGCACAGGCAATTGTTGGCAAATGATCGCTACCAAATGTGGAAGGATAAATATTTCATCATAACCATTTTTTCTCTTTGTCTTTTCAGTGGGCTTTGTTTGCTTGCAAGTATTTTCGCCCAACCTCAATACGGAAAAGCTTAGGCTGTAGATCCTTATCAGACAGCTTCAGGAAAAGCTCAATCATTTGGACAATTTGATTAATGACTATGCCAATTAGGTTGTGATCCATTTTATAAGGTTTAACTACTTATTTATCCAATATGTCTTTTAAAACACACTCCTAAAGGATTCAATGTTAAGATATCCAGTAAATTACTTTACACAGAAGGAAACTTGATCTTTCAGAAGCAAATAGAAACTACACACTGCTTCAGACACCTTTGGAATCAAAAAAACGAAATTGAAAGATCATTTTCTTCTCATGTTTGCCATACAATAAACCAAAGCATAAAATCGAAAGTAACAAAAAAAAAAAAAAAGGTTCTAACATGTACATCTACTCGTAGAGTGAAGATTTTTTTTCAGTTGCATCTTTCTTGCACATGTTGGCCTTTTTTAGATGTGTATGGCAAGCGAAATAACAGAATGTGGCTAAAACAATGGAAGATGTGATCCAATCTCATTAAAATCAGCTCCAGTATTACGCGTAATAGGATCTGATGACTTCCCATTACGGTTCACCTCAAATTGACCTTTTCACTAGCCAATGAAATTCTCGGCAACAAAATCTTGTGGTATACTGCGAGCAACGTTCTACACGCTATAAAATTTTAATGGTAAAGGGTCGCGTTTAACTCGTGATTGCATGCAATCTACACACATTCTTAAACTTAACTTTACATATTTCAAAAGAGACATATATAACCTCTACAAATATGTATAAACCATCCAACAAAAAGAAGTTTTGAACTAGAAATCCTTATTTTAGTAACACTGGTAAATACATTCACAACTCGCTCGCTGCAATTGTCATGGCGGATAACGAAAGCGTTTTCGCAGTGGGTTGCGTTGAAAATCCTTTCGTATTCTACTTAAAAATGGAATTATGAAATGTTATGGTAGGTACCGATAGATAAATTGTTGATTGAACAAAATGTGTAAAAGTTAATGCATGCCAATAGAAAGGATGGCTGATTCAGCGGTTTAAAAAGTGGTATGTGTTGACTGCTGTATCGGGAAGGATTCTATAGTAGTTTTGAAAGGAGCGATTGCATTGGTCGAAATACGGGCACTTGTCTATGCATATTCAATTACACAAAGGTCATTTTGACACGACCTCTTATGCGATGTAGTCAGATCCTAATCACGGACAGTAGATGAGGGAAATTAGGATATGATTTTAATGAGATTGGATGTGATCATGATTGGACATAAAACAGCCTTATAGTAGTGAAATTTCACCTGTTAGGTAGTTATGGTTAAAGATTGATTTAATTCCCATACACAACAGAGTTGCAAAGCTAACCTGGAGCTTTGCATCTACATAACTTAGAATTTCATCAACAGACTATCTACTGAGGATTAGCCCTTAGCTTGTTACATTTTGTTAAAAAACCATGCTAAATTCTCTGAGTATTTTTCCTTTAGTATTATATATGTTACATGTCAGGGTTGATAAAAACTGTGACTGAGCATCAAAAAGTGCAGATCCTGATCAGACTACTCCCAGCAGGAAGCTGGATCATCTGGAGCTAGACTAGTTGCCTTGTAAATACACAAACAGCAGGTTAAATGTTACCACTGTCTGAGCATCTCACACGTGGGATTCCCTCTTCTTATATAAAGGGATTTAACTCAATTAAAAAAACTATATTCTTACCTTCCTTGTGGGTAGGTATTTGGTATATAGTTACTGCAGAAAACCTTTTAAATATTTGAAAAACACTTCAAGACTGAAGCATACACATTAAGTGGAATCATACAGATTGAGAAAAGAATTTATTAAGTATGAGCACTTTTCTAAAAAATAAGCAAATTAAAAACTGACTTTATTTCTCACATAAAGTATATGAAGATACCTTCCCACAAGGGAGATAACTAAAACATTTCTTTCATTTTGAAAAATAGGGGATAGGGTTAACATCCCTTAGCTCTAGTAGTTAGTCCATCTGCTAATGAGGTTCACCGTATTGTATTTGGATGAAATTTACTCATTTTTGTGTGTGTAACTGAAATGTTCAACTCATCAATTTTAAGCCTAATAGTCTTGTTAGAACTACAACACCAACGTTGTAAAGGCTCCATGATATAAGCAATGTTGTACAGATATTTGTTAATATGTCTGTATACTAACAACGTTTTCCAAATAAAATGTAAAGACAAAATGTGATAGTGTGACTGAAGATTATTAAAACAAAAATATATTTTAAAAATCTACTTATTTTTCCTCCTGAACACAAAGCAGTCTGCATCATTGTTTTCATATATCACACAAAAATGGAAACGGCAAAGAAACAACATGAACAATAGTTTGAAATGTAAAATCAATTAAAAATAATTCAATCAATTAAGTATGGATTTGTGTCATTTCATTATTAACATTTTTAATTCTAAGAAAAATGCTCATCAATGACTCAACTTATTATGCATGTTTGTCATTTACTATTAAATTAATTTACAAAAATATAATTGTACAAGATTTACACATGTTTTTCTCACTTAACAATTAAGCTAGAGAAAAAATGAATTTTGTTAATATGCTCGTACTTTGTTGAACTTACAATAGAAACATATATACCTCTTCAGATACACAAAACATGAGAAGCTTAATTACAAAAAGGACTTACTCTCTACTGTAAAACACTCACATCATACAAAATACAACATCTATGGCATCACAGTCTTATCAAGAGAACAAAAGTGTAAAAGCTATTCAAAGAATTATTCTTTTATTTCTTATCACTCAAGGGAGTTAACTTCCACAAATCAACATAATCTATACATGTAAATCCTACATGGGTTATTTCCCTTAGGCACTTTCATTTCATAGTATCCCTCACACAAATTACTTTGAATGCTTATATCACCACCTGACTTGTCTTGCATACTTTAACAGGTAGGTTCACAGTTTCTAAATCAGCAATTAATTAAGCACAAAGCTTTGCATATTGTCTTTCAAATACATACAAAAATAACTAGAAATGATATTAATCATAGTTAACACACATATTAAGGGCAAATTATTGACAAAGAAACAATTAAGCAAGGGTTCATAACATCATCGTTAGTTAATAACAATAAAGACTGTCAAATAAAAATATGACATTTCTGTTCATTTACTAATAATGGGTTTTATTCCACACAAATTATTTAATTGAAACACACTTTTATTTCTTTTTTCCAAGATGTTAACACATAAAGGCAGTATTCATAAAACATTATGTACATGAACATCTATGTACAGTGTGCAAAACTACAGCTCCAATGTAAGCTCTTGAGGTTAAATGTTCATAATAAGAAACAGTATTCTTGAAACATTAATTAATCGTTTCATAATTTTAAACAGTATTCTTGAAACATTAATTAATCATTTCATAATGTGAAACAGTATTCTTAATGTGAAACATTTATTAATCATTGTCTAATTTGAAACAGTTTTCTTGAAACAGTATTCATTTCATAATTCAAAACAGTATTTTTGAAACTTAAATCATTTCATAATTTGAAACCGTGTTCTTGGAACTTTAATTTACAATTTTATAAACTAAATGTCCTGTCAACGTTTCACAATATTTAAAATCTCTAACTCTACACTTATTCATTACTTTTATCTGCCTCCCACAATACTTCTCAATTACTGATATATAAAAAAAATGTGCCAACACGTAGACAGTCACAATGGCCTGTATGATGCCTTTTAGAATAAAAACTTTTCCTTTTTTCTTTGCCTTTCTTTAGCAATCCTAATTTTGGTTGGACATTGCTACACTAGTCATTATTTGGAGATAACAAGTATTAAAAAAAAAACTCAGCCATCATCACAATTACATGTACAGTGTTAATGTTACATATTAGAACTGTGTTTCAATGGTGCACATGTTTCAAAAATTAGATTTTTAGAAAAGTCAGTCATTACTACATCGTGTCTTCAGTTCTAAAATGTAAATATTTTTTTTGTTATGAATATTTCTTTAGATGTCAATGTACTCAAGATGAGAATGTAAAAATAAAGCTAAATGCAGTGAAACTTGCATTACCAGAATTTTTTCCAGTTTGGTTGTGAAAGACTAACTAAACTCTTATCAATCCCTAACAGACACTCTGATATCCTACAGACAGGGCTGCAAAAAATCAAACAAGCCTTGTATCTCAAGAAGTCTTATTATTATATCCTATTCTGCTGTTTTTTGAAGGTGGTATCCGACATTTTGCCTATATAAAATACATATTACAATACTGAACCACTGTTTTGTGGAATTTCTGCATATTTTTTGTATGAATTTATAGTTTAGTCTTGATAAATACGATTTTAAACACTGACTTGTTAGACAGAGCTATTCGCCAAAAAAAAAAAAAATCACTCGGTGTATTCTTTCAAAAGGTATCAAATGCTTGATAGTTGTCTCTGCTATAAACAGATCTTGGCTTCGGAGCAGATTACCAGGATGACTATTTAACGTGATCACAAAAGTGAGTGGTCACATGATTTTCAAAGTTTAAAATAGCTATCTCTGCAGTGTGACTCAGATAGGAAATACATGTCTGCAACGACAAGTGCCAATTTATACTCAACTGTTCACACAGAGCTAGGACATCAATGAACAGCATTTTGCTGGAATGTTACAGATAACAATGGCCTATTTAGTTATTTGAAAAAATAATGTTTTGTCCAAACTGTCAGATACCACCTTAAAGTATCTGTTACTAATGACCTTAGCAAATGAAGTCAAGGGTTCTTCTATAAACTTGAGCTAATATGATTGTATTAGGGATGGTTTCTATGGACCCAAAATTCGGGTCAGTGATGACCTTGACAATCTATGATGGAGTCTCTTCCATGGCTAACTCTGGTGTTTTTGGTTCTGTTGGTGTCTATGGTTCTACTGGTGTCTATGGTTCTGTCACACTTCAATCCTCACAAAGTCTATGTGTGTCGCTGTGGTTCAAGAAATATCCCATCATCATAGAGAACTGTATGTACATGTGTTAATGGCTGAATTATTCTTTCTTGCTTAATAAAACACATGTCATTATCATACTATATTTTTTGTTTCTATGAATGGTGCACATTCCAATCACCATCATCATCCATCTAAGGATGTTACAGTTGAATCATGTGTAAGTTTTTCTCGTGCACAGCCTTTTCCCATCATCATAGTCTATCAATGTTATGGCTGAAGCACACTAGTATCACCATTACAGTCTAAAAGAGTTTTTATGGTCAGCCCTCTGGTGTGGCTCGAATTGATTGTGGTCAAACACGTGCTGAGGGTTGTGTTCGAGAGTTGCTTGACATTGCCACAAGTGCCGCCACGGTTAAGGCGACCTTTACCATCCCTTTGTCCTGCAGGATGTCGCTTGCCTCGCACAACTGGTCCTAGAACAGAGAAATACACAAAATCAGTCAGACTCAAAGTAAAAATAGATGCATTTCTTCACAGCATAGAGCTGCTTCTTGATCTTTAGCTTAGCTAGTAGTTGTAAATACATCTCAGCCCAGACTTTAACCTACACAGTGAGGGCTGTGGAATTATAAAGGTCAGTTAAGTAACAAATCAACTACAGGTAACCTCCTTCAATCAATGGACTTTTTACAAAGCATATAACAATGAAGATTGAACAGATAGATATTTAATGAAAAATCATTTGATCACTAACCAGCAAATACAGATGAATACTGTGCATAGTCATAATATACTTAGAAAGAAAACAATGTTCTCTGTTAAAGGGTACATCTGAACTTAATGTACAAGTAGTATGGTTAATTTGTCACAACTAGCTTGCTTTCAATTGTCTTAACTAGCATGCCTTTTCTTATCCCCCCCCCCCCCCCACCTCACCCCCTCTCATCACCTCATCTAAAATGCTTTTTCTCACCTCACCTAGCATGCCTTTACTTACCTCACCCTTCACTATCTCACCTAGCATGCCCCTTTTCACCTCACCTAGCATGCCTTTACTTACCTCACCTAGCAAGCCCCTTTTCACCTCACCTAGCATTCCTTTACTTACCTCACCTAGCATTCCTTTACTTACCTCATCTAGTATGCCTTTTCTTACATCACCTCTTTGACTTTTCTTTTTCTTTTGACACCTTCCTTCTCATGATGTTTAAAATGATTTACAGAAATCTTTCTTACCTTAAGACAACTAATACTTACCTAAGTTGCCTTAATTTATCCATTTTATTTACTTCCATCATCCTTTCTCTACCAGAATTGAAATGTTCCTTCCTACTTACTTTTTGTCAAAACAAACATTTGAGTTTATAATATTCCTGCTTAACTGTAAGACCATTTCGAAGCAGCAGACTGCTTAAAGTAAATCTAACCAATCAGAGTGCTGCAAATGTTCTTTAGCTCAAAACAAGTGACCAGTGTATACATGGCATTGTGTCATTGCATGAATGTTGATGTGATTTGTACTTCATCTCCACTATTTTCACGTTGCTCATAATAAGTGATAAATACTTGATGAAATTGTTTTACCAATAAAAAACACTATTAACCAATCTTTGTCAACATACAACCAATCTTCGTAAACACATAAATAAATGTTGTTTAACTTATTTTCCCATCTTGAAGAATGTTTATGTGTACACAATACAAGGACATCTGATAAAACACTAACAACATAAATTTGTTTTTTTTTAAAACTCAAATCTTTTTAATAAAGTTTAACAAAAAGGGGAACAAATTGCAGTTTGTCTTTAACAAACATACAATAAAATTAACAAATATGATAAAAACATGTGCATTTGTAATACATCAGACAATAGTGAGAATCTGTTTTTAAAAAATTATAAAAAGTAACAAAGATTGCAATAAACTCAACAACAGTATGGCAAAATGAATCTCATAACTTTGATTGAGTCAACACTAAAAACAAATGTTGGTGTGACTTTGTAATAAAAATGTAATGAGAAATAAAGTAGTATAACTACACACAATTAAGTAAACAAATAACATAATTGCGTAAAGCTTAATGTAAATCCAAAAAATTATGAACAGATTATACAGCAATATTTAACAATCAATTATTAAACCACCAGGTCAATATTTTAACATTACATAAACTGAACTTTTGTACAAATAATAAAACCTTTTAGAATAATTTTAATGTCCTATGAAAACATAAAATTTTTGTGCAAGATAAGAAAAATGTATCCCTCAATAATGTTTCATTTATACAATGTTAAATACCATACTTCAACAACTTACAGGTCTGTTTGGCATGTTGAGAAATGCAACAAGTATGATGTATACTGACTGTAAAAATCAAAAGGTATCTCTTTAAAGGTGACCGATTCATGTACAGTAAAAAACACACTAAAAGGACCACCTTGTTAAGTGGGACAAGTTCTGGATGAACCACCAGAGGTCCTGTTTGAGAGGTTTCATTGTAGATGTAGTAACAAACAGGACTGATGTGAACAACAGTAGTCATAGATATCAAAGATCAGATCTGTTTTCAATTTTTACCTCACTATCAATGAAATGGAATAAATGGGAGGCACTGGGACAGATGAAACATTACATGTTAAAAAGTACCGGAAATATGGTGGAATGTATCATTATTTATAGAAGTAGAACCAGTGAAAATAACATCACAAAAATAAATAATAGCAACACAACCTTAGACCATACACAAGATCAACTATATAGGCATCAAACTCTACACAACCATCAATCACATTTAAGGCTACTTTACATCAATGTCATTTGGTAAGAAAATATCAAATATAATTAGTGACTTTACTGACAAAACATGTCACAATTTCAATAAAAATATGACAAGCACTACCTGTTGACAACGTGCTGTAGTTTTCTAATTGCAGGATAATATAATGAAAATTCTAAGATGTAAAAGGGGCACAACTATGCCAAAATTAGTTAAAGAGTTACCTGTCTTTTTATATGAGGTGTAGATTAAAATAATACAAACATGTGAACTCTCCTGCTTTTGGAGGGAGACTCCTTCTTTTAATGTTCAAACTTATTTAGAAATGAGGGGTGTTTTACATAGTTTCAGAAATCTCCCTACTTGGAAACACACAGATCATTTCCTTCTTTGTTTATATGTAAATAACAAATCTCCCACTTTACAAGTGAAAATCTCCCACTTTGGCCTCAGAAAAAGTTGGCATGTGTGGTAATATATATATCAAAGTCGAAAAACTTACATTAACAAAAACAGTTTAAGAACACACAAGTTGATGCTGATACAGAATAAGAGGGCGATGATGGCCCTTTATCGCTCACCTGATGACACAGGCTTTCAGTAGACTAAAATCTGGCATCAAGTAATTAAGAGTTAGTTACTTTAGAAAGCTTTGGTAAAGATTGTACCATTAGTGTGGCCACTGGGTTGATAACATTTTCTAGAATTTTACCAAGTGACCTACTGAATCCTTATGACCCACTTCAAAAAAAATTATAAAATTTCATACTGGCAAACATGCTGGCCAAGTTTGGTAAAGGTTGGGCCACTAATGCGGCCTCTTAAGTGTTTTCACAAGGTTTTTTTAAAATGTGACCTAGTGACCTACTTTTTGAACCCACTTGACCCAAAAATAAACTCATTCAAGATTTCATGCAGACAAACATTCTGATCAAGTTTGGTGAAAATTGTGCTATAAATGTGGTCTCTAGTGTGTTCACAAGCTTTTTCTAAGATTTGACCTACTGACCTACTTATTGAGCCCACGTGAACCAGTTATGAACTCTTCCAAGATTTCGGACGCCAGACGAAGTGGTATGACAAAAGCTCCAAAAAATGACCCAATAGCTGTTTAGTTATTCCCTGATAATAAAATTGTAATGGAGACCAGTGTGTAATGACAAATGTGAATTGAAGCTGTGCCTCTGAAATGAACTTCAGTAAAATGATCATTATCCAAAATGTTGTACTTGTCGGAAGGATATATATCGAAAACAATGACGTCTTATTTATTTATTCCATAAAAATTCATCAGTATATTCTTGCTTTTAATGTTGCAGCAAATTCTTAAGTGAAAGGCGAAGAGCAGCCAGATTTACTATAGGTCAACATTATTACTCCATCATTATGTGTAACACAATTTCAACTGGCAACAAGTTATCAGGAGAGATAAAAAAATGTCAATCATTGTCCTTGATTTTCTAAATAAAGTGGTGGAATAGCACTTTTTATAATGTTGATCTTGATGGTGTCAGATTTAGACAATGTCATTGACTATGAACAGTCCAACATATGCTATGATGGCCTGATTTGGCCAGATATAAAGTTATGAACAGTTCCAAAATGATCGTTAAAGTCTGTTTACATAAATGGGCTTTTCCAATCAGTGTACCCGCCAAGACCAGGGTGAATGGTTGACTTTTTTGTTTTGTTTGTGATATTGTTTGTGATATTGTTTGTGATATATCTGTGATATTGTTTGTGATATTGTTGGTGATATTGTTTGTGATATATCTGTGATATTGTTGGTGATATTGTTGGTGATATTGTTTGTGATATTGTTGGTGATATTGTTGGTGATATATCTGTGATATTGTTTGTGATATTGTTTGTGATATATCTGTGATATTGTTGGTGATATATCTGATATTGTTGGTGATATTGTTGGTGATATTGTTTGTGATATATCTGTGATATTGTTTGTGATATATCTGTGATACTGTTTGTGATAATGTTTGTGATATTGCTGGTGATATATCTGTGATATTGTTTGTGATATTGTTTGTAATATTGTTGGTGATATTGTTGGTGATATATCTGTGATATTGTTTGTGATATTGTTTGTGATATATCTGTGATATTGTTGGTGATATATCTGTGATATTGTTGGTGATATATCTGTGATATTGTTGGTGATATATCTTCGATATTGTTTGTGATATTGTTTGTGATATTGTTTGTGATATTGAGGAAGAAGCTAGGTACAAATCATGGAACTGTCCAGTGGATTGAAATGTTGGTTGTGAAAACAATGACATGAAACAGCAATATTAACATATTTCATGCATCGAAAGCGAAAAGAAATACGTACTGTCAGAGATGGCCAAAAGCAAAGGAGTTTGGCCAGTTTTGGTCAGAGCAGAGCAAAGAAGCACTTTTCATTGCTGCTTTTTATCATAATGCTACACCCTTTTTTCTCATATATTTTTTGTTTTGCACATGATGGAGTCTGAAGTGTTCTAATAAATTCATAACATTTCTATAACAATATAGAACAATGTACCGGTACCAATAAAACCCCAAAACACAAGGTCATTTAACAGTGAAGGGAATGGGGTGGGATTTGCCGGCATTTTTGCCGATACTGTGCAGAGACATTTCTATCATTATAGCACAGGGGCACTTATGAGGTGCCCAAGGACTGAACCCGGTCGGTCCATTATACTGACACCGACAAGTAATGCTGTTGGCTTAGCCCAGAGCGTTACGAGGGAAGCCACTACTACCAACTTTTAAGTCTTTGGTTTGACCCAGCCAGGGTTTGAATCCAAGACCTCCCGATCTGCAAGCCAGCACTCTTCCACTTGTGCTATTGTGGCCGATACTTTAACAGTAAAGGATACTGTCCTCATGTCCTCTCATAAAAGAAAAGGGAGAACTCTTGGTTTGGTTAAGTTTCTAGTTAAATCTACTTGAAACAATTATGGTCATATAAGTGATGTCAAGCTATCGTTGGTGAAGGAAAACAAATATCTGGGTAGAAGCGCAGGCGCATCGCAGGTCAGCTAGAAGACCTCTCCAAATGAAATTCTCAACACAACCGGGTTTCGCATCAATGCAGTGAAATGCTGAGAAGTTACAAGTCAGTGAGTCCAATCAGTCAGAGAAGTCCTACAGAGCACCAGCAATATGAGACAACCCAATTGATGTCTGAACATTCAGTACCTCCTTTCAATGCTAGTCTTCCAGTATATTTATCAATACATCTACTAGATTTGCAAGCAAAGTTCTACCTAATTTCAACATATGGTAATTAGAAAATGTGTACTGTATAGTGATTTATAATATACTGAAGGAAAAAAGTTTAGCAAGCTTTTTATGACTTTGGTTTTTCGGCTATATATCCTGACCTTCAATATATCACATACATGTGAACTTTTTCATAGGCAAAAGTGGGAAATTTTTCTCTTGAAAAGTGGGAGATTTGTTATTTTTATATAAACATAGAAGGTAATTATCTGTTTCCAAGTATGGAGATTTCTGAAAATGTGTAAAACACCCATCATTTTTAAATAATTATGAACCTTTTAAAAGTGGGAGTTTCCCTCCAAAAGGGTAGAATTCACATGTAATATATCATTTGTCAAAAATGCAACTGAGAATCTATACTATACATTCAATTATGCTTCTTTTCTAAAGATGAATATTACTGATAATAAAAAAACGTTAAAAAAATAGCTCTAAGTTATTTAGTAACAGAAGCAGTGTATTCTTGCCTAAAGATTGGTATTAGGTTAACATCATTAGAACAATTTTTTATGTGTAGTTACTGACAAAATATTGGGCTAAGGCATTGTAAGCAAAGTTCTGCTAAATTTTAACATAATACATACATAAGGCACATTTTATAATAAATCTTAAAGAGTGTTTCATTAATATTTCAGAAATCGCCCTCAGAGCATAAAAACTTTTAAATCTGAAGAGTGCTGTTCATCGATTTGCTACCAATTGCACTTACGACAGTTTATTGAAACGCCCTTAGGGGTAATCGTAAGACCGAAATTTAAGAAAGTTTTTCAATCAATCTTAAGATTTATTATGAAACACACCCATAGTCTATAGTAATACATATTATCCATTCAATAGCATTTAGGACATAAATATTGTATAATGCTTTACAATATAGTTATCTGTATGTCAAGCAATGTTAGTCAGGTAAGGCAGCACAACTACAACTTACATTTGGAGTCGCATGCATTTCAGTCAAAATTAACAGCAGTTCACATTAAATTTTCAGCGCATCCTGGAATCTTATTTTAACTACTGCATGGCTAATCATGTTTTTTCCTTTCAATCCTGAAACCCAATGTTTTGCATACAAGAAGACTGTGATCAATCACCTCGAAGTAATTAAACATACAGGATATTAACACTTGAAAACCTTCCACCATTCAATCAGAAAGAAGTATGGTATTGTTTGTTTATTGGGTTTATCGTTTCGACAACAGTATTAAAGTTATCTGGAGATGGTGTCCACATGAAGCAGATATAGTGCTGCCTTCACTGTGTATAGCATGCCGTGAACACCTGGCCTGATACCACGCCCAGTCACATTATCCTGACACCAGGCCAACCAGTTGTGAAACAAGCTTTACATGTGCTTGAGCATTAGCAAGGGAGCTATACCACTACCATTTTCAATGAATTTGGTATGTTGCGGCCCAGGATTGAACCTGGGGCCTCCCGTACCGATGCTTTACCAATTGCACTACCAGGCCCGGTAGTATGGTATTGTCCAATATTGGCTGGAGTATATATAAGGAAAGGTAATATGCAAATAAAGCTTAGGATATTTTAAGTGATGAATGTTCTTAGTTCATTCAATAGACAGAAAGACTACTGACAAGCCCTAATTTATAATGGATACCACAAATATACCATTTTTACAAATAATATACGAGTATTATCAATGATAACAATCATCTTTGGCTGTTTTATGCACGTTTGATATCACACTCACAGAAGGAAAGACATGCCGACACTTTCTCATTCCAAATCAGTCCTATAAAAGAGTTCTGGCTCTAGCTCAATCAGCAAATATATCCTTTTTGCTTATATATCTCTATTTTGTGAAGCATATAAACACTTCATACTACTTAAATCTTATAACATACACACCTTAAATATAATCAATATTTATATTATCACATGTTTTTATCACAAATTGTTGTCTATCATAACTGCAGGCTGCTAATCGTACTATGGGCAATTCTCAAGTTAATAATATTCTAAAGGCCAATTTTTCCCTTAGGCCAACTTTATCCTAAAGTCAATTTTACCACTATGTTAATCATACACATGTACTTTAAGCTATTTTACCTTTAGGTTCATTATATCCTTAGGTCTGTTTTACCTTTAGGTTCATTATATCCTTAGGTCTGTTTTACCTTTAGGTTCATTATATCTTTTGGTCTGTTTTACCCTTAGGTTCATTATATCATTAGGTCTGTTTTACCCTTAGGTTCATTATATTCTTAGGTCTGTTCTACCTTAGGTTCATCATATCTTCTGGTTTGTTCTACCCTTAGATTCATCATATCCTTAGGTCTGTTTAACCCTTAGGTTCATTATATCCTCAGGTCTGTTTAACCCTTAGGTTCATTATATCCTCAGGTCTGTTTTAACCTTAGGTTCATCATATCCTCAGGCCTGTTTTAACCTTAGGTTCATTATATCCTCAGGTCTGTTTTAACCTTAGGTTCATCATACCCTCAGGTCTGTTTTAACCTTAGGTTCATTATATCCTCAGGTCTGTTTAACCCTTAGGTTCATTATATCCTCAGGTCTGTTTTAACCTTAGGTTCATCATACCCTCAGGCCTGTTTTACCCTTAGGTTCATTATATCCTCAGGTCTGTTTTAACCTTAGGTTCATCATATCCTCAGGCCTGTTTTAACCTTAGGTTCATTATATCCTCAGGTCTGTTTTAACCTTAGGTTCATCATACCCTCAGGTATGTTTTAACCTTAGGTTCATTATATCCTCAGGTCTGTTTTAACCTTAGGTTCATCATACCCTCAGGCCTGTTTTACCCTTAGGTTCATTATATCCTCAGGTATGTTTTAACCTTAGGTTCATCATACCCTCAGGCCTGTTTTAACCTTAGGTTCATTATATCCTCAGGCCTGTTTTAACCTTAGGTTCATTATATATTCTCAGGTCTGTTTTAACCTTAGGTTCATCATACCCTCAGGTCTGTTTTAACCTTAGGTTCATCATACCCTCAGGCCTGTTTTAACCTTAGGTTCATTATATCCCTAGGTCTGTTTAACCCTTAGGTTCATAATATCTTTTGGTCTGTTCTACCTTAGGTTCATCATATCTTTTGGTCTGTTTTACCCTTAGGTTCATTATATTCCTAGGTCTGTTTAACCCTTAGGTTCATAATATCTTTTGGTCTGTTCTACCTTAGGTTCATCATATCTTTTGGTCTGTTTTACCCTTAGGTTCATTATATCCCTAGGTCTGTTTAACCCTTAGGTTCATTATACCCTCAGGTCTGTTTAACCCTTAGGTTCATTATATCCCTAGGTCTGTTTTACCCTTAGGTTCATTATACCCCTAGGTCTGTTTTACCCTTAGGTTCATAATATCTTTTGGTCTGTTTTATCCATAGGTTCATTATATCATTTGGTCTGTTTTACCATTTGGTAATGCCCCACCCCTTCCCCGGTCAAAGGCTCATTTGTACTCAGAAACAGCAAACTCTAAACTCAGTGACAGTAACTTTATAACACAAGTAAGCCAAAACCAAATGACTAATGCTCATGTCAAATAAAAATGGATTCAGTTCTTAGTCACATCTGTCATTAAGTTGTCAATAGATTCATGTAAAATAGAGAAATAATGCAGTTAGTAGCATTTGTGACTTCTTTGCTAAAGTTGCAGAAAATAATTCATCAATTTGTCACTGATCATTTGTACTGATTATGTTGCTGAATAATAAGCAACAGGTTGTTTTTGTACCTCAAGTGATAGTTTTAAAATTGACACCCCATTTTAACCCTACTTACACTAAGCGAATATTACCCTAAGGTACTTAGTTCACTGTACCACTACTAAGATAAATGTAGTTCTCTTTAGCCCTTATCAAAGTGAGTCAATTAGTCAGCGAACTCTGAACCTGCCGAACATGAATAGATCAAGCAAAGGCAACCAGTATAGATTCAGATCAGCCAGTTCCTACAGTGAGCTGTGTAAGTATTTAGCAATACACATATTTTTACCAATAGATAAAATTATTATCAAATTACTAAGAATTTTGTTTTAAACAAAAAGTAGCATTTTAAGGGCTAATTCATCTTCAATCACAGCTGGCTCCACCTCTAGCCACAGCTGTACATTTACACAAGTAATTTACCAGCAGACCAGAATAAACAAAATCTTAACATCTTTTCTAAGTCTATCCCTAGCCACAACTGTGACGACACCACCAACTAGCCCATCCTCCACCATGATCCCCCACCAAGCACACATGCAGCAGGCAGACAGACAGAGTTACGATCAGGATGCACAAACACAAGTATGTAGCAAGGGTATCGCTGTTTGTTAGTTCGTCTCTACGAGTTAGCCAGTGGACGGTTAGAGCCACTCTATACGGACGACATTCGCCAACAATATCCTCTACAGTGCACAGGCTTGCCTGAAACGAGAGGATAGCCGTTTAGCAAGTGTCGCCCATACTGTGGTAGATGGTTAAATGAGCACATACAGCAAAATGTGCTCAATGTCCCTCCCCAATGCTACCTGATCCCATTTATCTTTGCTTATGTTTATCTTAGGGTGTGATGTCTTTACAGCTTATGATGTAATTGACAGTCAATGGGGCGCATGAAGATCATGTCCGCTATACCCCCGCCCTTCATTAGGCCAGTTGTAGTTTATATCTTAATATGTTTTAAGACAAGTGGTCACATGGAGAATTATTACACCCCTCCTTTCATTTCACAGCCTGAGAAATTTTGACATCACATTAAAAACATAAAGTTTCCCTTCATTGTACTGAATAAATTAAACGTCCATTGACAGCAAAGATTGCTTCTTAGCAGCCAAAATAGAGAAATACCAACATAAGTCAGCATTCTTTCAAATTTTAAATTATACAAAAATTCTTTTTCAAACCCAACAGAAGGAAAAAAATCTAGCAAAGTAAACCAGCCACCCATCACCAAAAAGAACACATAATAGTTTTACAACATAACTTCTGATTATCTGACTTTGAACAGCTTGCCTATTTAAGACTTTCTACGTTTACAACATTACAAGCCCACATCTCAACTGGAAGAACTCCCTTTATAAAAGTTCTCACCCCAACTGTGCTGAGGGGGTAACATATGAAAAACTCCATCTAGTTGGCCACAGGTGTCCACTGGTAGTTGTTATATGGTGTTATAATGTAAAATTTCAACAACTCCCCATAAGCAAATCATACTTATACTTTGTCATGTCTATTCTAGACCCTCTATGTTTATCTACTGGTTACATGTAATTTCAGAAATATCATGCTCTAGCAGTAACATGGCAGCATGCAAGAGGAATAGCATTAGAAATATAGGAGCCCTATGCAACTAAGATTAAGTTATACCAAAGTTAATGTTAAATAAAATGTCTAGACTAGCTACGTTAGGTCAAAGGTTGGTGATGTTTTTTACCATGCGCTAAATTAAACCATCTTTGTAGTAAAAGAAATTGTACTGTCTATACATGTAAACAATAGCAGCTCTCTCTAGATGTAAACAACAGCAGCAATAACTGATCAGTACAGAATGTCTGTTATTGTCCAAACATAACATAAATAAAATGACACAATTTAATTTATGCAAACAAAATTGATGAATGAAGAATGAATAATGATTAAGAACAAGATTTGAATTTCAACTTAAGACAAAAATGATCATAAAATACAACTAAATTAAATGATTACTTTAGCGTCAGATTATTTTGTACAATTTACACACACATAATCCCTGTTATTTTACTTGTGTAATGTTGATTCAATTTTGTGAAATAATACAATAAAAATGCCTATTACATTCCATACTCACCTTAATACTTTTTCAGACATATCCTGGATAGATTTTCCCATCACTTAATATAACAAATCATTACAAGACTTACCTGTACATAGGGGATTTATCCAATTCACCTGTCTTTAAATTAGTATGTTTACACAGAACATTTGCATCTTTTACATTTATATCATTTAATAAACAAAACTTATTGTGCATGTAGATTATAAAAGACAATTCAACATTTATGTTTCCTTGCATACTATCAGCCATGAGAAAAGTTCACAACAGTCTTTCAGCAAGAAATACAACCTTGCAGTTCTTCAAAAACAAGGCCAACATGTTTTTTCCCCCTTAATTATCACATATTTTGAATTGACCTTATTGGCATATAACTTATTTTGTCAATGTTGAAAGTCAAGTAACTTAAATTGACATAAGTTTGAAAGTGTTTTTTTCAAAATTTTGCTTTACTTGAAGGAATATTTTTCATAAATTCAATTTGAATGAAAAGAATCAAATTTAACAAGATTGAAATAGAAAAATAATCTTTTTTTAATGTTCTTCATTCTCTTGTTTGATAAGGAATATTTGCAAAACAATAGTCCTGGAGTAAACAAATAACTCTAACCTTTGGCACTCCCATTTTCCGACAGGCTTCCAGAAAGTTTTCTACATTTTTTCGACATTTTGGTAAAGGCAACTTGGGCTGAAATTTAGAAAAATAACAAAAATCATACAAATAGTTATAAAATGAAGCCAGTCATGACAGCCAAAGATATGAGCACAAAGGCTTAGTATTTTACAGAACAATAAAATTTCATTACGTTTGTTTATTGGGTTTATCGTCCCACCAACAGTATTTCAGTTATTTGGAGACGGTGTCAACTTAAAGCAGATATAACGCTGCCTTCACTGTGTATACCATGCTGTGAACACCTGGCATGATACCACACCCAGTCACATTATCCTGACACCGGGCCAACCAGTCGTGGAACTACCCTTATATTTGCTTGAGCGTTAGCAAGGGAGCTATACCACTACCATTTTTAACGACTTTGGTATGTTGCAGCCCGGGGATCGAACATGGGGTCTCCTGTAATTGGAGCCGATACTCTACCTATTGCATTACCAGGTCAGGTCTGTGAGAGTGAGACAAATGCCTGTGTTGACCAACCATGAATGAGACTAAAACATAAGGCCATGTTGACCAACCATGGTTGGACGAAGAAAAAAGGCTGTGTTCAACAACCATGATTGACACAAAGACAAAAAGTTGTGTTCACCAACAATGGTTGAGACTATGACAAAAGGTGGTGTACACCAACCATGGTTGAGACTATGACAAAAGGTCGTGTTCACCAACCATGGTTGAGACTATGACAAAAGGTCGTGTACACCAACCATGGTTGAAACTGACAAAAGGTCGTGTTCACCAACCATGGTTGAGACTGACAAAAGGTCGTGTTCACCAACCATGGTTGAGACTATGACAAAAGGTTGTGTACACCAACCATGGTTGAGACTGACAAAAAGTCATGTTCACCAACCATGGTTGAGACTATGACAAAAGGTCGTGTACACCAACCATGGCTGAGACTGACAAAAAGTTGTGTTCACCAACCATGGTTGAGACTATGACAAAAGGTGGTGTACACCAACCATGGTTGAGACTATGACAAAAGGTGGTGTACACCAACCATGGTTGAGACTATGACAAAAGGTCATGTACACCAACCATGGTTGAGACTGACAAAAGGTCGTGTTCACCAACCATGGTTGAGACTATGACAAAAGGTCGTGTTCACCAACCATGGTTGAGACTATGACAAAAGGTCATGTACACCAACCATGGTTGAGACTGACAAAAAGTTGTGTTCACCAACCATGGTTGAGACTATGACAAAAGGTGGTGTACACCAACCATGGTTGAGACTATGACAAAAGGTCGTGTACACCAACCATGGTTGAGACTGACAAAAGGTCGTGTTCACCAACCATGGTTGAGACTATGACAAAAGGTCGTGTACACCAACCATGGTTGAGACTGACAAAAAGTTGTGTTTACCAACGATGGTTGAGACTATGACATAAGGTCGTGTTCACAACCCATGATTGAGACTGACAAAAAGTTGTGTTCACCAACGATGGTTGAGACTATGACATAAGGTCGTGTTCACAACCCATGATTGAGACTAAGACAAAAGGTGGTGTATACCAACCACAGTTGAGACTAATACACAACCTATGTTTAACAACCAACAAGAAATGTCAGAGATTTCAATCAAAAGTATTAAGTTATAGGGCTGAAATTTCCCAAGGTATTTTAACTGCATACCATCACATAACAACAACATGCACAAGGCATCGTGCTTAAGAATAATAAGTGAATATTGGCCCTAAACTAAACTCAAAAATTTTAATTGGTCGATGTTTTTGGCCCTTGACCCTCATCTTACCACAGCAGGTGATGGTACATGGACGCTGGCCACAGACCGAGGTCTCATCTGGTTAATCAGGTTACACAACAATACTCCATCACTGAGGGCATCAGATATGTTGTCTGGCAACGACCGCTTCAGCCGTGAAGATATCGTCTGTAATGATAGGCAACATTTTAAAGAAATTAAGATGGTGGTGAAATTTAGATGGTGGTGAAGTTTAGATGGCGGTGAAATTTAGATGGTGGTGAAGTTTAGATGGCGGTGAAATTTAGATGGTGGTGAAGTTTAGATTGCGGTGAAATTTAGATGGTGGTGAAGTTTAGATGGCGGTGAAATTTAGATGGTGGTGAAGTTTAGATGGCGGTGAAATTTACATAGTGGTGAAGTTAAGATGGCGGTGAAATTTAGACAAATACCTCACATCTTATTATTTAATCAAATGTAGAGAGCAGCTGAGGTATATATAACATGTACATGTTTGACAATGTGTTGGTCCTATTTCATGCAGTATAGCTTTTAGGAACAGTCTAAATCTGACTGAGCACAAGTTGTTCTAAGCTACAACGATTGACAGAGCAATAAAGTTTGGCAATTAGATGAACTTTAGATTATCCTCTACCTGTTTTGTTAAAGATTATGAACATCAATTAGGTGACTCAAAAACACAATAAATAATGGTCAAAATCCAGTGACACCTTAAAATGTGACATGTTAAAATTAATTAACAGTAGTTTACGAATCTATATAAAAAAGAATAACATTCAAATAAACTTTAATCACCTTCACTTCTATTCTATGTTTCCTTTTCACTAAAGTTATTTACAAATTGATTATTATAGATGTGTAAACAAGCTCTGCATCGAGAGTGACCTACCTTTCTGAGAGCCTCTATCTGGTCACTGTTTTCCTTATGTTGCTCGTGGTGACGCCTCATGGTAAAACTCTCATCCAACATTCGCACCTGGGCATTCGTCATCACTGACAGGGGAAATAATGGTACAAAGCATTTATATCGCGACTTTATTCAAAATTAGAAAACACTAAAAATAATGAAGTCTTGTTTAGCAAGCTATTTTCAAAAACAATAATAATATTTATTTAAATTTTGTTTTCAAGCTGAAACAATGCTATTCAAGAACGTGAATCATGTTCACTAATGTTTATCACTTTTTTATTGACAGTATTTTTGCATTTTCATACATAATTTAGGGTTTAAAAAAATCAAGTGCCCAGAAAAAAATAAAAATGATAGGGCCTGCTAAACAATTTGTCAACATTTTTTAGCCTAGAAAGTGGTTAACAGAAAGGGTGACATTTGTACAGGTATTAATATCTAATGTTCATGATAAACGTTAACTGAATGTTTTTTTATGTAACAAACACTACTATACAGGCAGACAACCAAGTCTTTCTGTTGAATTGTTGGTAGGTATAATCAAAAACTATTAAAAGGGTACATTTTTATTACAGAAAGGCAACTTTTAAAAACAGATCTACAAAATTCAAGGTTATAAGAGTGTTTAAAACTGGTACAAATGTATGTACCAGTTTTAATAGAAAAAATTTAATACTGAAGTTTAAAAAAAAGAGAAGATTATTAGCAAATATTTCACTTCATAAAAAATGTAATAAAATTAATAGTATCAAGTTATACATAAATACTGACTTGTAAATAATATAAGATCAAACAATTATAACATATTATAACAAACATTTTCTAGGATATGGTCAAGATGCATGCAAGGATTCCACCACCCTTAGTGTAATAAACATCGTCAGAAAAATGGGATTTATTTTTTTGGCCAACAGTTTTGTATATTGAGATGGCATATCATCTTATTTTTGTTACTGTCTTTGGATTTTCGTTAAAACACGTGAGATTTCAACAATTCATATCTTCTTTTACATATATAAAAAATATAGTCACACTCTCTTTTCGCTCCAGTATTTTTTGTGTACTTTTCATGCATCCATGGTCTGTCAATGTCAATGAGTTTTGGTATTTAATATCAATGTTTTTGTGAAAATAAAAAAAATAATTAAAAAATAAACAAAAACAACATATTTTTCTCTAATACCTAAACAGTCACAGTGGCATCCCTCAATAGAGCTACTTACATGGGCCCTAGTATGCTGAACATGATGACAAAATTGACTGTAGAAGCAATTGTATGTGATGAAAAAATCCAACCTAAAACCGACTCTGATATATCGTTTCAGCACTTGATAACTGCTTTTCCCACACATTTCTTCATTTTGTAGTCATGTTGTAGTGTGTAAAAGGCCTCAACACTATCCCTATAGGCCCTAGAGCTATCCCCCAAGCAAAATAGCTCAATGCCAACAAAAAAAAATTGCTAAAAAACAGTTACCGTGCTTTGCGGAATACAACCCCCCTTGGAATAAACACCGCATGGCCCTTTTTTAATGTTTTTTTAAATTTTGTTAATACATAACCCACAGCGGAATATTCCCTGCACCCTTTGTGTCGATAATTTATATGTAAAGAAGCCATATTCCCAGGTCAAACACGTGTCAACTGTATCACACCAAGTCAGCGTGATCTACACAGTGTTACCTAACACTACAATGCATATATCGTTCGATAATCCTTCTCGCCTTCTGCTGTAACACAAAAACTGACCTTTTGTTGGTAAAGTGAGAGCTATTTATAGATACTGGGTGGTGCAATATGTTAGGGGTGGTTATTTTGATGTTAACGCATTAAGTGTTTAATTGGAATAATCAGGGCACGATAGGCTGATACGTGCAAAAATTTAATTGCCATGCAGTGGCATTAGAAAGAATGTAAATTATTGTTTGTTAAGTTTATGTTACCAACAAAAGTGACAATTAAAGATGATTGATTGATATAACTGTGCAGCGTAATTATCGGCGTGATATGCAAACAACATACCATACTGGGTATCTGTATATATTTTTGCCCAAAATTGGAAACAACATCACTTCTAAGATGCTTTCATGGAAAAGCTACACTGCCGGCTTCAAGCTTAAAGTAGTCAGCTATGCGAAAGAGAACGGAAATCGGCCCGTCTAGTTTTTAAATTTTGTTGTTTATCTTTATCATATTGTTCTAGTTTGCTAAATTAAAATTTACACAACTAATCTTTTTTCATCTTTCAAAAGGTCCCCGCTAATGTATATAACTGAAAAAAGTCACATAAAGCATCAAGAACATGTGCATATACATGTATGCAAAATAGTTATGAACCACCATCTGATGCTCGAAACTGTTCACGTTACGCTTGGCGACAAAAGTGGTTGCGAATTTTAGTGAGATGGTCCTTAATTCTGACCCCAGTATGCTGTAAATTATGAACCACCATCTGATGCACGAAACTGTTTATTTTACACTTGTAGACCAAAGTGGTTGCAAATCTTTGTGAGACGGTCCTTAATTCTGACCCCAGTATGCTGTAAATGTCCTCTGCAAAAAATATTATTAAACTGAAGGTCACAGTTTTAAGCGGCAAAAAGGTTAAGGAGTTCAGTTAAGCCTGCATTCAATTTCCCTGATCTTATGTTAGTGGCAGCTGACAAATATTGGATTTTGTCAACAAATTCCCCGCACTGGAATATTCCCCGCAGGCCGCCATCTTGAGAAAAAAAGTTGCGGGCTTTATTCCGCAAAATACGGTACATGATTTAGCAGCTTCCAAGAGAGAAAAAGAAAGAAATCTGTTTAGTAAATCGGTAGATCTGTAAATACAGTAAAAAAACATATTTAGAAAAAAATGTGTTAACTACTTTGTTTTGATATCTTTTGTCAACACTAATTGACTTTTTTTCATTTTTTAAATTAAATTGCAAAACAAAGTTTTTTTTGTTCTGTAATTTTTTTTTTAAATGCAAAATGTAAACTATATGCCAAAATGCAATTTCTTTTATTGCATTTGTTGTTATTACAAATATCTGCCATCCCTGGAAGAGTAAAGTATGCAATAAAAAAACAGACTGAGAAAGAATTTAGAATTTCGATTATAGAAGAAAGGAGTCAGTTATAACAAAACCAGATACGCAAGTATCAACAAGAGATGCCACAGGACAGGTGGATAGACTATTCAAGTGCCTAATAGGATGATGTCAGATGGAGAAGCTCTCCTTGTTCAGAATACAGAATAGTCAAACCAAACTTATGGTTCCACAGAAAGGGTTCAATATATACTATTAATGCAAAATGTCAATAAGGCTGAACTGAAGAACAGAGAACAAGGATTATGCTTTAGACAGGTAATAAAACATAATAAGATAGAAAAAGACTCACTGTATCATCAAATCACATGACATTGGACTTGAAGGTGGTATCCGACAGTTTGCCTGTACCAAATTCATGTAACAAAACCTTACCATTGCGATGGGGAATTAGGGCATAATTTCTGAATAAACTCATACTTTAGTATAAGTAAGATGGTTTAAACACGGTCTACATTGTGAGACAGTACAAATCACGATAAAAACACTCTAAAAGTGAAATCCTTCCAAATCTATACATATGCACGATTGTGATCTCTGCTAAAAATAGATACCAACGTCAGAGCGGATAATCCAGATGACAATATAAAGTAATCTCAAAAGTCGGTTGGTTTTCCTAGTTAAAAATAGCTAACTGTGCAGCGTGACTCAGACCTGTTTGCAATGAGGAATAGGGATGTATGTTTTACTGTTCATGCTAATCTAGGGCAGCAATAAGCAGCATTCTGCAAGATCTTTTCAGGTAACAATGACTTTTTTGGTTATTTGAGAAAAAAAATATTTTGGTCCAAACTGTCAAAGAGCACCTTTAAAATCACAATAATAATTTTATTTAAACAGTTGAAAGTATTTTTAGAGAAGCATTTGTATAACAGGTTGAAGCTGGAAAGCTTTTTCAGACCATAAAATAAATGAAGATAAGCATACTTTTTTGTAAAATATGGCATATAGTATATACAAACTGAAAAAGGAAAGATTCTGAAAAAAAAGAATTTATATCATTAATGACTAAGTTATTTTTTTTTAGATCAATACCCTGCAGAAACAAGTGAATTCTCTGTTAAAAAAACCCAACTTTCCATGTTAAAAAAAATATAAAACTTTAGATCTTTAGAATGTATCTGAAGTCAGATTTCAATTGTATAAAAGGTTTCAAAGTTTGATAAAATAATATTTAGTTTGGGGTGAAATGCATTTCTAAACACCTGATTGGTTAAGATTTTAGATGAAATAAAAACTGACCAGATAACTGAAAACCTCCTAAGTTTAAAGGGACATAAACTCCAACACTGACATAAGACTGGTTCACACACATGCTTTCAACCACAAATGAACACTTTTTTTCACAAATGCATAAATTATTTTACATCCATTGACTTTCCACTGTACACAACTGGATAGTTACAAACAGACAGCAATTCAAACTTCAAGTTCAAAACAACAGCAGACCAAACATAAAGCAAGACCTCTATGAAACTTTCAAACCAAATCAAATATTTTAACATTTCTTTGAGAAAAAATTAACTCATTATGACATTTTGTTTTCTCTTTGACAAAACAAATCTGTATCTTCAAACCAAGAATGTGGTAACTGACATTTTAGAAATGATAGCATATCTTTTTGTATCTGCCATGCATTTATCAATTGAATTTTTCAACTTTAATACAATTTCAACATAGTTGTACAAAAAATTAACAATAAAAGTTTATATTTTTAAAAGATAATTCTAAAATAAAATCCATATATGGAGTAAATGAAAAAAAAACTTGAATATACTTTTAAAAAATCAATCCACAACAGATTCCACTAACTTTAATAATAGAGTATAGTTGAGCTATATGGGGGTACAACACCTCAACATCAGCTACAGGGCTATATAATTCACCAAAACAACATTGAAAGCTCAGCCTCTAGTTTACATAGCGTAGGTACAACCTGACAGGGCAGTCTCCTCTGAAGGGTTATTGTTTCCGACATTTATATATACCCCGGCTCACAGACAGGATTCTTGTCCGGATAAGCATAGAGGGGTCTATCATTGGTTCAGTAGGGCTGTCGTGGTATACCGGTGTATTGCGATACTGGGTAAAGTCAATACAGTACTGCGATGCACAATGTACATACCGGTTTTTACAATATTTTGTAAACTGTTTGCTGCCACCATTTTGTGCATCCCAAGTCAAAGATGCTCATATTAATGTAAAGCGATCGCTGATAACTGATGAAAATGAAGTCTGATGTCAAATACATGGTAGGAGTGTTTATTCTAAACCGCTCGGGAAATGCGGTGTACTTGATTTGCCTTTGCGGTATTCCTGCCAATAAGAGTTTTAACTAGATTTTGGCATTTGATTTGAAAATTTCATTTCTGGATTTAAGTAAAACAAATGTTACATTGAAACTTGAATCTATTGGAATTAAAATTTACTAAAAGCAGACCAATTGTTATAGGATAGTTCGTTGCATAACACTTAGAACATTATCATTACCTTTAGTTAGGCATTTCAATCAAACATTATAATTGGGTGAAAAGCTCCTTATAATAGTTTGATCAAATATGGCAATATATTGTGGTACGTATTGCAATACACTCTATATGCATTGCAATATATCGTGGTACTCTTCAAGAGAAACATGACAGCCCTAGTACATTAAGTGTGTTTTTAATAATAAACATGGTGTTTTTTTTTAAAATATTTCTTTTTTTTTCTGTTCAAAAACTTCAAATACTTGTTTCTTGAGTTTTTATGCAACATAGGTATATGAATTCAATACTTAGGTATGTTTGACAGTTTAAGGTAACAGTAGTTTCAAAACGTTGACTTTTTGTCTGTCGTCATTAAATTTTGACCAGCTTTAATAAATCAGGTTTCCATTTTATTCGCCTTGATTATTTGCCTTGATTACTAAAGTCACTTATAAGTTTTTGCAATACAGTAAATGAAATTGACTTTTTTTTTAATTTTGATTTCTTTCTAAATTCATTTTCAGTCAAATGATCTTTTGTAGCCCGAGCCAGTGACAGCTAAAACTGTAATGCACCAGCAGTAGAAATAAGTGTCTAGTGCAGAATAGGCCCCATTACACGCCCAGATTGGGTAGTGCAATATTTTTCCAAGCTATGCAATAGCATATGCAATTGTCTTTTTTTATCTTAAAGCTATAATTATGGACTGGCAATAGACTTTCTTGCAAGTCTGTTACATGAACTGGTTTGTCCAATCAGTTTAAAGCACATGGTGAGCAGCTGACCTTCTTTACACAGAGCATGTGCTTTTGTCAGTTATACTGTTGAGCACATGGCATAAATGGAACCTGTCAATCTATCAATAGGGGGAGGAGTGTCATACTGACTGGCATGAGGGTGGGGACTACATGTACCAATGTATAACACATTTACATTTGTCCTTTGAGATACTTTTATAAGGAAAGTTTAAACAAAGTTTTCTAAGAAACAGTCAGGTTTATGTTGTAAAACCCTCCTTAAAGGCCCTGTGCAACAGTGAATTTCCATGTTTTTACCGTCTCAAAACAATTACGAAGTGACAAGATGACATTTATCTTGATAAAGTTAATGAAATTAAAAACAAACAATTTGTTAAAAAGTCATTTGTTGCTAAAAGTAAAATACTAAAAGGATAAAAAAATTATGGCAGTGTGTATGGTTTGGAATCGAGGGCTCCACAATTGAATCTGGTACATATCCACTAGATCAATCAGACTGAACCTAATGCAGGTATTACAGAAGTACAAGGTTTTTGCAAACTGCTCTTTCTTCCTTTGATGCCATACCATGAATTGCAAGTGCAAGTTGGGCATACCATTTCTAATTTCTATTAGTCAACCAACAGTTCTGAAGAAAAAATCTAGATTACGTGATACAGAAGGAAATGTTGGTGTACAAATGTTGGTGAGAAAGAAATGTTATATAAATGGATTCTTCCATCCTGATTATAAGTTGTCATGCAAAAGAAGAGAGATGGACTCTTTATCCATCTTCATAAAAAAAAAACTGAGGTAAAAAAGGGATCAGACAGCATCATGTGAGATTTAAGGAAGTCAACTTGTGTGTGAAAAAAAAAGTTACATTCTGTGCAAAACTCTTTATAAAACAATTTTCTCTGAGGAAGATTTGGAGAAAAAAAACACTCCACCAAGCCAAGCAAAAGACAGATGCAGCCCGCGCAACTACTAGAAGAGCACATTGCGGGATGGAAGATAAAATCGTTGTGCCAACGACGAGCCTACCTGCGCCCCCACGTTTACTTTTATCTACACTAGATTTACTGGCAGAGGAGGAGATAGAAGTTGTGGAGGAGGTGGAGTTTTGTCTTGAACGTCTTGGAGCCCCATTGGCTGCGCTGCTAGCAGCAGACGACGGACCGCGGGAACCTGTTGTTGCGGCACTTGCTGTTTTACGCATGTTTGTAGTCACACGTGCAGTGGAGGACATACCTGTCCCAGATCGCTTTGATGCAGCCGACGCCGTGCTGCCAGACTTGGCAACAGATGATGCTGGGGGTTGTTGGTACACCATGGACCTAGTGGGGGTGGACCGCTTCCTGTCATCTTCGCTGCTCGTGCTGCCTGATGACCTCTGAACATCAGGAAAACAATTGAAAATTTGTTAGTGTTCAAAGTGTTGATGAAATTTTTGTTTCTGTTGGTGTATGAATGTTGACATTCTGTTATATAAAAAATAAAGTAATAAGCTTTCTTGCTTGTGGGTAGGCATTTTTATTATATTTTAAGCTATATAAGAATTTTGCTTGGGTCTGCTTTGTCCATGATATCTCATTTCCCACAATATGCCTTTTTTCAGAAGTGATTCATCTCTTTGGAAAATCATTTCTCATTCAGAACATTTCTGTAAATGATTACTACAATGAGAATGGAAAAAGAGCTGCTCAATCTATTGCCCTCTTTCTTGTTGTTTTTTACAAACTTCATTTATAATTAACAATATTTCACACTTTCAAAATCTGTGACTGCAAATAATCATACAAACATTATGAATGACTCCATAACTAAGTTGCACTTTCAAATTAATTATTTGACAATTTAATCATTCAATTACATAGTTAAATTATTTCAATTTTACCCTTATTTTCAATGAATACAATGAAGGTTAAATTTGAGACACCAGGAAAATCACTTATCCTGAAAGTTGGTTCACACCTACTGAAAATTAAAGAATGTAACACATCCTCATACAGTAAGACTTCACCAATTTATTAGCAAATAATTTGATGTTAAAATGTGTTCAGCTTACGGATTTCAAAAAATATAAAAAGAAAAATAAATCATTTATTTATACAAGTGTCGCCTTTTATCAAATAGTTATCAAAGTTAGAAGCTAAATCATAAAGCTTGGTTGGCCAGTTATACCCAGATGAGAAACCAAGTTCAAGAATTTGTGTTTTAGATTTTGGTTGCCCACTAATACCCAAATGGGAAACCAAGTTCTAGATTTTGGTTGCCGACTAATACCCAGACAGGAAATCAAGTTCTAGATTTTGGCTGCCCATTAATACCCATATGGGAAACCAAGTTCTAGATTTTGTGTTTTAGATTTTGGTTGCCCACTAATACCCAAATGGGAAACAAAGTTCTAGATTTTGGTTGCCCACTAATACCCAGATGGGAAACCAAGTTCTAGATTTTATGTTTTAGATTTTGGTTGCCCACTAATGCCCAAATGGGAAACCAAGTTCTAGATTTTGATTGCCCACTAATACCCAGATGGGAAACCAAGTTCTAGATTTTGGTTGCCCACTAATACCCAGATGGGAAACCAAGTTCTAGATTTTGATTGCCCACTAATACCCAGACAGGAAATCAAGTTCTAGATTTTTGCTGCCCATTAATACCCATATGGGAAACCAAGTTCTAGATTTTGTGTCTTAGATTTTGGTTGCCCACTAATACCCAGATAGGAAACCAAGTTCTAGATTTTGGTTGCCCACTAATACCCAGATGGGAAACCAAGTTCTAGATTTTGGTTGCCTGGCTTCATGGTTACGAACCCATTGACTAAAAGTCCAAAAATAATTTCTATTTTGTATTGAAGGGAATGATGAGGTGCAGCTGACTAGGATAAAATAAATTGAAAGGAAGTAACCCCACTAATTTATTGAATGAAATAAGATTTTAATAAGATTTATGAAATAGGCAGTCATTTTTTGTAATTAAGAGAATACAATATACCAAACCAAAGCTATTTCTTCAATATAATTATTGTTATTTGTAATGTTCTCATTTTTACTTAAATCACATAACAATGATCATTTTGGTAATGTCTGCTTATTATAGGTTTTGGAAGATCCAAGGCAAATGCTTTCGTAGATTCACAGTGCTCCACAGGCCAGATAAAAGGACCTTTCTACATTAAAAATTCTCTCCCTGACCAAGATTTGAACATGTTGGGTCAAGGACTGAGGACTTACAAGTATTACCTGTAACTGTTCTCTCCTAACCACCCCACTGAATTTATTAAACTTATAGTATAATAGACTGTTACCCTGTTGATGAGGTTGTTGGCTGCCTCCTTCTGTATGGTCCTCAGTCTCTGCTCCCCTCCCTTCCCTGCCGATCCCACGCCAGACCCCTTCAGGCTTGACTGCGACCGACGAATCTCTTCATCCTGTCAAAATAATTCAATATATAATTTGCACCGGACCTGGAAGGGTAATGAGTAGAGCTTCGGCTCCAGGTACAATAAGCCTCAGGTTCGATCCCAGGCCGTAACATACCAATGTCATAAAAAAATGGTAGAGGTATAGCTCCCTTGCTAGCATTTAAGCAAATATAAGGAAAGTTCCACGACTGGTTGGCCCAGTGTTGGGATAATGTGACTGAGTGTGGTATCATGCCAGGTGTTCACGGCATGCTATACGCATTTAAGGCAGCACTATATCTGCGTCACGTGCACACTGTCTCCAGATAACTGAAGTACTGTTGGTGGGACAATAAAGCCAATAAACATAAACTTAATATTATATAATTTATTAACAAAAACTGTCACAGTACAGCGCACTTGTCTGTAAAATTTATTGATAGTGCATGCACAAAATTTTAACCTGCATATATATAGCACTGAAACCCCATTTCTAACAAAGTCTGTGCAGGAACTATTAACATGACTAAGTTTGTTTGTTGGATTTATCTTCCCAAAATCTTTCAGTAATCCAGAAATGGTGTCAACTTAAAGAATGTAAAGGGCCGCCTTCACTGTAAAAAACATGCCATGAACACCGAAACCAGACCCACTCCAATTTTCCTGACACCAGGTCCTCTCGTCAATGAAGCTCATTTTTATTTGTTTTGCCCACTACTTTATGATTTAAAGGACATCAACAATGAGCCATAACTAATACCTCTTTTGTAATATTAAATACTTACAAACCAAATGTGCCTTCTTAATAAAAATTGATTAAAATATGACAAGGGCTATAACTAAAAATAAGTGAATATCAACCACAAGAAAACTTTACCTGTATTTTGATATAATGTACTTATTAACAACATGTCAAATTTGATGAGAACTTAAAAAGTTTATTGACAGAAAATGAAATATCCACAAACATTTCATTTATGAATTATTAAAATTAAGCCATATCAAAAGAAAATAAATTTTAAATATTTATTTTTCTCACCTGATTCATATTGCTTTTCTTTGCAGTTGGAACACCCGATCTGCTGGAACTAGATGTTGTTGACGACACCGATGATTTCCTATCACCAGTTGGCTTGGCAACCTTCGAGGGGACCATCGCTGCCGATGGCGACTTGTCGCCCTGTTTGACTTTCCGTTGACTTGAGGCTTGTAATGATGTAGACCTATCTGCCAGAGAGCCATTGGTCGAAGCAACACTTTGAGGTGGTGTCATGTAGATGGCACTGTTGGGACTCGAGTCTGTTGATGGATGGGTGGGCGTTGAACCATTTATACTAGGAGACTCGTCCACTGGGCCACTGGAAAAGAAGAAGAAACATATTACAAGGAGTTACAAGTTTAGGTCTCTATCCTATTAGAGATATGTCCAAAAGGATACGAATGTGCCTGCCTTTTAGTTTAAAATACCCAAGAAATTGCTAATATTAGCTGAAAAGTAAGCAATGTCAAACTTAACATGCATTTTTACATCCTATACTTAAAACCCAAACATGAATAAAATCTGTTAAAATCAAAAATTAATTGACTGGAAATAAAAAATCCATGGATGCAGAAAAGAACAACCTGACCAACAGTGTATTACCCCTTCTACCATTCTTTTTTATGGAGAGGGATAAACATGTAGATTTTGTAACCAGTGCCTTACTTTGTGAGTGTTCGTGGGGGAGCCCCAGGCAGCCTCTGGTCAGACGTCGTTCGTCTGTACGTCTGCTCTGTTCTCCGCTCTTCCTTAAAGCTGCTACTGGAAGTCAAGCCTGGCTTCCTACACACAAAAATACAAGACATCTAATGCAATACAATCATCATGAAAGCATGCCTGACAGTATAGTTCACTTTTTGAGGACAGTATCAGCATATTAAAAGTTATGTCCATAACCTTATGTAGTAGTCAAGTCACACTGCAGATAAAGTCCTCAGTAAGCAGACAACAGTTTCAGGCATGTTCTTATTATTCTGTGTGTGAATTAAACAGTGAAACCTTTTTGGAGTAACACCATTTCTTTTAGTGTTGTAGAATTTAGCAGTCCACCAACAATTAAAATACAGAGAAGGTTTTAATTTGATTCATATATAGTGCTGTCTCCAAAGTGATTGCATATTAAAACATTTATATCAATCTTATTCAATTCCAGAAAATGGCATCAAAGAACTGATGGTACATCAGTTCTGCTGTTAAAAAAAAGACTATTAAAAATAACACAAACCATGAGGAAAAAGAAAGAAATCCCAAACAAAAACTAAAAATCATAAAGTAATGTTGGCAAAAGATAATGTGTACAATGTCAAATTAGTAAAGTAACTTGGAAGAAAAAAGAAAACTAAAAACTAAATCTATGAAATGCTTGCAAAAGTGTAAAACTCATACTTACATGCAGAAAATAAAACAAGAAGCGAAGAAATTGCTAGCATGACATGAAGTTATGCATGAGTTCTAAAAGACATCTCTGAATGTTAACTGAAAGCACAATGCCATAAAAATAAAAGTTTTGTTTTGAAAATATATCGCAGCGACCATTAACGATCAGTAGAGCAACTTTCAACTACTTAGAGGAGGAAGATCCCTGACAAATGTCTGTGTAGAACCATCGGCGCATCGCAAGTCAGCTGGAAGATCTTCTACATTAAGTCCTTCGCCCCAAATGGGACTCGAACCCATGCTGTGAGAGGCTAAGCAGTGAGAGGAGTTACAATTCAGTGACTCTACCACTGTGCCAAGGCGCAGCATAAAAGATAACTTCAACTGTTGTAGTTCAAGATTATGTACATGTAGCTTGGATGAGCTTCCTTATTATTTTCTAAAACAAATTGGAAAGTATTAATAGTACATGTAATATATTAAATGAAAACAACTAAGAAAAAAAATGTTGAAAAAACATTGGTTTTGACAATATCAAATAGCCTAAAGGTCTGTACTATATTATTTTTTGGCTTATGAAACTGGAATATTGAACACCCAGGTATTTGTTTAATTATTATTGTCATCACCAAAACATCATAAAGACATGCATGTCTTCTTTTTAAAGCACACTGCACTTTATTTTAATTCTACACATGAGATAATCTTTTTAATTAAGTTGTTATTGAGTTTTTTTGTGTATATACTATTTTAATAGTTATATTAAGTCATATTTACAGTTATGAAAAGCTACATAAAAACAAAATATGAATATATATATCTCATTTTGTGAAGGTGGCAACTCCTAAGTGGGTTTGGCAGCAGGCTTTTTTTTCTAGTTACGCTATGTAAGAAATTATAAACACAATATGGAAGCTTTAAGCTAGGACAGAAAGTATAGACACAGTAAAGACATTTTAGTAAGGTAAGTAAGTGTCGATTTAATATGGAAATTTAAGGCAGGAATGAAATATAGACACAATATGGAAATTTAAGATAGGAATCAAAGAATGGACACAATATGGACATTAAAGCTAGGTGAGAAGTATAGACACAATATGGAAATTAAGGCAATAAAGTATAGACACAATATGGACATTAAAGCTAGGTGAGAAGTATAGACACAATATGGAAATTAAGGCAAGAAAGTATAGACACAATATGGACATTAAAGCTAGGTGAGAAGTATAGACACAATATGGAAATTAAGGCAATAAAGTATAGACACAATATGGACATTAAAGCTAGGTGGGAAGTATAGACACAATATGGAAATTAAGGCAATAAAGTATAGACACAATATGGACATTAAAGCTAGGTGAGAAGTATAGACACAATATGGAAATTAAGGCAATAAAGTATAGACACAATATGGACATTAAAGCTAGGTGAGAAGTATAGACACAATATGGAAATTAAGGCAAGAAAGTATAGACACAATATGGACATTAAAGCTAGGTGAGAAGTATAGACACAATATGGAAATTAAGGCAATAAAGTATAGACACAATATGGACATTAAAGCTAGGTGGGAAGTATAGACACAATATGGAAATTAAGGCAATAAAGTATAGACACAATATGGACATTAAAGCTAGGTGAGAAGTATAGACACAATATGGAAATTAAGGCAATAAAGTATAGACACAATATGGACATTAAAGCTAGGTGAGAAGTATAGACACAATATGGAAATTAAGGCAAGAAAGTATAGACACAATATGGACATTAAAGCTAGGTGAGAAGTATAGACACAATATGGAAATTAAGGCAATAAAGTATAGGTACAATATGGACATTAAAGCTAGGTGAGAAGTATAGACACAATATGGAAATTAAGGCAATAAAGTATAGACACAATATGGACATTAAAGCTAGGTGAGAAGTATAGACACAATATGGAAATTAAGGCAATAAAGTATAGGTACAATATGGACATTAAAGCTAGGTGAGAAGTATAGACACAATATGGAAATTAAGGCAATAAAGTATAGACACAATATGGACATTAAAGCTAGGTGAGAAGTATAGACACAATATGGAAATTAAGGCAAGAAAGTATAGACACAATATGGACATTAAAGCTAGGTGAGAAGTATAGACACAATATGGAAATTAAGGCAATAAAGTATAGGTACAATATGGACATTAAAGCTAGGCGAGAAGTATAAACACAATATGGAAATGAAAGCAAGAAAGTAAAGACACAATATCAAAATCTAAGCTAGGCAAGAAAGTACAAGAGACAATATGGTAATATAGTACTTTAAACAAGGTTGGAAAGTAAAGACAAAATATTGAATGCCATATTTTTTTCAGTGTACACACAAAACACTTTGTTTAGAAACAGACACCTGGAAGACAACCAATTTATTTTATAGGGATACACAAAAACCCATATTTAAGTAACAAAATGCAGAAACTAGTGCTTTAGATACAATTTTGTCTTTTGGTTATCAGAGATACAAAGGAAGTCGTTTTTTCAACACAAAAAAAAACCCCAGATCTTAAGCACTAAATGTCAAGAGTTCAAATAAAATGGCATTGTAGCAGGAAAGAAAGAGTTTGTTCCTTTGTTCCATTATACCTAGAACTGACAAGAGCTGTCCATAGACAGCATGCTCCACATGTCTCTCTGCTGGAGAGTATAATGTTAAGTGAATAAAAAACAGGGCATGACTGAGCCAAAATTTATTTAGGTATAACTTAAACATTTGAAATGGGCTTAGCTTTAGAAAGTAGACAAATATTCCTAGTTTGAACTAAATATCCAACACTTTTCCTGAAACGGACTTAACAAAATGTTAGCCAATGCTCGCGAGAGGGTCATTACTTTATCGCCACTTTTTTCTTCGAAAAGTGGAGCTTAAAATGCATGACAAGGCACTAGGTTAAAAACGCTGATGCGAAAAAAAAGTATTTGCCTTCTATGAAGAAGACACATGCTGGGAGCTGCATGACCAGGATCTATACATTTTGCGTTACATCTCTCTCAGCTCATTGTGTTACCTATGAATGGAGTTTATCAAGAACACAGTATTTGTAATTGAAAAATATAGCATGATAATGGCTTTAAAAAAGGAGGAAAGGGGTTCAACAAGGAGTCTTTCTGTGCACAAGTACATACCTGTAGCCTGAATAAGGATCTAGAGACATGCTGTTAGAAGGGTTGAAACCATGCTCCCTGCTGCCATGCTCTGAGCTACCATAGCTACCATAGCCTCGGTCAGGGAGTTCAGGGGTTCTGATTGGTCCATCTCCAGGATGGCTGTCAGAGTGACTTTGTGTCCTGTATTGTGATTGGTTGGTTTGCTGGTTGTAGTTATATTGGTTTTGTGTCCTGTGAGGTGATTGGTCCATATAAGGAATATGGGCAGTGTTTTGTGACTGAGAGTGTGGACTGATTAGAGAATTTTGTCTAAAAGATGTCTGGGAAAGGTTTAAGTTTTCTGGGCGAGACAGATGTTGTGTTGGGGACTCTACATAAGCACTATATTGCTGGGACTGGACTGGACACTGGTTTGAGTATGAATTTTCTGAGGGTGATGTACAGTATGAACTGTTATGAGTTGATGATGGCGAGGCATAGTGGCTAGCAATTGATTGCTGATGATGTTGTTGCTGGTGCTGCAATGGGGACTGTTGTTGCTGATGAGTAAGATGGTAATGTGGAGACATAGGTGATAGGTATGATGGTGTATATGAACTAGATGGTGTTGATGTTTCCATATGTCTGCTAGAACTTGGTAATGGGGAGTCAGCATAAAACACTCACATAGTTTTGCTGGCTGGGTATCTGACTAGGGCCATAGTGTTGTATGGACCGTACATTATGTTGGATTGGGGAGGCAGGTTCTGGATGTGAGTCAAAATGACCCTGACACCCCTGGAGGTGGGGAGGCCATGTGGGTGTGTTAGGGGAGGTAGCTTGGTAGCTTGGGCTGTGTGTTTTGTAATAAAAGCTGTAAAACAAGAAAGAAACACAAAATGCAACAGAATGCAAAAAGTAACAAGATTCCATTACTACAAATAAGCTATGGTGCAGGCATTAAGAGCAGAACAAATATAGCATCACATTGACATCATGCAGTCTTTGTGCATGGCATCATATAACTTCTAAAAAAACTTTGTTGATTAATCTGCAAGTATTTTTGGCATTCCCACAAAAGAGATGAAAATACAATTTATAAACAACAAGAACTATTTAAGAAAAATAGCCCCTAAGACTTGCCAAAGATACTGCTATCATGCCAGTTGATTTTTGATAGTCTATGCAGGTATTATACAAATCAGACAAGTAAGCTGGAAAAAATATCACAGACAACAAATATTCAATAAATATGTCAAAGGACCATAACTCTATTACAATTATGCCGAGCAAAATATATTTAATAGGACAAAGGGCAATTACTCAGTGAAAATTAAAAATATAATTTGTGCAAGTATAACTGATACTGGTATTTGTTGTGATGCTAGAGAACAAACCAACCAATAGTAGCTGAGAAACAGTGCAGACACAATATAATCAACAAATATAAAAAGGGCCATAACTCATTTAAAATTACGTCATTCATGATAAGCTATTGATATGGCCAAACAGACATGGTACTTATAACAGCCAAAGAGTTAAATCAAAATCTGAAAAACTATAGCAAACCCTCTATACTATGTATATGGGAGTTTAATTATACACCAACTATGACAATGAAATATGGATACATTCAATTAGTTTGAAGATTTATTCAGCCAGTTCATTGTATTAGAACCAACACACTTTATGTGTTTATTGGGTTTATTGTCCCATCAAGAGTATATCAGTTAACTGGAGATCATGTTCTTGTGAAGCATATATAGTGCTGCCTTCATTGTGAATAGCATGCCCTGAACATGTGGCATGATATCACACCCAGTCACATTATCCTGAAACTGGGCCAACCAGTTGTGGAACTACCCTTATATTTGCTTGAGCGTTAGCAAGGGAGCTATACCACCACCATTTTTAATCACTTTGGTATGTCATTGGCCCGAGATCGAACCCAGGGCCTCCTGTACCTGGAGCCGCCTCTCCACCGATTGTGCTACCAGGTCTGGTTCACAATTTATTTAATACATTATATAAAGCATCTTGAAAACACAAGTAGAAAGAATACATTACCAGGCATCATTTTTCAAAATGGTATTTATTATTTTGTTGAGAAATATGTATTAACGCAGAGCATATGTTCTTAATGAGATATTTTGACTGTTTCACACAATATTCATCAGCTTTCTGATGTTTGTTCACAATGTGCCACATGACATAAAAGTTTAAATATTACATTAAGAAAATATGTCCTGTATGTATAAAATATTTCTCAACAAAAAGAATCCAGAACAAGACATCAACCTACATTGTTGATATTTATGTGATCTACTTACACACTTCAAATTGTTTTATTTACTGAAAACTGAACAAATCCTTTCCTTCCTTTAAGCAGATAAGATTAGAACACCCAAGCATGCTTTTTAGCAATTCATTTCATGCTTATTTACTCATACAATGTAGACTTGACCAACCAGACCAAACCAAACTGATAAATCAGGCAATCAGCAAGTATAATATTAACACAGCAATAAATTCAATCTTTGTTAGTAACTCAAAATGCAGTTATCAAACAAATCCTATTTCAAATAGTTCTACATCACACTTGCACAAATTTAAAAAGGGATTACATGAAATTATAATCTCTTTTGTTGCTAACTTTATACTCGTCCTTTTTTAAAAATGCTACGATAAAAATATATGAAACATTCTTTTGTTTATTTGTTTTGCTGTTTTAAGATAAATCACAAGGATGCAATTATGGTCAAATTGTTGAAATCCAGCTATAGATAGGTCCAACATAATGTCATAGGCACTGATATGACAGTTTAAGGCAGCCATCTTTGAAGGCAGAAGCTAATGCAGGCTGAAATCTGGAAATATATGCTGTATTTAACTCACCACTGTGTTTTTATTTTTCAGTCTATTTTACTGAATTCTATATCAAATTATAACAGCTTTATTGAAGTATTTAAATATCAAAACTATATTTGATTGATTAAAAAGTGAAAAAAAATACAACCAAAAAAGATACACTGTTAATTTTACTGATGGATAAGCCATTAATTTTATTTATTTATGTTTATCAATTCTTTGTGCATTGATCAATTTTAAAAATATTGTTTCTAAACCTAAAAATCTAAAACAACTTTCCAAGGGTTGTACAGCTTTTTATTTTTGGGCCACAAATGAAGAAATTACTAGAAAAATCAAAATTTATGCTTGGTTACAATTCAACTAAAAAAATGCTCTTGAAGTTACCATCAAAAATGGCTGCCAAGGTAAAGGGTGTGTCACTGTATGGAAAACTATCTATTACTGTGGAGGAAGACCCCATACTGGGACTTGAACCCACCACAGTAGATGCTAACAAGAAATCATTATTTATCAAATCAATATTAAATTGCATATAAAAGGCTGGTATATTTTTGAAGAAATAGAGCATTCTAAATGAGGATCTGAAGATGGCATATATGACTATTCAAGAAAGTGTACATGGAATAATAAGAACGCATTCAGTATATCATGTTCCATAAAGGTTTATAATAAACTGCTGTCACAGAACAGTGGGATTGGACAAGAGTGTATAGGATGACTTAAGCTTGGTAAGACTTGCACCAGATGACTTAAACTGCACAAAACATTGAAACCGAGCCATATTTCTGACAAAATCCAACCTGAAACTGTCAGCATGATTATATGAGTAGGAATGATCTATATATGAAATATATATTTTTCATTCTATTCCAAACTATGCACTGGTTATTTAGAGATAAGCTTGATGACAGTTACACAAATTTTAAACCATAGTATTACAGCAATGCTCATGCAGATGTCAATGCTTTTAAGCTTTGAATAGCTCCCGATATTAAAAGGACTGTTGAACTCAAAATCATATCTGCGATAATCATACTTAGATTCTACCGACTGACTGTCAATGCCCCGTTTGAGAATAAATTAAAAAAAACAGTCTTGTTTAAATATAAGTAGATCCTCTAAATCCTAGGACTAAATTGTATAACACACTTCAAACTATGTCACATGTGAAAATCACAATTAATAAACGGTCACTTTATATTTGTTTATTGATTTGACTGAATTGTGCACCAACAATCTTTCAGTTATCTATAGTACTTCATTCAAATATATTACACCTTAAAGTTTACGTAACTTTCTTTATTAAATTAATTAAATATAATTGAGTATTAATCTACATACACACCAACCTCAGCCTAAAGAAATGTTGAAATAAAGATGTGGAATTAAATTTGAAACGCAGCATTCCAAAGGTCATTTTCCAGAAAAAGATGTTTGTTTTGTTTTTGAAATACACTGCAGCAACCATTTATGATCATTAAAGCAACGTCCAGCTTTTTGGTGGAGGAAGACCCCAGACACATGTAACCACCTGCACACTGCAAGTCAGCTGGAAGACCTTCTTACATTAAGTCCTTCACCCGAACGGGACTTCAACCCACATGGTGAGAGGCTAAGCAGTCAGAGGAGTTACAAATAGCGACTCTACCACTACGACACGGGAAGAGAAAAACAAAAATAAAGGTCAAGTTGGATTTGTCATAAAAAACTCGTCATTCATTGTTTGGTTGCAAAAGAATAATCAAATCAGAGCCCAACTGAAAAATAGAACAAGACTGATGTGTGTGATTTAAATGCAAATATAATACTAGACTAAAACCAGACTGAAAAGCAATTTGTAAGAGATTTGCATGCATTGCAATTCTTAGGCAAGGAATTATAATGAAATACTGCTATAGTATCAAAAGTACATTTGTCTTGCATGTTTTCTTAACAGGAAAGGGCAAGTACAGAAAAGGATGCATATTGCTAACAGCATGAACCCACAGCAGGATTAAGGTCAACTTCTTTGTTATTTTGTTCCTGAGCAGGCAGATTTAGATGAAGTTTGAGAATAAAAACACATCAAAAGCAGAGTTACTGTCAGCTTGTTGATTATCCAGACTTGGTATAAAAGAAATGCAACAGTTTGGAATCTAGAACTCACAAGGCAATGAAGCCAAGATTTGGCAAAGAACTCGATTAAGGCCAGATGATAAAGCTAATATTCAATAAGACACTTATTGTAGTTTGCTGATCTTTGTAAGGAGACTGGGTTGGGAGTCTGACCTGAAACATTGGAACATGTGAAACAATCAATTAAGATGTAACTCTCAACTGATCAGAGAAGTTCACCATTTAAGATGATCAATTAAGAGTGGATAAGAGGTACCTAATGCCATTTAAGTTGGACAGTAAATGTCTGTTTTACCATACAATTATTGCACTGACTTGGGGAGTCAAGCCTGATCAAGTAGAAACTCAGCTTCTACAAAAAGGCTCAGGTTATGATCAAAAGAAATAATCTTGATTCAAAACAAATCTTAAAAGATTTTTTTTAGCACCAAAACCATATCACAAATTTTTGTTTCAAATTAAACCAAGATAAAAAAAAAAGAAATAATACTTAGGCAAAAAAAAATCTATTTTACCATGAAATGTATATTTTATAAATAAATTAACAAACACAAAAGATAAAAAGCATGGATCAAAATTACAAAATTTTATCGCTTTCAGTGCTAAAGATCAATAAATATCTCATTTTTAAGGTTTTAAATTTCACTTTTTAAGACTCTGTTTCCAAAAATAAATTCTTGCTTTGTTGAAATCTAATTCCCAAATAAAAAAAATAATATTTTTCTTATTTTCTTATTTGCTATTTCACACCAAGATAAAGTTTTGGGTTTTGTTAATTCCTAATTCCCAACTACACTAAGACAAACTACTAGTTGATGAGATCCAATTATATTCACACAAATATCCTGCCAGGCTGTTATTATCACCTACAATATGTACCCGATACAAGTATCTACAGTATGTCGGCGTGGTCGCATCTCTCTGTAAGTGTATACATACAATATTTATTTTAATTCACTTTTTAACCATACTTACATGTTTTTCTATTTCAATATGGTGATAATTCTAATTGTTATCCATTTTAAACCCCTTTATTTTAGGTTTTGACTAATGTGGCACTTTTAAGTACTATAATTACAACCTGTGTTTTCTATGAATCTGGCTCATCCTGATCACATGACTGCTTTTCATTTTTCATGGAAATGCAGTTGGCAATATCCTCATTAAAATTTATGACAAGACTACTATTTTTGATGATGCTATGAAGGCACACATTGTTTACATGAATACTGCTGCAAAAAAATGGAAATGCAGTTAACCTTCAGTGTTTATGCAAATTAGGTGTTAATGCACTTGCATTTCATACCTCGATAAAATGCACATTAATAAATTAACATTCAATACTTAAAAAGACCTGAAGTACTTCAAATTTTGTTTTTGATCAAGGTAACATTGACAATATTTTCTAAACTTTGCTGCCTCCATTTTGTAAATACAGTTCAAGGACACTCATACTGACAAAAAACAGTCGCTGTTAAGCGACTAAAAATGTAGTCTGAATCCATGTTAGTTCATTCCAAACAGCCAGGGAAATGTGGCGTATTCGAATTGCCTTTGCAGCATACCTTACAGTAAGAGGTTTAAGCAAAGATTTTACTTATTGGCACAATTTAATTTTTAAATTTAAGTAAAACAAATGTTGCTGGATCATAAATGTTATTTAGTATAGAATTATTTTTAAGTAGCCACAATAATACGGGATATTTCGATGCTAAATACTTACAAATAATTATTACCTATTGCAATATAATCGAATGGGACCATTGCCACATGAAAATAACATGACTGAGCAGATTGATTCTTTCGAAAGAATGCTGAATTAAATGGACTGTCGTGACCGAAACTCAGTGGCAGCATCATCTCTTCACTGTCATAAATTCTGCAGTTAATAAGTTTTTTTACTGTTGTGTCACGCGATCTTGATAGTTATAAGCAGATTATTTACCTGTATCTTTGTTTACCTGTTATAAAGATTATAAAGCTATCATTTTTAACACAGGTAATTCTCTTGTTTGTTCAGCTCATCATAAAAAGTGAAATAGCCCCATATTATAGTATGATCAAATATGGCAATATATTGTGGTGGGAATTGCAATAGCTCTATATCTATCACAATATATTGTGGTACACTTCAAGCGTATCGCG